>OU618551.1:3699911-4060112 GCA_914829495.1 Eilema sororculum | reverse complement strand
CAAATATTCATTCAGCTAATTCGTAAAAATACGACTAAAGAGAGAGAGAAATAATGCTTTGAGATGCCGCCAGGTTTAGGGTAATGCACCCGTTTTTACGCCTGTCTGTTAAAGAACAATAGTTGATTATGATTATGACATTAAAAGGTATTCGATTTGATAAGTAGATACCTATCAATTAACGTAGATTACTTACACTTTGAATTTGATTTTTAATTATTTATTCCGCAATAAATTCGTTAATTATAATTAATAATAAGTAATGTAATGAAAAATTGAAAACGCACATAATATCTTTGCTAATTTAGTCATCATCATCATCTACATAAAGACGTTAGTCCTGATTGCATCCGAGGCCACGGTGCCTTTGGAGCTCAGGGTCCGCCTGATTTACGATTTGGCTAAGTTTTGGCCTTTCCGGGGCGACTGCCGTCTGACCCCCCAACCCTGAAAGGAAACCCAGCGCCAGAGCCTCTTCCGTTTTCCAGCAGGTGCACCTGCTTGCAGGTGAGGTTGGCTTGGGTCCCGAAGATCTTGGTGGGATCCCATAGCTTATTTGCTAATTTCATTTTTCATCAAAGACTTGAATATGGGTGAATAGTAAAAAAAATCGAAAATAAAAGTAATAATATGCAAATGGTGGTTGTTGGTGCGTTTACCTTATCATGCACCTGAAAATGTACCTACGTTCGCTATTCGGGGATTCCCCTGTGACGTGACGTTTGCTCGCCAGTGACCGCGAGCACGCGTGCATGTTCGCATCGAGATTTTATTCGACATAGTTTTTTAGAGTGAAATTGACACTAATTAACTTTTATGTATTTTTAAATAGTGTTATTTTTAACTATTATAATAGTAAGTATTTATTTCGTGTTGTGCCATCCAGTGTGAGTGTTTTCTTCATAACTACTGTGTATTTTGAAATAGTGTGTTATTTAAAACTATTATTACCTATTGTATTTGTTATTATGCCATCCACGTGTGTCTGAAAGTCAAGAAGCACTGCGCAGCCGAATTACTGAGGCATTAGACAATTTCGGTTGTGCTGGCAACATTTGCCGTGTGAGCAAGTCTAAGTTAGTCTCTTTGTTTTAAAATCCACAATCTTGAGTAAATTCACATTTAAACTCTGAAAATAGTTGATTGAAGTGTAGTACATAACCTCAGAACACGAAGTGAAGAGCAAATCACCTATGCACTTGTTGTATCGTGAGTAAAGCACTTTTGATATTATTGAGAAGAGATGAGATCCGGTTCTTAGCATTCCATGGATTCACCGTGCGGTCGCCGGGTCCATGGCGTGGTACAGAGAGGAACACTGCGACGGCGCCTGGGACTTGCGACCCAGGTGTAGGTTTAGGGTGGCCACCTTGTGATGCATCAGCGCTCACCTCCACCGTCAGTCGTGTTCCCCCCTCTACCTATCCAAATTTGGTAAGATCCTATCAACGCCGTTTTAGATATTCGTTTGAGTAAAGAGCTTACTGAAGCTCTTGGCAATCCGAGGTCTTTAAATAAGTTATACAGGGATTTAGCTGGAATTCCCCTTGCTCCCACTTCCACGGCGTAGAGTTTAACCACATAGCCATTTTTGGTTAACTCGTTGGTCAAGTCAAAGTATTTGTTTATTTTTATAGCGTGGTCTTTAGGTATGTTAGTTTCCCACGGTACTGTGAGTTCTACTAGTACTGCACGCTTTTGCTGTTTTGAAAATAGGAATATATCGGGTCTGGATGACGAGGCACAAACATCCTCCGGTATTTTATAGTGTTTCTCATACGAATCTGCGAGTAATGTCCAATCAGCGGCTGCTATCAAAATTGAGTACGGCTTTTGATTTGTCTTTTTTGAGCAGCCTTCCTTTACAAACGCGACGTCATTTCTTTGGTTTGTGGTTAAACCCTTTTTCGCTCTAGCTACCGCCAAACTTACCGCCTCACGTACGATTTCTAATACCTTATCATGTCGGCGCGAGTAATGACCCCGGTCTAATAGCGTCCTACAACCCACCAGTAGGTGCCTAGCAGTACCAATTGCTTCACCACATGAGTTACATGTTTTATCTGTGGCTTTTCCCCATCTGACAAGATTGCTTTGGTCGGGGAGGGTCAACTGGAATGCATTGAGATAGAATTTAAGGAGAGCCGGTGACCAGTCGTATATTAAGGTACGCCATTTTAAGGCTATGGGAATACAAAATTCACCTAGTGTTAACCATTCGTTTTGTATTTCTAGGTTCATTGCGTGCACTTTGTAGGTATTATTTTCATCTACTTGAAGAAAAGATTTTGTTATGTCTTTGTCTGACTGCCTCCTAGTATTACCCAAACCTACCCTACCAGTCTGCGAGCCTATCATGAATTTTTTATGGAATTGGAGGCGCGACTCGAGCTCTTTAGTACTTTGGTCTTTTGGAAGAGCTTGCACGATTTCGTCTTTTGATTTCGCTAGGACGTGCATTTTGGTTACTCTTAGATGTTTATATAGTTCCGATGGTTTCTTCATATTCACGATAACAATTAACATTCATTGAAGGTGTTCTTACAAAAATATAGTTTAAGTATTTTTATGCAAAGTTTCATCACAAAAACATAACGCACAAATATATGGAAAATTAAAAAAAAAATTACCATTTACAACAAAAAAGAATTTACATTTACTATGGCAAGTTGTTAGACAGGGACAGACTACTACTTTTTGGCTGTCTCGCTCGGCTCGATTTTTCTACTTTCACCGAGACGATGAAAAATGTACCTTATGTCATTACGGTTGGGTGTAAATTTGTAATTATTGTATTTTACAGTACGCAATCCAGTTACAGTCCGTCAAATCTAAGAAGTACCGTTTGACAGTTCTGACAATTGAATGATAGGGATGGGATGAAAAAATCGATTACTATAATATCCGAACTTTAAGAGATCGATTACTATAATATCCGAATTTTAAGAAATCAATTGTTATAATTAAATAAAAGAAATGTTTAGGATATTTTTTTATTCACTACTAGTACTAGTATCGTCGTCTTCGTCATCATCGTCATTTAAATTAATGACCAGTTGATTGTCCATTACATTATCAAAGTGTACGTCTCTTTCGAAGTCGTCCATTATTATTTTCTTTGTTTTTTGTACTACTTTACTCCAATCTTCCTGTGTAACTTGGGCACATGCTTCCTTTAATAAACCTTCCATTTTCTTGACACTGAAGGGTGGTTTTGTGTTGTGTCTTGCTGCATAACCTGTAAAACAATAATGTAACTATTTGATAGCAGACGAAAACCATTGTTTAAATTATAAATGTTAGAAGTACTCGTGTTATTATTATAATATTATAAAATATTACCTTTAACTTGGGCCCAAATCAGTTCAATGGCATTATATTGGCAATGGTACGGAGGAAGTCGTATGACTTTGTGCCCGTGCTCTTCGGCCAATTGGTCAATTACATATGTCGGTTTTGGTGGTTTATGCAATTTCACTAACTGTAATAATTCAGCTTTTAATAGTGACATGTCGGCATCCACTCCTTTTCTTTGCAGCCATGCCACCAAATCTGCTTTCTTATTGGCTGACGTAGGTGCTTTATCAATTTGCACAGAGTGGTATGGGGCATTATCCATTATAATTGTGCTGTTAGGTGGGATATTCTGTAATAAATTTAAGAACCACTCTCGGAACCTTACTGCGTCCATTTCTTCATGATACTCTTTAGTGCTTTTGGATTGGAAAGCTAATAAAGAGTTTTCCACGAAGCCTGTAGACGCTGACCCAGCATGGCATATTATGAGGCGTCCACCTTTTCCTATCGGCACCTTCGAGCACGAAGCTTCAGAATCATCAGTCCATGTTTTCGGCACAGAATGGTTGGAATTTAGCCAAGTTTCGTCCAAAAATATTACATTATCCCAGTTTATAATTTGTTTAACTTCGCGCAGGAATGTTAGTCGCTGCATAATTATGTCATGTCGCTCCATAACAATTTTTCGTTTGTCAACTTTTTTGTATCTGAAGCCAATTCCTGTTATTACCGTTCTCAACGACTCTATGCTTCCCTTATACAGCCCGGCATCTTTTAAAGTTGCACATAACTTTGCCAATGTTGGAAATTCGCCTCTTGTAAAATACCCGTATATATGGTTTCTAATAGCATGACTATCGAATTCATCGATGCCTGTCACAGGTTTATTTCTTTTTCGTTTTTTCGGTGTGTGAAGTACGTTACTGTCACTCCCCGAAGGCCCATATTTTTCACTTAATATTTTGCCAACGGTGCGGCTACCAATACCGAGAGCTTCACCGACGCGATCCCGAACTTGTGTAACTGGCAGTAGAAGTCCACCATTTTGAGATTCACGCTCAAAATACTCGTGTAATTTCACCACCAATTCACGAGCCTGGCTGTTCAAAGTACGTCCTCTTTTCGACATTATTAATAAACACTTGCTTAGTTCGGAGTCCAGTATAAATATTGCCAAGGTAAACGGATAAAGAATGATCAGTCCAGAAAAGTAATAGCCAAGTCACAAATTGTAAAACACAAACGAGAAAGCAAGTACGCGCACAGTCAGCTTCCAAGATGGCGAGAGACTGCTGACGCCGAACCGACCGAGAGGACCGCGTGCGCTTGTAGTTGGCAGTGTTGCCAGAAAAAAAAAATTGTAGAGACTTGGACACCTGCGATTTTGCCTATTGACCTAAAAATAATTAAATTAATTTATTTTAGGGTATCTGTGTATTCAGTGCATTATGCGGTCGCGCAGTAACGTCGTTAATTTATAACATCAGGCAACAACATTTTTGTGTTTTCATATGCAAACCCATACTATCATACACAAAAATAAATGTAAAAAACACTATCCCTGACTCCATTTACTATTTCGACAGCGTTAGCGCGAGAAACCCCGACTTATTTGGGCGCGAAAATCAAAAATCGACAAATCGCTTTCGACAACTTTTTAAAGAAGCAAATATATTTGATTTATAAATACGTATTTTTGGTGAATGGGTTTTATCTCATATTTTACGATTACATAACTATTTAGTTATGTAATCGTAATATGTGAGATAAATCCCATTCACATGAAAAAATATTTGTTTGGTTGTCAAGTGTAATTTGTAAATAATACATTCGATTTTTCGTATATGTAAACGATTTTTTTGCATACAAGTGTATCCGAAGAGTCGCAACACTACGTGCAGTGACCTAACTACGTAACTTTGTAATGAGGTCAAGAATATAACTATTAGAAATTATTTACTGTGTAAATATGTGTTATTTTGCTTTGTTTGAAAGTTTTCAATTACATTTAGATATTAAGAATTGTACATTTTTAGATACAATAATGAAATCTTTCTAAATTCATGGTTTTATGAAAAAGGTTATCGAAACTGAATAATGTATGTATGAACAAAGTTGTTTCGGTTTGAAAAATATGAAACGTCAAACGGTACCTCTTAGATTTGATGGACTGTAGTATACAGATTCATGGTCATTAGTGAGTGATTGACAATCATACGTCAGTGTTGCCACTGAAATACTGCGTTTGGTTTTTGCACCGGCTTTTCTAATAAAGGATACCAGAGTGTGGAGTTATTGTTTATCGATCGCTCTAAATAATCGATTAATATACTTATTACGATTTTGTTCTCTGCGTGTGCGTACAGTTCTGTGCGTCACCTTTACTTACAATGCCACTCAAACAAACAACATTGGATAAGGACATCTTGGATTCAATTCCGAGCTCAGCTCCGGTAGTGGATACTGATAATGAGAGCTCTAAATCGACAGATAAAACAAACCGTGCCCGCCCTCGTAAACGAGCGCATGATGATGAGTTTGGCTCATTTATGTTGGAAATAAAAACATCCCTCCAAACCTTTAAATCTCAACAAACTACTATGCAAAGTTCCATTAATGAGATTAGAAAACAAAATAGCGATTTAATACAATCTATGGATTTTATATCCAAACAATATGAGGAGATGAAAAATAGATTAGTTAATATGGAAACTGAGAGAAGGACTCACCTGGCACATATACAAACCCTCGAGCTAAAAGTTGAGAATCTTGAGAGACTCCATAAGCAAGCCAGTATTGAGGTGAGGAACATACCGGTCCAGAAAAGTGAGTCCAAAAATGATCTAATAAAATTAGCAAAAAACCTTGGACTAGCCACAACTGTAAACATCAATGAGTCTCATATTCATGATGTTTTTCGTCTAAACACGAGTAAAGGCGGTGATAGACCTGTTATAATGGAATTCTCATCTGTATTAATAAAGGAGAACATATTATCATCTGTTAGAAGATGTAATATTACTAATAAGGATCAAAAATTGAATACGTCACATCTGAAACTGGAGGGGCAGCCTAGGCCGATTTTCGTGTCTGAGAGTCTTTTTTTTTTTTTTTTTTTTTTAATCGTGGGGGAAAATCCTTCATGGATGTTATGCCGGACTCCTACCGACTAAAAACCCCCACGGTAACGCCCAGAAGCCTATGGATGGGAGCCCCGGGTAAGCCCTCGGAAGGATGTCCCAGGACTCCCATCAGACCTACGGCTACAATTGCGGCCTCGTCTCGGGGGTGGTTCGGGTGCTATCCCGCGTCTATGGGGGGGTTTTCGGGTGTTATCCCGCTTCTTAGGGGGGGGGGGGTCGTGCGTGAATCCCTCACGTCACGCTGTCGTCATGGGCCTGCTTCTGTAAAGACGGTGAGCAGCCAACTCACCGTCCTCAGGCCCCCGGTCATGGAGGCCGATGGTCTTCGGCGAAGACACGTCGGCGGTGCCCAAGCCGCCGACTGCGGAACTCGGGTGGGAGAGTTTTCTCCCGCTCTCGCCCCGCCGCCTCTTTCACGAGCATGACCTGCTCACAGAAAGAGGCGGCGCAGTCCCACTTACTCCCGCTGGAGACCATGGCTCGCACCATGGTCTCGAGCGAGAGGGTGCCCACGCCCAGATCCACCACGAGGACCTGGCGCTGTTGCGCCCACGCCGTGCACTCCACCAGCGTGTGGAGCGCTGTGTCATCGCTGCGGTCCTCGCAGTGCTGACACTCGGCCGTGGTTTCCCGGTGTCTTCGCCACAGATACCTACCGAAGCTACCATGCCCGGTAAGTATCTGTGACAACCGGTAGGAGAGAGCACCGTGTCTCCTCTCCAGCCACTCGTCCATGACCAGTCTGACGGCCGCAATTGTGGCGAATCCCCCCTTTGGTTGCTCAAGTCGCATCTTCCATGTCTCCACGGTTTCCTGGTAGAGCTGGGACCGCTGGGCCTCGATTTCTCGAGACGCAGGCCATTGGCCCCGCTCCAGCGCCTCCTTGCGCCATATAAATAGAGACGCAAGGGCTCTCGCTTCCAGGTCCCATGGAGGGGTCCCGGCTAGGAGGCATGCCGCCTCACCAGAGATCGTGCGGTATCCCCTTATCACCCTGACGGCCATCGCCCTCTGTGGGCTCAGTAATCTAGCCACATTACTGGCCGTCAGGTTCTCCGCCCATACGGGGGCCCCGTATAGGGCCATACTTCGCACGATCCCCAGGTACAGTCTCCTGCAGGGGGCGTTGGGTCCCCTGATATTTGGCATCAGCCGCGCGAGTGCGGCTGACGCCCCCCTCAGTTTTGGGACCAAACTTCGGAAGTGATGTCCGAAGTTCCACCGGCCATCGAGCACGAGTCCCAGATACTTCATCGAGGGCTCGATGCCGATGCTGACGCCCCCTACCTGTAGGCTGGATCCCGCAGGTGGCCCCATCCGAGGTCCGTGAAAGCACAGAGCCTCGGACTTGTGAAGGGCGACCTCGAGACCCAGCCGCCGTATCCGACCCACCGTGTCTGAGAGTCTAACTCAAACAACCAGAAAACTATTTTACCTGGCGCGTGAATATAGCAAAAATCACGGATACGCATACTGCTGGACCTCTCACGGTAGGGTCTTTCTCCGCAAAAAGGAAGGCGCACCCTCGTACCGAATTGATAGTGAAACAGACTTAAAAAAATTGTATGCTCAGAGTGAAAAATGACTCTATGCCTGTGTGATCCTATGCTTAATTTCTTGCATGCTATTTTTGTCAGTTATTATGATCACTGTTTATTCCTATTGTTTAATTAAGATTTTTAATTTGATGGCTTTTATGTGGCTAACATATAATACTTTGCCTGTTTTAATGTGCTCATCAGAATTTCAGTCATATGACACTCTTTACATCATGACACTACACTCTCGCTCAAAACACACTTACATAAATCTTTCAATCCAATACATAATAAACATTATATATCTAAACTTAGCCCGTACATTGCACTAACAATGAATATATATTATTTTCTGACCACTAAAGATACACCCCTTAAGTATTCTACTCCTAAATGTCTATCTTGAATGATTTGGCTGATAACATCGATTCCTATCAGGTGTCTCGAGCTATAATTTGCAGTCCTGAAAGCCTGACAAATGACATGGGCTCCTCCAAAACCTATTCAAGTATTTTACATGTAAATATTCGGAGTGTCATGTGTAATCTTGATGAGCTTACTTTACTTTTGCAAAGAATTTGCTTTCAATGTGATATTCTCGTATTAACAGAATGCTGGTTAAGCAAAACCCCAGTCATTCCTAAGTTTTCGGGATACATGTCCTACTCATCGAGTCACGCAAATCAGAACGATGGTGTAATTGTATATATTAAATGCAAAATCAATCATACTCTGGTTAGACCTGTTTTTTCTGAGGCTAGTGGTCTTATCTTGCAGTACAGAAACAGATACGCTGTTGTAGCCGTATATCATTCACCATCTTATAAGTGCATCAATAATTTTTGTGATAGTCTGGATGTTTGTCTCGAAACTCTTAAGTCATTTGAGTCAGTGATCCTGATCGGTGACATAAATATTAATATATCCCCCGATATAACAGACGCAGAAAGCGTACGTAGGCAAATTAAGTATTTAGATCTGACTGCTCATCACGGCCATCTAGCCGCCCATACTTTCCCTACTCGAGAAGATCGTTGTCTTGACCATGTAATGCTTCGAACATCTAGACTTTCTTCAACGTATGTCCGCGATTCTTATATTACAGACCATGCCCCAATTGTATTCAAATTAGATTGCAAGATCCAGAAACAGGTCTCTCGTGCTTCGCATATGAAGATTGATTACCCATCCTTGATTGAAGGGCTATCAAATACGGATTTTGGCTCGGTTTATACTGCGCTGGATGCCAATATAGCTGCTAATCTGTTGGTCACCATTGTTTCAAGGGCTGTTTCTGATCACACTAACCTAGTTAATCTTCCCCACCGGCAACGTACTATTAAACCGTGGATAACACCTGGTTTAGTGAGATGTATCAGAAACAGAGACAAGTTGCAAAAACAATCTAAAAATGATCCCAATAACTTCACTTTACACATAACGTACAGAAGGTATCGCAATTTTTGTAACAATCTTTAAAAAAAAATAAAAACCTCTTATGAGCAGGCCGAACTGCAAAAAAATAAAAATAACTGTAAAGGTTTGTGGAATACGATCAACAAAATTGTTAACTTTAAGGAAACTCCACCTCCACCAAGTTCCTTACTAAAATTAGATGAAAACCCACACGAGTCCTTAAACAATATAAATAATTACTTTGCAGGAATAGGTGCCAAACTGGCTAGTTCCATTACAAACAGTAACATTCATAAGGGTGTTGCACGAGAAACCTTTCTTGAGTCCGCTGGTCTTAGGGATTCTATGGCACTGTTTGAAACAGATAGCGATGAGATAAACTCTATAATATCTGGTCTAAATGGTGATTCTGCTTCGGGTATTGATAATATCCCTACGCGTGTATTAAAAAGTGCTAAGGCTTACTTAATTCCTCCACTTACTCACTTCTGCAACCTATGCCTGACCACTGGGGTATTTCCAGATACCTTGAAGACCGCTCTGGTGCATCCAGCCTATAAGAATGGTGACAGAGACAGTGTCGAAAATTATAGGCCAATATCTGTACTCTCAGTCATGTGTAAGATACTGGAGAAACTTTTGAACATTAGGCTTTTAAAATATCTTCAGAAGCATGATATTATTGCCAGTAATCAGTATGGTTTCCTTAAAGGAAAATCTACTGAAGACGCAACTTTAGCACTAACTGAGAAAATTGCCAAACATCTGGACAGTTCCTCTAAAGTTATTGGTGTTTTCTTGGACTTATCCAAGGCGTTCGATACTGTCTCTGTCCCTCTGCTGCTTCGCAAACTTGAAAGTATTGGTATACGTGGAATTGCACTTGATATGTTTCGATCATATCTTACAAATCGCTCCCAGTGCGTTAAAATTTGTGATTGCATAAGTGAGCGGGCGTCGTTGTCATTTGGAGTTCCACAGGGCAGTATCTTGGGGCCTACCCTTTTTCTCGTGTACGTCAATGGTTTGTGTGCTAAATCGCTTAGAAACTGTGATATCATCACTTATGCTGATGATACAGCATTGATAGTGCATGGAAGGAATTGGGAGGATGTGAGGGTACACACGGAAGCAGCACTGAAAGAGGTGATGGGGTGGCTTAGAGACAACTTATTGACTATAAATGTAGGTAAAACGATGTATATTACATTTGCTCTTCGCCCATTATCACAGCCTCCTCCTACTTTTGAAGTCAAAGCACACACGTGTGATGACTGCAGAAGCTGTGCCGACTGTCCAAGCTTGACGCGAGTTACTTCAGTCAAATATCTTGGCCTTATTATAAGTGATTCTTTAAATTGGTCGACACATATCAATCAATTAACTAGTCGCATTCGAAAGCTAATACCAAAAAAAATTCTTAAAAGGCCACGTAGGCATAGCACTGTCTCTGTGTACCGGGAGAGTTCTGTTCTTTCGGTTCAGCAACTATTCATTTTGAATGTAACTATGCGTAAACATATAAGTATTTCCTTTGAGCCTATACTAAGGAGAAACAAAACTAAAGTCTGTCCTATAATCCTACATAGGACGGCCCTTGCCAGGTGTCAATATTACACCCTAAGTAACCGCTTGTATAATGCAGTAAATAGAATTAATAACATTTACCCCCTACCTTTGGCTAGGTGTAGGTGTTACGGTCAGTGGGTGGCTGAAGACATTAAATTATGCACAAACAGAAAACTTATAGAGGGCTCAGCTTGATCCTACACTCTGTCTCTCTTTTGTCACACACACACACACACACACACACAGACACACACACACACACACACACACACACACACACACACACACACACACACACACACACACACACACACACACACAATTAATTAAATTATAATAACTATATCTAGAAATAGTCATAAACTGTCAGTGAATAGTGTTAATCTAACTGTCTGCACATCCCAGCCCCGGTTGGGGACGCTGGCGACTGTGACACAGTTCATACTACTACAGTCGCCGCCGCTACCACTTTCTTGCAATAGGTATATATAAAAAAAAAAAAATTTGAAAGCTATGGCTTCGGATCCGAATCGAAATGTAATTTGTGTATTCAAGCAAGTGGCGGACATTTTGAAAATTTAAAAAATTTAAATTTACAGTGTTATTAAAAGTTCTGCGTACTATACGTCTTAACCTATGATTCTACGGAATCTGGTGGTACCTACTTACGTACGTAGGTACGTGAGCGCGCCAACCGGCGGCACGGCCCGGCGCCGGCGCGGCGGCGTGCTTTGTTGCCGCTCCGCTGTGCCGGGTAAGTTACCTACTACACTACCTCCCTATTGTCGTAAACCGTGCGTATGTGTGACTCAGTAACTATCAATGACATTATACGAATGGTTTCATTTTCAACATTTACATTGATAATTATTTTGTTAGAAAATTTCGGTTTTCTTAAATTAGGGAATTTAAGTTTAAATTTAGTTTGGTTACATTCCTACGGACCAGGATGGTTAGCGGTTTTCGTAAATGCCTATATGTCGTATTCATACTGTATACATATAATATTACTTACACCATTCATGTAATATAATGATGTATATTGATTTTTATCCACTATTGTCATTAGGGATTACTGTAGAGCTGACGTCCTTTATACTTGAAAGTAGCACGGTTGGTGACCATTCTGATTTCGAGAGGAAGCGCATTCCAGAGTAGAATAGCTTGCACGAGGAAATAAAAATGAACTAAGCTATGAGTAGGAAGCCGGTTATCAGCTGATCGTAGATTTTTATGATGAGAACCAAGAAACTGAACATGAGATGATAAATATTTGGCGACATTAGGGGAGCTTATAATAGAATGTAGCATCGTCACCACACCACCCGCAAGCTGCGTCGCTGACGTATATAGGAAACCATCCTAACCCTGAACGATATTTTCTAAGGTTGAAGGTGAATCGACTGCAATTGTTGAGACGGCGGCGATCGAGTTTGTTAAGCAGATCTGATTCTATCTTTAACTGACGATTTAAATTACTTCTTATCTTTTACACGCTCAAAAATTTCACAAATGGAAGTAGTGATGAAATTATTCCACACTAGTTCCATTATTTTCTGATTATTTTAATACTGACTTACGTGTATACTTTTCGTGTACAGTATGCGCTAGTGAGGACAAACTTATCACTTATGACCGAACCTCCACACTGCCATTCAGCAGAATTCCACTCAGCTCCATAACCTAACAGCGCCTGCGGAAAAAAGAAAACAATGTTTTGTTACATTCAAAATGAAATAAGAATGATACGAACTGGATGGTAGCTAATCAAATCGGCAAACGGATGAAAGTGACCCACAATACGGACGAAATATGTGAAAAGGTGGTTGAGATGGACGTATGCATTTTTAAATAAGTTGATCTAACCATATGAGGATATTCACTGGGGGTGGCGTCTCTTACTCTTGAAACAACCGGTTGGCTTGGCGGGGAGATCTCTGCTGGGTTCCGAATTAAAGTACAACCATAATGTGTGCCCGTTAAGTATTTTATACAGTCTGAAAAGTAACATATATTTCATTCATATTTGTGTAAAGAATATCTATAACTAGCTAGCTAGGCCTTATAACTCAAAGCTTTAAATAGTTCACGACTGATTCTCAGACCTACCTAATCTAACGCAACTCCACCCCCCGGCCCACGCTTATGGAGGACGGAGGTCGGTCGTAAGGCGATGCAATGACGTAAGTATATAATGTACTTACTGTTTCTGGCTTTTTGTCCGGGTTTATTTTCACTGACCAATGTTGTACTGAAAAATATAAATGATATTAGTGGAGCAGTTTAATCATGGAGGTATGGGTCGTGGTGTATTTTCGACTGACTTTTTTTGTCAGCATTGTCTCCTAGATAGATGAAACATGTAACTCATGTGGTGAAGCAACTGGTACAGCTAGGCACCTACTGGTGGGTTGTAGGACGCTATTAGACCGGGGTCTTCACTCGCGCCGACATGATAGGATATTAGAAATCATACGTGATTGAGGTGGTAATTTTGGCGGTAGCTAGAGCGAAAAAGGGTTTAACCACAAACCAAAGAAATGACGTCACGTTTGTAAAAGAAGGCTTCTCAAAAATGACAAATCAAAAGCCGTACTCAATTTTGATAGCAGCCGCTGATTGGACATTACTCGCAGATTCGTATGAGAATCATTACAAAATACCAGAGGATGTTTGTGCCTCGTAATCCAGGCCCGATATATTCCTATTTTCGAAATTGCAAAAGCGTGCAGTACTAGTAGAACTCATAGTACCGTGGGAAACTAACATACCTAAAGACCACGCTATGAAAATAAACAAATACTTTGACTTGACCAACGAGTTAACCGAAAATGGCTATGAGGTTAAACTCTACGCCGTAGAAGTAGGAAGCAAGGGTAATTGCAGCTAAATCCCTGAATAACTTGTTTAAAGACCTCGGATTGCCAAGAGCTTCAGTAAGCTCTTTACTCAAACGAATATCTAAAACGGCGTTGATAGGATCTTACCAAATTTGTATAAGTAGAGGGGGGAACACGACTGACGGTGGAGGTGAGCGCTGATGCATCACAAGGTGGCCACCCTAAACCTACATCTGGGTCGCAAGTCCCAGGCGCCGTCACAGTGTTCCTCTCTGTACCACGCCATGGACCCGGCGACCGCACGGTGAATCCATGGATTGCTGAGAACCGGATCTCTCTACCCGCACATTCTCGATACCTATTTTGTTTTAGATGAAGAAGATGGACTCGAAGACTCCGGGCTTACACCACTGAGCCAACCAACCTGTGACCATGGCCGGTGTAACCTGATCGAAATGTCAGGCAAATCAAAGGTACGAATGTACCTATACCATGATCGCGTTATTTCTCGTTATTATTATGTAGTGTACAGTCAGCATCAGAAAGATGTTGACGTACAAAGTACTCAAAATGATCTTAATTACGTTACCCCATTCCAGTTGACTGATTGTTCTGATATTTGGTACACACCTTTATACTCCGTCCATTCGTTTATTTTCTTTTTGACAGCTCACACACGATGATCCATATAACTTTGTTCTAGCGTTCATTGACAAGGTTACGTCAGCCGGAAAGAAATTTTAGGGATGGAGTTAGTCGATCGACTGTGTTTTTATTATAATAACTTGAAAATGATGCAATACTATCGATTTTTTTTTTATAAACATTGAATTGACTAAGACCGATTGTTTGTCACGCGGGCACTATGAAAGGATTTACGGAATGTACTTTGTCTTTTAAATCGATTAAATCGAAATATACCAAAGATAATATTCCACAATGTGAAATAGGTATATAATTTATAAAATGTACAGAAACGAAATATCTACTGCTTTATTATTATGTACAGATAGATAACAAATACAATTCTACATAACATTATGAAATCATTTGCTATTATCGATTTATGATTTTATAAATCGAGCTTTTGAATTTTTGTGCAATCACTATTTCCATCTGTCAAAAACATTACCCTCCTTCCTTCGGCAGTCGGGTGAAAAGAAAATAAACGAATGGATAGAGTATAGTTTGAACAATAATACCATTTAAATTAATAAAACAGTTTGACTTGCTGTTAATACGAGAGTTTTAAGATCATGACGCTGACTGTACCATTTCCAGGCTACACCAACACAAAAATGTAATTAAATTTGAGTAGAATTTTTTTATCAGTATTACTTAAATTATTATTCAACTGTTTTTATCACCATTGCCATGAATTTATTATACACTAGCTTTTGCCCGCGGCTCCGCCCGCGTGGATGTCGGCTATCGCGACCAAACATAGCCTATGTCCTTTCTCATGGTCTAATCTACCCCTAAACCAAATTTCATCAAAATCGGTTCAGTGGTTTAGGCATGAAAGCGTAACATACAGACAGACAGACAGACAGAGTCGAAGTCGCTTCAACTCTCAGATTCTGTGTTCCCAGTGTGCCGCCACCTGGATTGCATTTTTGGAGGCGGTCATAAGTTCCTCCGCTGTACAAGTGGATGGGCATGCAGCAGATGTCAGCAGGTGGGACATGGTCTGTGGAGTAACTCCACACTCGCACCGCAGGTCCGCGCCCTCCGAGAAACCCCATCTTGACCGATTCTCCTTGCTTCGACCGACCTGTGTCCGAAGTCTGTTAGGACTTCCACCTGATCCAGGGGAGGTCGTGCCCAGGTGGCAAACTATCCGACAGTGGAACGAATGGGGTTGGTGGCAAGTTCCGCGCTCTCCATAGGTCCACCCTGGCCGGAGAGGGATCGCTATCAGTGGGTGCAACGCACGCCCAGAAACTATTTCGGTTTTTCAGCCTTTTTGGCACGTGATGGTGGCTGTGCATGGGGTATCGCTGATCCCGTTCCAGCTTGCGACTCTTCATGAATGACACCACGTCTCTGCGTATGCTGGGAGGTGCTATACCGGCTAGTATATACAGCATCTGTACCGGAGTCATCTGTTTGACTAACATCGACTAGTATCTAGTAGTAAATATTTCGAAAAGACGAAAGTATTAGGTATGATATGAGGTAAATTGATATAAATATAGATATTGTTGATTCACAAAATACAGGTTTACGAGGGTATAAATTATAGGTATATATATCATTTGATTTCATTTTTGTGTACAGCCTTGAAATGACCTTTACCACGTATCAACCTTGTATACAACGTAGTATGTTCATTCTCATTGTTAAGTATGATGTATAGTAGATATAATTTTAAGAGGCAATTAGGAAAACGCTTTAAGGAAGAGGATGATGACACTATTATTTTTAAACTATCGCGGTGTAAACTTAAGGGTGTTTTTAATATCGTCATGCGGGGCAGTCCCGCATGCATAATGAAATCCGTACTATAGTAAAAACAGCCTAACTCTTGGAACTTGGCGATTTGATCAGTATCGGTAACTAAAAAAAAAAGATATGTTAATTGTTATTTTTTTACACTTATTACTTAATAACGCTCATGTTTATATGTTAACACTACCACGAGGCCGCGAATCGGGATTCTGGTCTTCTAGAGTCATGATACGCGCGCGTCGGCTCATGAAACGTACCTACCTGCGAAACACCCACCGGTCATTGACTTCCAAAAAAATCCTAATGACAGTTGCTTACTGCAACCCATGTATTGGACATATCGTTGAGGTACGGTTAGCATACCAAGTAATATCCAAAAAATTCCGAGAGTTTATTTTGTTACTCTTCATATACTAGTTCGGGACTGCAGCTCGAGCCTCGTAGGCCAATGAAATGGAGACCACGGGTGCTGCAACGCATCCGAAACGTCGGAAATAAGTAGTTTCCAAAAAATCGCGATAAGTTACGAGTTAAATAAAAAACTATGTAAATTATTTTTAATATTTCTTACCTAGTATCCTTGATCAACTCAGAGTCAGTACAGCAAATGATTGGATGTGAGCCATTGTATGAACAAAGCTGGAAAAATAAATAGATAATGAATTGTAAATGAATGGAGAATGAATGTAATGGCAATTCAGTAAAGTCATCTACCGATTTTCTCAAGAGCTATCGGAATCAATGAATGATGTTACAATCATTTTTAAACATTGATTTTTGATAACTCCACCCAAACAATTGAATGAATTTTTACAGCATTAAGTATGCTAACTATACAAATTGAATACACAGGGAAAAAGAAGAATCATCTCGGGCGGGACTCCACCGTCGCGTTAAAGACGTATAAGATGGGAAATTTGAATCACATCGGGCGTGTCTCGGTAGCCGAATTGGTCAAGGCCAACGTCAACTGCGGGTTCGAGTCCCGCCCGAGATGATTCTTCTTTTTCCCTATGTATTCGATTTGTATAGTTAGCATACTCAATGCTGTAAAAATTCATTCAAGGGTATAAGAAGGTTACGTGGTCGACAGGCGTGTAACGCCCCTGGGGTTGCACACACACGTCCATAGGTCACGGTAACCACTTTCCATCAGGTGGGCAGTATGCTTGTCTGCCACCACAAAATAAACTAACCAACCAAATTGAAAAAGGGTAGGAGAACGGACCCTAATTTCTAAAGGATTAGTAGCCTGGAAAAATTGATGTTCTATTGGTTATGAAGCACTCCCAGGGAAATAACAGCGTAAGTACGAATAAGTCAATTTATTTTTACAGTTTTGAATAGTGCAAGTGTTTTCCTTATTCTGACGTCAAATAAAGGATATAATAGGAAAAACAAGCGTGTCGTCAGTAGAAGTACGCCCGGTTAAATAGTGTTTTGGCTCTCCCGTAAAGGAGAATGCCCACTTTTCAATGGACCGCCGTTTCGTAACAAATAATTTTGTATGACGGTGAAACTCGGATATAATATTGGATTGATATCGTACTTTTATAGGAAATAAAAAATATTCTGTTATTTTGTGGGGTTTTCTCTCATTCTTCGTTTTGCTGCTCAAATTAGAGGTTAGTTTTGAAGCAAAGGTCTATCAATCCGTCAAATCTATTTTGTCCAAAAGTGCTAATCGTTACATGGATGAACATAGATTTAATTCAAATAAGATAGAACTAATAGTTCCAACACACTTATAAATAACCCTGATGTAATACCTACCTAGATACCTACACATCAATGTATAAATTATAACTCTATTTGATGCATGGTCGCGCCACCGTTTATCTAGTAGCGATTAAACCTTGTCAACCTATCGCTTGCACTTGTGTGAAAGTCATAGACATAATTTGGACCCGGTAGGGAGCACTGCAATCATTTTATAGGACTGTGGCGTGCGAAGCCGGGTGGGTCAGCTAGTACTTAGGTTATGCTAAATGTACAGGTTTGTATGGGAAGTACAAAATGAAATTGCTAGAATATTTTTGAACTAGTTTTATTAATCTATGATGTCTATATCATCATCCTCATATTCGTAAAGTATGTTGTCCAAAAACGCAGCTGGCGGTTCTATGGATCTAAATCGAGCCCAACTTAGATACCACAATATGGTCATAATGTGGGCACAGCATCCCACCGTACGAAAGCCTACCAAACAATTACAGTAATATCCAGCAATATCTGTTACTGTGTTACAAGTAGCCCTGTTAATCAATAAGTAGGAATAATATATTTTGCCACTAATATGGCGTGACTTAATTCTACCCCTAACCAAATACTTATCAGTTCCTAAAACTAGTGGTAAGTCATCTTCAATTTCATTTGCAATTTCTATTTCATATTTACCGTTCCTACGGACATGCTCCCCATAGTACGACCGAGCCTGTTTTACTTGATATGAGCCCAGAGCTACTACCATAAGGTCATATAAGGACAGTTGTGGGAATGAATTTAAATGTGGATGCTCGGCATCTATAGCTTCAAACATAGCTCTCCTTCTATTAATGTTCCCATTTTTAACATATTCTCCCAAATAATTTCTTGTATTTAACTTCTCTTTAGCTATTTCTAAGAATAGTCGAGCATCCGGCCGGTCTTCTATGGGTGCATGAAACTTATTTAAAAGTGCACATGCTATATTAAAATCTAACATGAGGTGTGTAGATGCGCGATTAAAGTAATCTTGACGGAATAATTTAAAATCCCGTTTAATACGCCCATTTACAATTTCAACCACCCATCGACACATTGTGACGCATCTTGATAGGTTTGCCTGCTCTGTGGTTAATTGACTTTCGCCTTCCTGAAGGGACTCGGGCATGTAGGGTTTATAACCATATGTGCGCAATTCACCAAGCACATCTCTGAAGCCCCTATCTAAAATGAAGACATCTCCACTCCTGAAATAATTTCTTAATGGAGCCGTTTCATTGCAGAATTCTGCGGACATAATGTCTGAATCACTTTTGGTTGCTGGGAAGGGGCCAAGGGATTGCAAAATGAACCCGTCACAACAGACAAACAAAAATGGTTTCACTAAATGTACATGTTTATGTAGACTATAACTTTTTTTCTGATACGAGTAATTGCTGCTGCTTTGGACATATATATAAGTACCATCACATATGACAATGGCTGGTTTATTTGGTGGTGGCATATCTGGATTTCCAAATAAACCTTCTGGAATGATTTTATTTCTAGCTGCCACATCATGGATCGACATATGACCAAGCCCTAAATATAAAGGTACAAATGTATCTCCCAAACAATTCCTAGCTTTAGACATGTACCTTTCTAAAGTGCTTCTAGGAAGTCTAAATAATGAAGATAGGCGCTCATTACTCTCACCTGTTCTCAGTTTCACAAGCATAACACTTAAGGCGACATCTGGACATGAAACTTCCCGTTTCAACTGCGGTACATGTGATAACAACTGATAAAACTGTTCAGGATTAACACCTAACCAATAATGACAGAGGTGTGGATTCATTTCTCTAATATTAGAGAAATCTATCTGTCTACGACTAGCTCTATCCATAATCGTCATCATCTCATCCATTTGGCTCCCAGTAAAATCATTATGAGAAAACTGTAATTCACCCCAAATTCCCATATTGAGGTGATGCCTACATATTCGGGCACTAGCTGGTACATACAATTTATGCTCTAACAATAACATTTCCTTAATAATAGTTGGCACCAACAAACGTTCTGGATTTTCACATTCATTAAAAATACAATTCCGTGATGATGCGGCAGCCCTTTTGTACAGATTTGAAGTTATTTTAGGAATATGTACAACATTTGGAACATGGCACACTTGATATGTGGGTTGTGGTGGTGGTGTAGGTATAGGCCTTAATGAAGTAGCAGATTGTGAAACTGTTGCACTGTCCAACGGTTCTCTTGTACTTGTGAGGACTTCCATATTCTGATGTGATGTCCCTTCATGTAAAACCTGCTGCTGCCTACTCTGATCATGCTGGGTCTGTCTCCTTACAGTTCTATATGCATTTGTCCAACAAGGTAGGCAAACTTCTTGAAGTCTGTGAATCTGTAAGCAAAAAAAAAGTTGAAACCGATTTCATTTAACTCATTAAAAAAATAGGCTCTGACTAAGTGTTCCGGTATTATTGCATTACATTTCGAACTCATGTCTTAAGTAAATGTATTTTTAACCTGACAGTCACCACAGAATGTAGCCGCATCAACTAAGGTTCTTCAATGGTACTGCATTTTGTCTGCAATGTCACAGACTTGAAAATTGCTTTGAAATAATGGTCTGTAGCATAGTATTTTTTATTTAAAAGTATATTTACCTGTTGATTAGGTATACAGGACCTGATGAGATTTCCTTCAGGGCTATTATTTAGCACTTTATGTGTCTTAGCTCTTAATATGGAAGACCCACAGGCTAAGCACACTTTCTGATGTCCATAAGCTCGTACAGGTGCTGATTCATAAGATAAGCTTAGAGATGCTCTTTCCAATATTATATAACATTCTTGACAAATGAAATCCTCCACCGATATCTGCAATACGATTTATTTATATAACTAATACCATACTGGATTGCCAACATTTAAAAATTAAAATCAATACTTTAATGACAGTCATCATGCACAGATTTAAAAAAATAATGCATCCAATGCATTTCTTCTCTATAATATAATCTGTTGGCGCTCAATTCATGAGATTAGATTAATTAGTGAATGAAACTGCACATAATATGGTCTTAAAATACTTGTGTGATACAATAAAAAAAAACTCGCCTATGGCTCATTAATAACTCACACTTGTATTTTAAGACTCCTTATTATAAAAGATTATCATAAACTAATAGCTTTTGCCCGCGGCTCCGCCCGCGTGGATGTCGGTTCCCGGCAATTATTCGAATTTTTCTCGCCGTAAAAACCTTCCCTGGACTTCCACGAATAATTCAAGACCAAATTAGCCAAATCGGTGAAGGCGTTCTGTAGTTATATCGTCAGGAAGGAAAACCCGACTTATTTTTACATAGGTAGTAGATTAATACCCACTTGCCTAATATTTTCTGTTATAACATAATTTACTCTTACATATACATTTCAAGTTTGTTACAAGTACTGAATACAAAACATAATTGAATAAGATATAGGTACTAACCATTTCTGGATTAATCCAGGATCGTAAAATTCGAATCATGACATCCGTTGCCTCCGCGGCTCGACGTCGAGGTAGGGGATGTACCAAAGAAAGTGAACAATTCACACAGCGTGGCATTTTTTATCTGATCGTACAACAAGATGTATTGCCTATTACCACCCAGCGGATCCTTCGACTTAAGCTGTATGTTTTAATCCAATCAATGATAAACAGAGAAAACAAAATCGCACATTCGTTAATGAAAAGATGTTTGAAACTTTTGACTTTAGATATGTCACGACAGTGTTGTCAACTTACTTAATTCGTATTTCGTTCAAAGAGCTAGCTTTTAGCATTTTTCACAAATTCACAAACGGCATGGTCTCGCATCTTACAACAAAATAGCGTTAAAAGCTTCCTCTACGAACCTACCCTCATTGTCATAATCGCATAGATATATTATGATTTAGATAGAATACTTCAAGATTCGAAACGCAAAAGATATTGTATTTTGTCAGTTATAATAATTCCCACTGATTTTCTTACATATAAAATCTCTGTTATACATGCGAAAAAGTACCTGATAAAATAATTTTTACCGTCAGTATTTATAGGTAGATAACTACTTCTATCTCAACAACATTATTCCTAATCCATTTGAAACTATCTATGGTAAGTGCATTTTGAGGAAGAAGACATTTTTATAAACAATTACACCACGAATTATATCAAAGTCTAAACCCCACATACGATTTTGTTCGAGTGAATGAAAAGATTGTTAAAAAAATATTACATGATTTATCAAGTTACTTAGGTAGCCATACACCTTTTTATTTAGATTTTTCAAAAAGAAACGAACATTGGCATTCTCCTTTAACGTTTTCAACTTACGCCTTTATTTACCTGGGGGTTTAAAGTACCTGCGGATGTATTTTCAATTTGATGATCTCGCGAGCGGAGCGACACAGGCGTACGTCGACACATTGACCTCGGCGACCGTCGCTCTTATTAACACAAACGTCACCTGGGCGAAGGAATATATTACGTAAAATAAGTAAGTAAGGTATAGAATACCTTAGCATTCCGAGTGTGGGAAACACGGTGTTATTATACTGCCCTAAAAAAAGAGGGGTGCGCGTCGCGTCTCACCGCCCGCTAGAGCTTCCAAGAGGGCCACTCCCACCTCGGTCAGAATTAACCGTTGGTGGCAGCGTATTGGGTGAGAGGAACTTCATCCCACGCATGCTTAAGTTGTGGAATGAACTCCATGCTGTGATTTTTCCAAGCGACTATTTCAAGGAGGGCTTTAGAAGGTTCCTACAGGGTCGACAGCACGAGTATGACGCCATAGTAACCACTTTCTGTCAGATAGGCCGTGTCCTTTTTGCCACCTCAGTGGTATAAAAAAGAAGTATTACTAACTAACCTAACCTAACAAAAATACCTACATCAGAATAAACGTTATAATATGTTATACACCGGTAGAAAAGTGCCTTATATACAAGCAAATTTTGCTCAAAGAAAACATTATTTTTAAAAAAGAAACAAAACTGCATTCAAGGATTCTATTCGTTTGCTACACGATAATTTGAGCTGGCGAAAATCCGGAAAAACAACATTCTTGTATTTTATGATATCAATCAACGGGTATATCAATAACAATCAAATCACTCTAACAAACATGGTAAATTTTCTTATCTGTTTTTTTTTATACAGGACTCGTCAATTTGACTTCACCTCCCCTGTATAAAATCCACCCTGTATAAAATTCCAAAATATACTAACCTTCGTACAGCTCACACGATACAAACAAAGAAGCCAAAAGCACACAGAAAAAAACATTCACGACGTAATTATACATTTTTTAACACTTAAAATAAGTAACGCTAGTTTTCGCCACTAAAAACCCGTTCAACAGTCCTGGGCGCTCACATTTCACAGAGGCTAAACGAAATCGTGATAATCAACTTAGATAATCTCAGTTCCTTTTATATAAATCAACTTCTACAACATAAGTGTTAAAGAGGAAGTACAGATGAATATTTTAATAGGATGTGTCTGACCTAAGCAGTAAATTAAGTGTTGCCAGCGACGTCTTGTCAGAAACTACCAGAAATATTTAAGAAAAATATAAGTACTTCGTGTAAAATCTTACTTTTTTTTGAACAGCTACTGTTGACGGTTCTGAGATATACTAATGAAATATCGATTATGAAGATGTTTCAAGATAAAATCTTGATGTCTCGATATATTTATTGTTTGTTGCATCAGCCGTTGGCTCGAACTAATTTAAAACAACATTCAGCCATATCACGTTTGTCCAAGACATACAATGCAATGTGCGGGGAGGTGGATATACTTGCCGATACACTACCACTCTTCAGAAGGGTTGTTATTGAGTTGCTTAGGATTATTAGTAGGAATTAAATTAATTTAGCTCATATTATATACTGTTTAGTATACAAATCTGAATGCAAAGGTGTAACCTGGTAAAATGTTTATTTTACCAGGTTTTACTTTTGTATTCAGTACTGTTTTTTCAAAACCGGTGTTACCATTTGCTGTGACACCTTAAAATGTTGTGCATTAAAATAAAATATTTAGATTATAAGACAGTCTAAAACTATTATAAGACTGCCTCCGTATCGTAGTGGTAGTGAACGCGACCACTAAGCAGAAGGCGCGGGTTCGATCCCCGCTCAGTGCAAATATTTGTATGCATGAATACGGGTTTGGTCGTGCCTCGTCTATAATAATTACTTATTGTTATAGAAAAGTTAGCTGCATATTAACACATATTACTTAGAGTTATTATTTATGACTACAGGGAAAAAAGGAAATGCCTTTTTTTTATTCACTATTTTTTTTTTCAGGCAAAATACTAATTATATTTTGGTAACAATTAAAGTTCGTACTATCAACAATAAAATTGTACAATAATATTCAGAAATGTAGAGTTTCGGTGAGGATTACTACCACTATTGTTTTTTTTATAAACTATTAAATAATCAGTAGATAATTTGTTAGGACTAAACTTAAATAAGTTTTTATTGGCTCCGTACAACAAAATGTTTATTATTCTCTCAATGAAAATCAAAGGTAACAAGCAAAAATTATTACCAAATCAAGGTAACGAGTTGTAATACATATTTTGTTATTACACATGTTATTATAAAGGCTAGGCACCCCAAGTGGTGGCATTATCCTTCACCAACTAGTTTAGTTTAGAGTTTATTAATAGCATTAGTGTACGGGATTGAGGTAATGCGTAGAATGTTTTAAGGTTCGTTTGAAATAAATTACACAAGACTTGGAAGGTAAGTAGGTATCACCTGAGCGCATACACTAACGACGTGTGACCGCGAGCTACTGGTGTAGGCGACTGCCGCGCCACCGGCGCCGGCGCATGTCAGTGCATCGTGTGACGTAGTGTGCGAGCAGGGCCCTGTTTAATAAAGCTGACAATTCGACAAGTCCGACATATGTCAGAAATTGACAATTCGACAATTTTTCTGTTTAATAAAACTTACTGGTGACAAAATTGTCACGGTGGAAAATTTACAAATATGTCGGATTGTCGCGACAATTTGACATATTTCTGTTTAATAAAACTTTTTGAGCGACGGGTGACAAGTGACAATTTGTCGCGGAAAACTTGTCAAATCTGCTTTATTAAACAGAAAATTGTCACGACATATTAACATATTTGTAGAATTGTCGGACAATTCTGACAGGAGCATTACCCTCTGTCGCGAAATCATATTTTAAATTTCGAAGGTGTAAGAAAGGGTTTATACGTAAAAGCACAGAGATAATAATATACTTAAAAGGTTTATTGCAAAAAATGGTACTAACATCGAGCAGTGAGAGTAGTGATGATGAATACTTGGAACAAATACAAACGAGGAGACAACGACGATCATTTAAAAGCAGAATCAATTTTTCCTTCTCAATTACAGATTTCTGCTTCAAAGAAAAATTTCGGGTATGTAAAACTACCGTAGAATATTTAATTGCTAAAATTGGTCATAGACTTGAACACGATACAAGCAGAAACCTAGCACTGACACCCGACAAACAAATTTTATGCGCTTTGCATTGGATGGGTTGTGGTTCGCAGTACCACGTTATTGGTGATGCACATAGTCTTAGTAAAGCAACCGTTCATCATTGCATAAGAAGGGTATGTGGAGCCGTGACTTCTGAATTACTCGGAGAAGAAGTTCGCTGGCCTGATAATTGTAACCGAATACCAGCACTTTTCATGAGTCATAATGGAATACCTAGAATATCTGGTATTGTGGACGGTTCCTTAATTCCTCTAGATGCACCTTATCAAAATGAATCTGCGTTTGTAGACAGAAACGGAAACCACTCAATTAATATTATGGTGGTATGCGGGCCAAACTTGGAAATTTTCTACGCATCTGCAAGATGGCCTGGCTCTGTTCACGATGCCAGAGTGATGAGATGCTCTTCTTTAGCACAGACATGGGAAAGTGGGTGGAGGCCATTCCCAAACGCATTAATCTTAGGAGACAGTGGATATGGTTTAAAAAAGTGGCTTATGACGCCTAATATACCAATACAAATACCAAGGACAGCGTCACTAGAAAGATTCTTGCGTGCTTTTAAATCAACAAGAAGAATGGTGAAAAATTCATTGGGAATTATAAAAGAAAAATTTCCATGTCTTAATCACCTAAGAGTTCAGCCGATAATTGCGAGCAATGTCATATTATCTTGCATTGTTTTACATAACATCGAAAAACGGCTAGGCTCAGATTGCTATGTACCCTATTCAGAACAAGATATTAGCGGAAATGACAATGATATAGTTGTAGATTATAACAATGTGGACGAAGTACTTGATGAGGAAGCGGTTGCAGCTCTACGGTCATTAATACAACTATTTGAATGAATAATTTATTTGCTTATAATAAATACATGATTGACTATAACTAAAGATTTTCATTCACAGCTTTTGCTAAAATATCGCTATCTTGTTCATTATCAGCACTCGACTGTGTTTTTTGGGCAATTTGTTCATCTTGTACGTTACATACATCAATAACTTAAACGGTTTGTAAATACAACGGTAGCGTAAATTCTGATGGCTGTATATGCAATTCTCTTTCAAGTTTGAGTAGCTCCAAATTTAACTTGTATTTTTCTCTTTTAAGAATTTGAAGTTTTTCTTTAGCAATTTCTACTTCTATTTCCATTTTTTGTTTCTTAACATCCAATAAGTCATCAACTTCACTTATAGATTTACGTGGGGGATGTGATTTACTGCGTATTGGATTTTGAGGTCGAGGAGGAGGTGTTTCTTCGAGTAAAATAGGCATGGATACCTGTGTTTCATTTGATCCCGAAGATTCTGGTATTTGAATGCCATCTATTGCTGGAGAATCCTTTCCTATGATTTTAATATCATTTCATCAGAATCGTCATAAATGCATTTTTTTCCTCCCCCAGAACCAGTCTGTCGACGATTATCTCGCTTTTCCTGAAAGATCAATAATAAATAACAATACAAGTTAAAAAAATCGTATCCACATACATAATGCGAATATTTCATACATACCAATTTATTCATACATACAAATTTTAAATAATATTTCATACATATTATTTAAATTTGTTTAACCGTCTACTAACAATACGAATTCATTACGAATTAAAATAAAAAAGGGTAAAGTAAACTAAACCTTACCATTGTCCTTTTGCGCCAATTTTGCCATATGGTGTCACGAAGGTATTTCCAGTCTTTGTTGAAAATACCTAATGCTTTTAATTGTTCGGCTATTTCCTTCCATTTATTTATTTTCATGGCATGGGTCAATTGGTCACTAAACTTCCTGATCAGTACACTCCTATTTTCATAAATAAGGCCCAAAAAGGTAAGATTTTTGTGCATTTCCATTGTGTACACGCGATCAAAACAAAAAATCGAAGTTGCACTAGTGATTGATTATTTCTTTTACTTTGTTCATATTTTTTATATTTTACCCTCACTTAGCTTCATAAAACATTATTACGTACAAATATGTCAAAAGACGACAAAATTGTCGCCACAATTCGACAATTGTCGTGACGTAATAATTTGACTGTGGTTTTGTGACATATGTCGAGATTTATTAAACGGGTTTTTAAATGACTAATATGTCAAGATTTCACAGTCGATTTTTGACATATTTGTCACCTTTATTAAACAGCCTTAGCGCGACAATTCCACAATTTTGTCATTATTTGACATATATGTCGAATTGTCAGCTTTATTAAACAGGGCCCAGGTAACACATACATAATTTATATATTGATAACAAGTAGGTAGGTACAATGGTAAGTAATATTGTATACATTTTATAGTAATCGTTTGCAGGCGTCAATCTCAGGAACATTATTTATTTTATAGGTTCATCGCGAGGTCCGTCGTCTACAAGCTCCCCCCAGTGTCACTTCGGTGACATTAATCTGCTACTGGAAGTAGGGCCAAGCGATGTACTGGTCTGGTGAGAATAATTCCGGTCTTTGTTCGTACATCCACCGTCCGCACGCGACCATCTCTTCCTGGGTACACGCGATCTATAATGCCCTTAGACCATGTGTTTCGTGGTAAGTTAGGATCTATCAATATTACCACGTTACCGGGTTTGAGGTTGTCATTTTCTTTATACCATTTTTGTCTCGGTATTAGAGTAGGCAATACTTCTTTGACCCATCGTTGCCAAAACATGTCAGCCAGCCGCTGTGCGATTCTCCACATTTTTCGTAGGTACAGGTCTTCATCATTGAAAACGCCGGGCACGGGTAGGTTGGAACTTGTACCGAGTAAAAAATGATTAGGCGTTAGGGTTTCCATACTCTCAGGATCAACTGAGACATGCGTTAACGGTCTGCTGTTAACTATATTCTCAATTTCAGTCAACAACGTGGCTAAGGTTTCTTCTCGAGGTGCTCTTTCTTTCAGCACAACCTTCAGTGTAGTCTTTATGCTTCTGATGAGACGCTCCCAAGCTCCACCCTTATGCGGGCTAATTGGTGAATTAAATGACCAGGTTACGCCACGATTAGTCATCTCTTCTTTTATTTTTGCCTGACTAAGTGCTTGGTAAGACAATCTTAATTCGGCTTCAGCACCTCGCAAATTAGTACCGTTGTCGGAGTACATGTTTTGTGGCCACCCTCGTCTGGCCGCCATGCGTCTCAAAGCCATTATGAACGAGTCCGTAGTTAGTGACGGGACTAATTCTATGTGTATTGCGCGGACTGTCATGCAGGTGAATAAAACGCCGTAACGTCGCTCTCTTCGGCGGCCCACAGTGACTTCCATGGGTCCGAACAAGTCCACCCCACAGTGCGTGAACGGACGCGACTTAAGCGCCAGTCTAGCCTCCGGCAGATCAGCCATACGTGGTGTGACAGGCATAGCCTTCCTGATGCGGCAAATTAAACATTTAGAAGCAACAGAACGTACCGTGGGTCTTAAGTTAAGCAGCCAGTACTTCTGTCTTAATTCGTTCACCACAGTTTCATTGTAACCATGGGCACAGTTCTTGTGGTAAGATTGGGTTATTAGTCTTGCGATAGGGTGTCTTCCATCTAATATTATAGGGTTTTTCATTTGTGACGTGACGTCAGAAGCAACCCCTACTCGTCCACCAACCCTCAGCAACCCAAACTCGTCCAGGTAGGGCGTCAATGTGCGCAATCGACTATTGGCTGGAATAGGTTTCTTATTTTTCAATAAATATAGTTCCGTAGCAAAGGACTGTCCTTGAGAATGACGTAATAATAATATTTCCGCTCGTAGTAATGTGTCTGCGTTTAACACACACACACAAACCTCTTTTCACTATGATATTATCTTCTAACCCTGACATGACCCACAAAAGAATAATTAACTATATTGTTGTACTTGAATTTGTTATAATCACTACTGTAATATTTACCACCTAACTGGTCTCTCGAAGATCACTGTACAGTACTGGTAGTCCAATGGGTGTGTACTGGTGACCTGAAATACAGGATTCTTCCTAGTTTAGGCACCAGCCTCCCACATAGGAATACTATACACATACCTAGGTACTATAGGTTAAGTGAACTATAACTAAATGTATACTCCAATTATTATGTGGTGAGGAAAATAAATCTTATTTTATTATATTTTTTTATTTTAATTCTGATTTGTAATTTCTTCTGCATTTTTCAATGAACAATAGAACAGTTGCGGTACATCTCAACAATCGCAGCCACGACGAAAATCCTTCTATATTCGGTACAGGTAAGTCTTTATCTTTGTTTTCATAAATATTATGTATATTTTCTATTATTTCTTCATTAATATTTACATTTTCCTCTGTTTCAGGTAACGATGAAGGCCAGTTTTCAGTCTTCTCGTACAAGAAGTTGGGCCCTCGGAAACACTCGCACTCATTTTCTAAGTTATATGATATATTCTTTGTTGCTATGTCCGCTATATTATGGTTTGTCGGGACATAGTTCCATTCGTCTGCACTCGATAAATCGTCTATCTCTCCCAGACGATTAGAGACGAAAATATTATAAGTTCGTGCCTTGTTTTTTATCCAGTGCAGAACAGTCGTTGAGTCGCACCAAAAATACCTTCTGATGGTCTTCAATCTATGCTCCTTTTGTATAGTATCAGCGAGGCGGCATGCGAGCACAGCTGCCTGTAGTTCCATCCGCGGTATCGTAACCGGTTTTATAGGTGCCACTCGACTTTTACTAGCGATGAATGACACGCACACGCTCGCATTAACGTGAGTGCGATAGTATGCTACTGCAGCGTAAGCATTCGGCGATGCATCACAAAACAAATGTAGTTCTAATGTCTCACTTGCATGCATTTGTGTATTATTTGTATGTTGGTTGATTGTGCGAAAGTACCATCTTGGTATCCGGATATTTTTTAACTCGTGGAGTTGCGTTATCCATTGCCGAAATACTTCAAATTGAGCGGGTTCTATTTCTTCATCCCAAGCCAAGTTAGTTTTCCAACATTGTTGTATAATGTTATTTTTAAGCTATCGCGGTGTAAACTCATTGTTATTTTATGCAAGTTCGGGACTTCACGCGATAAAAACTTCCACTTACTCAAGATGACTTGACTCAAGTCGTGACCACGGGTGCAGCATCGCACCCGAAACGTCGGCAGAAAGTAAGTGGAAGTTTTTATCGCGTGAAGTCCCGAACTTGCATAAAATAACAATGAATTGTTGTATAAGTATTTTCGCTTTAATAGTAAACGGTGCAAGCAGGCCATAGATATCGAATATTGACATGACTATACGTAATAATTCTCGTTTAGTAGGGCGTTTTTCGCATGTCAGTATATCTGAGGAAATTTTATGTAGTGATAGGTTAAACCCAAAGGTATCGGTACTCGGATACCAGAGGAGTCCTAGTATGCGTTCGCTCGGATCGTCTTGTTCAACTTTGAACCTTACTGCTGCTGCACTTAAGGCTTCTTTTGGTATGTCATGACAAACTCTCGAATCGTTCGAAGTCCAGTTACACATTTCGAATCCTCCCTGCTGATGAATGAAGGACACTTCTTTCATTGTTTTTAATGCGTTATCGAGGTCATCAAAGCAATCAATGTAGTCATCCATGAAGTGGTTTTTTAGGATAGCTTGTACCGCCTCCGGCATCTCTGTCTCGTATCTTAATGCATTTTTATTTTTTATATGTTGTGCGATAAAAGGGGCACAATTAGCACCAAATATCAATGACGTCATCACGTATTTCTCAATTAGTTCTTTCACGTCATTTCGCCAGAGAAAACGTAGTGCGTGTTGATCGTCGGCTCTTATCTTGATTCGTAAAAACATATCTTTTATGTCACCGGTTAGTCCTATACTTCTTTCTCTAAAACGGAACATAGTGCCGAGAAGTGACTCCAACAAGTTGGGCCCTGGTAACAAATAATCATTTAGAGAATTATCAGCTGTGGTAGCGGCAGCGTCGAACACTAGGCGTAGCTTCTTTTTATTTGGGTTGTCGACTCCAAAATGAGGTAGGTACCACAGTCTCTCGGGCTTTTCCTTTTCTTCTTTTGTGCTTACTTTTCGGGCGTAGTTGTTGGCGAACAAGTGCCTTACTCTTTCTTTATATCTCATGGCATACCCTTCATCTAAAGACATCTTTCTTTCTATTGTTTTGAGACGTCGGTATGCATTACAATAAGAATCCGCCATCTGCATACTTCGATGCCTCCACGGGAGACCAACTTCCCATCTTCCTTGACGCAATATAGCACTACTGTCTACTATATGAACAGCTCTGACGTCTTCTTCATTCTGTCGCTGTTTGTTACTGATGCCAATACTTTCGAACGTAAACGATTTTCGTACAAGTTCATGTAAACGCTCGACATCCTTGCGGTCCGTGTGTATCGCGTCGCTCGTCGTTGAATGACATTCCAATGCGCATAAACAATATGTTTGTATTTGTAGCGGATCAGTCGTAGGTATATGACCGTTTGCGCCTGTGCGCGTGTCCGCCGGTGGGGAAGAGCCAGCGTAGACGCGATGGGAGGCGTGGCCATCTAGGCGACCACCGTCTGAATGTCCTTGAGAATGATATGTTATCAGCGCGCAATCTGTCAATCTTGAGCTTACTTGTTTAGGACAAATTCCATGTACACACCACCCCAGGGGGGTCAGCGTCGCGCAAGGTGTCTTCTTACTTCTCATCACGATCTTGATTGGTGCGATAAGGTGGTAATTGTCCTGACCAATTAATATTTTTGGTTTGATATTTGTACACGGTAGCATTTCACTTATATTTTTTAAATGATAATATTGTTCACAATTAATGTTCGATAATTTTTGCACAGGTAAGTTTAGTTCTTTTATTTTTCTAGCACTGAGTTCGAATTGTTTATTATTGTTTGTATTTATTATTTCACAGGTAATCGTCTCACTTTCACATACTAGTTCCGAGTCCCATGCGCCACGAACACACAATGATTGTTTTTGTCCACTGAGACCGACGCGTTCGGCAACGTCAGCTGATATTAGGGATATAGTCGCGCCGTCGTCCAGCAGCGCGTAGGTAGTAAGCGCTCCGCGAGGCCCCTTGATTTGTACGGGCACTACCTTTAACAGAATGCTGGCCTGGGAGCCGTCACACACGTTAGTTACTGTATGATCAGAGCTGTTTGTAGGGACAACACTATCATTTGCAGGTGAGTCACTGTCATTGGCGTTCGCAGTAGTTTCGTCAGCTGTTCTACAGCGCTTCCAGTGTAAAAGATTGTGATGAGGTAACGTGCAGTCTTCGATACCACATGCGGGCGCTGGGCAAGTGTCGCGGCTGTGGGATGATACCAGACACTTGTGACATAGCTTGTTGGCCCGTACAAATCGCCACCGATCTTTTGTCATCGCGCGCTTGAATCGAGCGCATCCAGTGAGATTATGGTCGGTTACATGACAAAACTTGCACTTGCTTGAAGACTCGTCTTTGTCGTTGAGTAAGACAGCGTGTCTTTTACGTTCTTCGGGTTTCTTCTTCGCTTCAGATTGACTGTATAAATGTGTCAATCCGGCGTTGGATATTTTGTTCGCCTCACTGTACAGAAATTCCGAGAGTATTTCCAGCTTAGCACTATCCGTGTAACAATTTTCATTATAATAGTCAGCCCATTTATTAATTAGCGCACTCGGTAATTTCGATAGTACCGTGGATACTAATTCCGGGCCTCTTAGATAATCCGTTTTTTTCACACACTTTCACTGCTGCCACAAAGTTTTTTATTTTGATAGAAAAAGGCACAATATCGTGATGATAATTTTGTGATAGTGGTGATATTTTCCTTAACTGATATGTTATTTTGTTCACTATGGTTTCAGGTCTGCCATACCGGAGTTCCAGCGCTTCCATGACGGTATGCGGAGCCGTATTCCCGATGAGAAGTGATGATACAGTTTCTTTAGCTTCTCCACGGAGTGATCTGCGTAATCTCCACATATTTTCAGCGTCACTATATTTACAAAGGTTGGTTGACTCTTCATAGGCCTGTTTATACGCGAACCATTCCAACGAGTCGCCGCTGTAGTAAGGCAGGTCTTTTGAGGTTGCGATTCGAGACATCAGCTGCTTACTTTGCGTATTGGCCTGGTATATCGCAGTCACTAGGTTTTTTAGTTCCTTGCCACTATTCACGACTTCGTCTGGAGGGTTGTGGGTATCAGCGACGTGGCTACGCTCGAGCCACTGTTGCACCCTTTCCACGGAACCTACTTCACTGTGCCGATGGCTATTATTGCTGCTGCTACGAGATTGAGCTTCGAGGACAGCCAAGTCAGCGGCGAGCTTTTTCTCGATTAACTGATTCTGAATTTCGATCATCTGCTTCTTATTTTCAGCTTCGATCATCTGTTTCTTATTTTCAGCTTCAATCATCTGTTTCTTAATTTCAGCTTTTTCTTTGGCAGCTTCATACTCCAGCTGCTTCTTGCGGGCCTCGATAGACGCTGACGATCGACCTGATTTCTCTGTAGAAACCTTGTCACGATTTTCTGTCGCACCAGCTATGTCCGTTCCCGGTCGTTTGGCGAGACCATCTTTTTCAGTAAGTTCATTTTTGAATATTTCCGACTTGATGTCACGGCCTATGATGCCACGGTTGCGCCTTTCCATGTCCTTTTGGTATGCACGCCGTGTGCGAACCGCGCTTGGCTCTTCGGCAACGTGGCGGCTTGTCTGCGGCGGGGAGTCAAACATTGGCGAACTTTATTTATTCTACGTGAAATCCGGTTCGAAGACCACTTTGTACGGGATTGAGGTAATGCGTAGAATGTTTTAAGGTTCGTTTGAAATAAATTACACAAGACTTGGAAGGTAAGTAGGTATCACCTGAGCGCATACACTAACGACGTGTGACCGCGAGCTACTGGTGTAGGCGACTGCCGCGCCACCGGCGCCGGCGCATGTCAGTGCATCGTGTGACGTAGTGTGCGAGCAGGTAACACATACATAATTTATATATTGATAACAAGTAGGTAGGTACAATGGTAAGTAATATTGTATACATTTTATAGTAATCGTTTGCAGGCGTCAATCTCAGGAACATTATTTATTTTATAGTTTCATCGCGAGGTCCGTCGTCTACAATTAGTATAAATTAACATAAGCCTATGTTATGGCTATTTTTTTATGCAAATGGATAGTGAACCCTTTACAAGTTAAAATAGAAAAGGATGTTACACGTTAGTAACAGACATTAGGTAATGTTATGATAATAGACTGCGAATCATTCATCAGCCTAGTGGTACGAGTCGTCTTGTACTCATATTACAGGGGTTCTCCTACTTGGAGACCAAACGATTGCTATGATATACTAAACTTGTACCACTAGCTCGGCGGTAAGCGAAAACATCGCGAGGAAACTGCACATTCATTCATATTTAATATGTAACCAGGATCTTATTGGTCTGGTCTGGGTGTTTCTATGTATAATATGTATGTATTTAGAAAAAAAAAGTATATAAGTATGTTTATCCGCATTCTAGATTCCATAACACAAGCTATAAAAGCTTACCATGGGTCTAGATAGCGTTGTGTAGAATGTTGTGGAATTGTGGAATATTGTTAAGGTTCGCCTTTCCGGTTACGAAGGTCAGACGACAGTCGCTTCAATGTAATTACCAGACTATATAAACCCAGACAAATCATTGTTTAAGCGGACCCCGGACTCCCCAAGAGCAGCCGGGAAAACACTAGGAGGATTAGACAGGAAACACAAACATCAAGGATTACAGGATATCAAGAGAGTCCGGCATAGAGCCCTCTCTGCTAGACCTTCTACTGATGAGTCGCCCGGACGAGTACAGTGTCTCGGTGAGTGCTGCTTTAGGTAACTCCGACCACTGTCTGGTCCACTCCACCGTGCGCATTGTAGCGCCCCCACGACCCGTGCAGGGGAAGAGGCGTCTTTGGCACTACTCGTCAGCGGACTGGGATGGACTACGCGACTATTATGCGTCCATCCCGTGGGTTAAACGCTGCTTTGAGGGTAAGAACCCATCTGAGAGCGCTACTGCTGTCGCCGGTGAAATCAGTTTGGGTATGGAATACTATATCCCATAAACCGATGTCACCGGAGTCCGCAGAGCGCGTCAGTGGTTCGGGTGCGAGTGTGCGGAGGCTGTTGAGCATAAACAGTCTGCGTACCGCGCTTGGGTGCGGGCGCGCTTCACACGCGATCCCAACAAGGCCAAGGCGGCGTACAACAGAGCCACAAAGGTCTACAAGAGGGTTTACGTCAGGGCGGATGCCCAGCGCATAGCACGGCTAGGCCAAGAGCTAGTGGCGCATCTCACGGGTAGCCGTGGCTACTGGCGACTAGCCAAAGCCGTGCAAGCCAACTTCTGCCAGCCCTCGCTGCTCCCACTGAGCAACCCCGATGGATCTCTGGCCCATGAGCCGCAAGAGAAAGCAAATTTGCGGGTCAGTCTCTTCGCGGCCAACTCCCGAGTCGATGATTGTGGTATGCAACCACGGACAATGCCCACTGGTGACCACGCAATGTCTGATATCCATATCAGGTAACGCGATGTCCGTGCAGTACTACAATCACTCGATGTCCGGAAAACCAGTGGTCCTGATGGCATTCCAGCGGTCGTACATAAAAAATGTGCAGCGGAGCTATCTCCTAAGCTAACGCGGCTGTACCGACTGGCCCACAGTTCAGGTACAGTGCCGTCGGCTTGAAAGGAGGCGAATGTCCAGCCGATCCCCAAGAAGGGGGATCGCTCGGACCCAGCCAACTATCGAGCCAGCCTCAGTGCTGTGGAAGGTTTTCGAGCACATTATTAACACACAATTCATGCGCCACCTAGAGGATCACTCCTTGCTTAGTGACCGGCAATACGGCTTTAGACCGAAACGGTCAACGGGTGATCTTCTGGCGTACGTGACCCACCTTTGGGGTGAGGCTATGGAAAAGCACGGCGAGTCACTGGCAATTAGTCTTGACATTGCCAAAGCTTTCGATAGGGTATGGCATAAATCGCTTCTTTCCAAGCTACCAGCCTTTGGCCTGCCTCCCAGACCTCCCTTGCCTGCCTGCCTGCCTGCCTTCCTGCAGGGGCGCCGTATTCGCGTCCTTTGTGATGGACGAGCTTCGGAGTTCTTGCAGGTAAATGCTGGCGTGCTCCAGGGTTCCGTCTTATCTCCCACTCTCTTTCTTCTGCATATCAATGATATGCTCTCTAACGGTAGCATTCATTGCTATGCAGACGACGGCATCTTACACTGGAGTTATTACGCATATCCTGGGGCCAAGCAGTCTGATATCGCGGAAAAAAGACAGCTTCTTGTCACTGAGCTGGACCGGATCCTGGACCACATTTCTCAATGGGGCGCTAGGAGCCTGGTCGAGTTCAATGCCTAGAAGACCCAGGCATGTGCGTTTACAGCAAAGGTATATCCTTTCCTTCCCCTTCCCACTCTTCAGAGCACACCATTGCCACTGCAGGATCACCTCAGTATCCTCGGTATGGATGTTCGCTGCAAACTGAGTAACAACTATATCGAAAGTATCATCAAATCAGCCTCGCGTAAACTCGGAGTCCTGAACAGAGTGAGACGTTTTTTCACGCCGGAGCAGCGGTGTCTTCTATACAAGACCCAAATTCGTTCCTGCGTGGAATACTGCTCACATCTCTGGGGCAGCTCCGCAAAGTATTTACTAGATGCTCTCGACAGGTTGCAGCGACGTGCAGTCCGCATTATTGGGAATTCTGAGGTCATGAACACCCTGGAGCCTTTGCAGATGCGTAGAGATGTTGCGTCTTTGGCAGTATTCTACCGTCTCTACTATGGTGAATGTTCTGACAAGCTCTTCCAATTAGTCCCACCCTCTCCATTCCTACACAGGACGAGACGTGCAGGGCTAAGATGCCATCCATATACGGTGCAGAGTATACCAGCTAGAACCAAGCGTTTCAGTGACTCATTCCTATGCCGCACCATTAAGACCTGGAACTCCCTGCCAGCTCACGTGTTTCCTTCTTCCTACAGTCCCGGGTCCTTTAAGCGAGGCGTGAAAAGGCATCTAATGAGGCCGTCAAGCTGAGTGCGACCACTGTTAACATGGTACATGTTTCCGATGGTGACCCTCTTTCCGACACTTTGCCTTTGCTTAACATCAGGCGAGGTGAAGTCAAATTGACGTGTCCTATAAACAAAAACATTGTGTTATAATCTCTTTTTAGCTTATACAACAAATAACTTCAATCTTAACAATCTAAATATTTACTCACATAATAACTTCAAAATTCTTCTCGCCCTACTGTGCTGCGTCCGGTTATACATTTTCAGGTCACTTTACTTTAAAATATGAAGAAAAATCACTCAATTGGTGTTGTTTTGTTTTCGCAAATGCGTTTACGCAGGTATTAACTTAACCTAGAAACGGGCACTGACTGTCAAGCACGTGGATACGCACCCGCCCCGTCCCCCGCATCGATGTATTCACACTTATTTTAGCGCTGTCTACTCCCACGCCGCAGTATCTAATCTTACTTCTCGGTGAAATGAAAATATTCTAGTGAAAGAAAGAAGTAATCTTTCTTATTTTACAGCCGCGCCGCAGTATGTAGTCTTATGTTTCGGCGTATAGAAAAGTTTTGAGTGGAAGAAAGCAGTAGTTATTCTTATTCTAATTTATTTTATGTTCATAAAAAGTAAGCAGTCATACAGCTGTTATTATTTTCTAAGTTTATCTTTTTGGCTAAATAAGCGCATTTAAGATAATTTCCTTAGCTAGTTAATATAAATCATAAAATATTAGGGATAAACGTAATAATAAGTAATACGTCATATTTCTCAATTTATTCTTTGCGTTATATCACATAATCTACTAATCCGTAAGAAAAAAGGTAATGGAACCAAAATTCTCAAAACGTATTTCTTGTTTTAATTATTCGTCAAATTTAACAAGAAAAATATGAAAAAAATGTTGCATATGTATCTTTAAACGTACCTTTCAAATATGATAAAATCGACGAATCAAAATAAAATCACTTAAGCCTATTTTCCACTGGGGGTGCGAAATGTATACATCTATACATTATGTACATGTATACTACTATATTTTAGTTATATGTAAACTTACCTATAAAAAAAATGTACTACACTAGTATTTAATTTCTTTTTTTAAAAGAGAGGGGAGATGTGGTGTAATATATATGTCGCAGGCATTTTGTGTGAATCCGCCGTTTACAAACGGCGTCGTCATTTTACAAACGCTCGCTGTTATGTAATATGCCGAAGGCAAAATGTATAATGCCGTGTCATTATATATTATGCCTAAACATTTGATTTACGATTGAAACGCCCGTATACATAATGCCGCGGCAAATTGAAGTATTTAGTTCTGTTTTTTACCACGCGTGTCGTTGTTGGCCAAAACAAACAAAATGCGTCCAGTAGTGATTTTGTTACGCAAAAAGTTATTGAAAAAAGTGCAAATACCAAGTGTTTAACAGATTTGTCACAAAATAATTGTGACTTTAAGGACATTTATTACGGTGAATTAAAAAAACTTTACGATCGTCAAGCAGAAACAATAAAAAAACCGTGGACAACTGAGAAGATTTTTGAGGTTATCCGGCACCTAAAAAATGCTAAGGTGTCCATAGAATCTGGCTGTCGGAGGACTCCTGCACAGTACTATTGGTCAAAAAAATATGAGGTAATGAGTATTGGTGATGTGGAATACCTTATTCTAAAAAAAGATAGCCCTGACAGCCCAATAGTTCGTGTAATACCGTTAGAAGAATTATTATTAGATATTCACCGAGGCTGTGGGCATGGTGGTCGAGATAAAATTCAGTATCAAATTAAGGATAGATTTATTATTGTAAGAAAAGCAATCGACTTATTTGTCTCATTGTGTCCTGTCTGTGAATCCAAACGTCACATAGCAAAGAAAAGCATTGTAGTGAAACCAATTATATCTCGAGATTTTAACGAGAGGGGTCAAGTCGATCTGATTGATCTGCAGTCCGCACCAGATGGTGAGTTTAAATGGCTTCTCAACTACCAGGATCATAGCACAAAGTTTATACACCTTAGACCACTTAGTACAAAAAAAGCAAGTGAAGGTGCCACCGAATTACTTAAAATATTTTTAGAATTTGGAGCACCATATATACTGCAGAGCGATAATGGCAAAGAATTCACTGCTAACATAATTGAAGAAATGGTCAAAATGTGGCCTGAATGTAAAATAGTACATGGTACTCCGCGACATCCGCAAACCCAAGGTAGTGTTGAGCGGAGTAACCAAGATGTAGAAAACATGCTTCGTGCTTGGATGAGAGACAACAATTCTCCAAATTGGGCAATGGGCTGCTTCTTCGTGCAGTATAGTAAAAATACATCTTTCCATAGAATTATAGGAAGATCGCCATTTCGTGCTCTTTTTGGTTGCGAACCAAAATCTGGTCTACGAAGTTCTAGCATTCCTCACGGCATTCTTCAGCATATCACAACTGAAGAACACTTACAAGAAGTTTGTGATGAAAGACAAGTGGATGCTCCAGGGCCAATTAAACCAAATGAAGTTGTGCAAGTCAATATTTTGGAAAACCAGACTTCAAATGTTGATGCTTTCAATAATACAGTCATTATTTCAAATACAAATGAGGAAAATAAGTCGGAGACATTGATGACAAATAAAACAAGTAACAGAGTTTTAAGCAGCTCTTTGGATGTGTATTCAAAAAAAGTAACAGACGAGACTCAAAACTATTCTGCACAAGTCGAAAACAATTCTGTCATCATACTTTCTAATGAACTGATTACTTTGCATATGCAAATGAATGCCTCTTTCAATATCACTAATACTAGTTCTTCTATTCCATATCCAAATGAGTCATCAGACGCCGATCGAAACGTTTTTCTACCAAATTCTGTTGTAATGCATTATTCAAATGAGGTTTCAACTCTTGAAAATGACTTGAGATGCGTCGTATGTAAGGACGGGACTAGTGGTACCCATCAATGTTGTTCTTACCTCAAACCAGTTCACACTATTTGCGGGGAAACAATCGGTAACGAAGGTTACGGCGCAAGTGTTTTGTGTTTGATGTGTAAACGAGAACAAGACATACAATTAGAAAGGAATAAATCACATCAAGGCGTAAAACGAGCGGCAGAAAAAATGATTACTGATACGGCTAAGAAACTCCCAGCTCTGGATATTGGAGATAGCGTTTTTTTCAATGTCCCAAAAATTGATAGAGGTCCCATAGATGCTTAAAATATATCGGGAAAAGTATTGGATATGAGACACGGCGTGTACCAAATTGGCACAAGTAATGGAGTTATCAAAAACTGGTTTAACCGACAAGAATTAAAAGTGTCGTCAAAGAAATACCTCGAAGAAATTCCTCAAAATATAATATCCTTAAGAGAAGCTGTTTCTAAAGAATCTTTATTTGGCGGACAAGGTTTTAGTAAATGCTTATGTAAGCCGGCTAAAAGACAATGCCAAAATAACCGATGTGCATGTTTTAAAAAGAAAGTTCTTTGTGGGTCCAAATGTCACTCAAGTTTGACATGCGCAAATAAATAATCTTGATTTCTTTATTACTAAAGCGCGTTTATTATTATTATTCTTGTTTTCTTTTTATAAGGCAATATTTTCCTGAGTTTTTTTTTAATAACTATTTTTGTATTTGATTGTGAAATACGGATCTTAAAATTCGTGAGTTTTTTTTTATTAATTATTATTTGATAATTTGTCTGTCTGTCTTTTTTGTGAGATAAAAATGTCAAACTTCCAAATTGGAATTATTATCCTAAGAAGTTTAATTATTACTAATTGTTTTTATAATAAAAATATTGTTGTTACAGTTGTTACCCACTTAAATATTTTAATTAGATACTCTAAGAGAACCAAAGTGCATAACTGACAGGTGCTTTAAATAAAATTTGTTTTACCGAACTGTGTTTTCTTCATGGTCAAATGTTTTCTTCCTCACCTTCTTCATTTTGCCGAAGTCTAGCCCACTGCAATCTTCGTTGTTGACGTTTCCGGGAATTGAGCGGAGCTCGCCATGACCTCCGTGCTCGTAATCCAGCCTGGTGCAAGCAATTGCGAACGGTCTGCGTGCTAACTTCAAGCCCAGATGCGGCCCTGACTTCTGCTTTTATTTTAGTGGCGTTGATTGTGGGATCACGGGCTGCCAGCAATCTAATATAGCGCTTTTGGGCAGCTGTCAAAACAGTTGGGCGACCGCTGCGGGGTCTGTCAGCTAAATTCTCCATTCCGTGGTACCTCTGCAACGTAGCCACGACACAGGATTGGGATATAGCAAGTCTGCGTGCTATTACTCTCGTGGTGTATCCTTCTTCCCTCAAAATTGCTCGTAAAACCTCTGATAATCCTCTTGGCATTTTTTGAATCACTACTTTCCGCGAAAAATATCTTGAATCGGTTATAATTCACAAAATCAGATTTCTGAATGAGCGTAAGCTAGGACTGAAAGCCTTTTTGTAAGAAAAAACAATTGAACGGTGTCATTGTTTTGTGTTCTAATTCTTTATTTTTAAATAAAGAATCTAAAAAGAAGAAAAAATCATAATATAATCTGCAGTAACAAAAAAGATTTCAGTTTTTCAAAGTGATCGCAAACTTTTTTTGATGTGTGTAAGTATTCGAACACTATAAACAGTGGTGCACGTGCCGATAGCTACCAATCCGCAGTCACGGGCCGCATGTGAAGGTTACGTCACTGCTCTCCATTTTGCCAAGTAAATGAAATTTTTCAAGCTCGATATTTTTTGATTTCTGGATTAAGTAACTAGTAAAATAAAGTGACAATTTTTTGTTTTGTGACTTATTGATTAAGCAACAATATTAGCATGTGCTTTTTAACCTAAAACGAATACATTATGAACTAAATATTTAAATGTGAAAAATGATGTCACGGGGTTACAATTAACAAATCCCAAACCAGTGGAGGCTGAGTGTTATTACGCCAGTCTTCAAGGGCAAGGGATCGGTGCACGAGTGTGGTAGTTACAGAGGTATAAAGATAATGTCCCACACCATGAAGCTTGGCTGCGTCTTTACAACAGAAATCAACTGGCAGGATGAATCCATAACACCTACTGCCCGAGACTGGCAATATGCAAACAAAGTGATCACCCTGGAAAAAGTCCAGTGGGCCATCAGTAGTTTTCACCCTTATAAGGCAGCTGGCCCGGACGGGATCATCCCTGCTATGTTACAGTGGGGCAACCTACCGGTTGCGAGCAGACTGGAACGTATTTTTAAAGCCTGCCTGGCACTCAGATACGTTCCGAAAGGATGGCGAGAAGTGGGAGTCATCTTCATCCCGAAGCCAGGAAAGGGTGATTACACGAATCCCAAAGCACATCGACCAATCAGTCTGACCTCCTTCATGCTAAAAACCATGGAGCGCTTATGCGAGAGGGAGCTGAGAGATGGTGCACTAAAACAAATACCCCTACACGCAAACCAGCACGCATACAGCTCCGGTAGGTCAACGGAATCGGCCCTCCACCTGGTAGTCAGCCGGATAGAGGAAGCGATAGAACAAAAAGGCATCTGCCTAGGAACGTTCATCGACATCGAAGGAGCTTTCGACAAAACCAGCTTCACCAGTATTAAGACCGCCCTGTCAAACTTGGAGCGGAACCGGTACTAACAGACTGGATAACAAACATGCTCAGTAAAAGAGTGGTTCGCCTTGAGAAAGAAGACCAGACAGCCCTGATAGCCAAAGGCTGCCCACAAGGTGGTGTAATCTCCCCCCTCCTGTGGAATCTAGTGATAGACGACCTAATCACAAGGCTGAACAAAAACCGAGACTACACAATAGGCTATGCTGATGACCTAACAATCCTTATCTCAGGTAAGGTAGCGGGTACGATCTGTAACCTAACTCAACAAGCCCTGCGCATTGTAGAAAAATGGTGCAGGGAATTCGAACTATCAGTGAACCCGAACAAAACCGAATTAGTTATGTTCACAAACAAAAGGGTACTAGGCGAATACCCATTACCAAAACTCTTCGAAACGGAACTCCAACTGTCAAAAGAGGTTAAATACCTAGGCGTCATTCTTGACAGCAAGTTGACATGGACTAGCCACCTAGAAAACAAATTAGTGAAGGCCGGGATTACCTTCTGGTAATGCAGAAGAATGATTGGCAAAAAATGGGGGCTAACGCCGAAAATCATCCTGTGGCTTTACGAAACAGTGATCCGTCCCATGATAGCCTATGGCGCCATTGTCTGGTGGCCGAGGACCGAAAACAACACAATATCGGCTAAACTACAAAAGACCCAAAGATTAGCCTGCATGGCAACCACTGGCTGCATGAAATCCACCCCCACCGCGGCAATGGAAGCCATGCTTGGACTACCACCCTTGGATCTGTTCATCCGCCAGGAAGCAACAGCTGCGGCTATACGCCTGAGGGCACTCAACCTATGGAGCGAGAGAAACACACGACACACTTCATTGCTCACTGAGCTCACAAAGGAGATACCTATGATAGGAGCAGTCAATGACCGTGTACCTAAACAACACCTTTTTGACAAAAAATACAAGATCCAGCTTCACGAGGACCACCGCTGTGAGGCCTTATGCCCAACGGAATTGCGTATCTTCACAGATGGATCCAAAACAGGTACTGGCACCGGGGCCGGCATCTTCTCGGAGGACTTCAACATATCAATTTCGACACCGCTGGGGACCCATAACACAGTATTCTAAGCGGAATGTATGGGGATTACTCTGGCAGCCTCAGCGGTAATGGCCCGGAATGATAGGTCACTCAAAACGCATACTGTCAGACAGCATGGCCGTGCTACAAGCATTAAACTGCCATACTATTAATTCAGGATTAATACTGGAGTGCCATCTTAAATTAAATCAAATAGGTCACACCAACAACATAACTCTACAATGGATCAAAGGTCACAGCGGCTCGCGAGGTAATGATGCCGCGGACGAGCTTGCTAGGAGAGGATCAGACATGGTTGCAATGGGACCTGAACACATAATACCGATCCCCTTTGCATACCTACGAACCATAGTGAACCAACGAACGAGAGACCAACACAACAGAGAATGGATAAACCTGGAAGTATGCAGACAGGCCAGGGAGGCAATCCCTGTGCTTGATAAAAGACTGACCAGGCGTCTTCGACAACTGAACAAACGGCAACTACGCACGACTACGGCTACGGCAACTACGCACGACTACGGCTGCCTTCACGGAGCATGGTTCCTTCAATAAACACCTTTATATTTTAGGTATCACCGACAGCCCTCTCTGCAGAGCCTGCATGAACGAGGACGAAACTGCGGCGCACGTGCTCCTACACTGTCCTGAAACCGCCACACACAGGGCTAAGTACTTCAGAAACACAGGTACGCTCCGGGAGATCACCAGCAGTGTGAATAACCTGCTGGGGTTCTTCAACGAGTTGGGGTGGATCGAATAAAATCCCACCCTCACGCAAAAACCGCGCCTCGTCGTGGAGTTGCGGATAACAGCCCGTGATACCATACCATACCATGAAGCTTTACGAGCGGATAATCGATTCCCGGATCCGACAGGAGAGTACCCTCTCGGAGTGTCAGTATGGGTTCCGCCCCGGACACGGGACTATGGATCCGGCGTTCGCCCTAAGGATCGTCGCGGAGAGATACAGGGCGAGGAACACGCCCCTGTACTGTCTATTCCTAGACATGCAGAAGGCCTTCGACTGTGTGCCTCGCGCGATGATCTGGTGGGCACTGCGGTCCAAAGGAGTCCCAGAGGCTTACATCGACACCATCCGAGACATGTACCAAGATTCCGGTTCCGTGGTTCGGACCGCTGTTGGTGACACGAAAACCTTCTCCATCACCGTCGGGGTACACCAAGAATCCGTACTTAGTCCCTACCTGTTCAGCATGGTGTTAGACGTTTTGTCGGACAGTATCAGAGACTCACATGAGCAGCCTCCATGGTTGCTTATGTATGCTGATGACATTGCGCTGATGGACGCACACAGGAACAGATTGGTGCGACGTGTGAAAGTATGGAAGGAGGCGCTTGAGAACGGCGGTCTGAAGCTAAATGTGGCGAAGAACAGATCCCACACCCGTTCGCATAGGCGATGACTTGGTCGAGCGCACGGATCAGGTTAAGTACCTGGGATCTGTACTTCACGTTTCTGGTGACATCGACTACGACGTCAAGGCACTTATTGCCGCCGCGTTGGCGAAGTGGCGGAAAATGACTGGCGTCACTTGCGACACTAAAATGCTAGTCAGGCTGAAGGGGCAGGTCTATAAAACGATCATTAGACCTGTCCTCTTACACGGCTGTGAGGCGTGGCCGCTGTTGGAGCGACACAAGCAGATGCTGCGTGTCACGGAGATGAAAATGCTGCGGTGGATGTGTGGAGTCACGCGTAAAGATCGCGTGAGGAACTCACGCATCCGCGGCAGCCTTCATGTCCGTGACATCGCAGATAAAATGCAAGAGAGCCGCCTCCGCTGGTGCGGCCACGTCTTGCGGAAACCGCCAGGCTACGTGGGTAACAAATGCCTGGCAATGGCGCCCCCACCCGGTCCAGGTAGAAGGGGTAGGCCCAAGAAGTGCTGGTTTGGCGTCGTGGAGGGTGACATGCGTGAAAACGGTCTCACTACCTTGGACGCCCAAGATCGTGCGAAGTGGAGGAGGAAGAGCTGGAAGGCGCACACTGAGCTCCGAGGGCACCGTGGCCTCGGATGCAATCAGGACTAACGTCTTTATATGGATGATGATGATGAAGCATCAGGCGAGGTGAAGTCAAAATTAACGTGTCCTGTATAAAAAAAAGCGAGGCAGCCCTAGCGTCATATAGTTTGCTAGTACGTCATTACGACACCGAGTTGTGGCCGAGTGGCTGCAAAGTAATAATAACCATATGGGCGACAATTAAGATACCTACATATTTTTATGCAATTGTTAATCTCGTTAACTTTAGGTATTTAACTGCCCTGTCGACGACGAACGGTTCGATGATATAAAGTAACCGTTAGCATCAATTCAAACAAATGTTTGTAAAATTACAAGCATTATGATTATTATAATGTAAATTTTTTTTTCGCCCAAGCAACTATACACATAGAACAAACAGTTCTCAAACTCGTACAGTTTTTTTTTTATTTCCTCTTTATTACCTACTTAATATAATCACATTACTAAATGAAGTTAAAAAAACTGCATTTAATTTTCTAAGTCAAATCAAGTTTTCATACTGCATATTTCTATACTGTGACGCTGGCGGGGTCACCGCCGAGTTCACCGTCACTGCGTTCGCGCGTAATATTTTACGAGCGGCCGGGATAGCGACAAATGCCTACTTTTGCAAGAATACAGGGCCTTAAGTTCTCCTATGCCTAATTCTCCATCAATGGTATCTTCTCTCTTCTCTTTTCAAGAGCTAAAATCTGTGTTAAGCACACTAAAAGACTCCTCTCCAGGGAAAGATGGTATTCCTTACTCCTTTTTATGTAATCTTGGTGATGTAAGCTTACACTATTATCTGGATCTTATTAACTCTAATCTCTGTCTAATCCCTCCATCTTGGGAATCTCAGATTATTATTCCCATTTTAAAACATGATAAAGATCCAAATGACCCATATTCTTATAGACCTATCGCACTTTCGCCTGTGATTACCAAAATTGCTGAACATCTTGTTAAAAATAGGCTGGAGTGGATTGTAGAAAGCAGTGGTATTCTTTCAAATAGTCAGTTTGGCTTTAGAAAAGGTAGGTCCACCATGGATTGTCTTAGCATATTGTTACGAATGTGACGTAACATTTCAAAGCATCGGAACGATAAATTCGAACTTATTGTCAATAGCAGCTGTGACTGAGCGGTTTAGACCTCGCCTGCCAAAAAGAAGGTCGACGGATCGAATCCCGGTGACACGATATGTGGTTTTAGTGATTTTCTAATTTATTTAAATCTTTATTTGGTAAAATTAACAGAAGATTCTATATTTAAAATCTTCTAGTTATTAGCAGAACATTCTGGAAGAATGAAAATGAGAAACGAAATGAAGATCGAAATTATAGTTTAGCTCTTCTGGGAGATCATAGAAAATTCTGGAGAAATAATAAAATGAATATCGAAAAGACGATCGAAATTCAGGGTATAAAAGGAGCTGTCAGAGCCGTGAAAGGACAGTTAAGTTTGGGAGTTCAAAGTGAACAGAAGAAGAGGAAGAAGGGAAAAGGAAGCAAAGTGAGAAAATAGTGAAAAGTGCAGTAATTGTGCAGTCGCGCTGTGAGTGTCGTGAAAGCGCAGTGACCTTGCAGTACAGTCGCGCTGTGAGTGTCGCGAATAAGACTAAAGTACAGTAGTGCATCGTGTGGTACAGTCGCGTCGTGAAGTGTTCGAGATTTGGCTGTTGGGGTGTGAAAATAAAGCGGTCTCAAATACTAAGTTGTTTATTTCCAATCCCGTTACCCGTCTCCCGTAACAATATTTATAACGGACATTCAACTTTCGTTCTCATCTAATCAATCGGTAGTTGCTTCTTTTCTAGACATCAAATCTGCATACGATAACGTTATTAATTCAATTCTTAAACAGAAACTGATTCTCTTAAACATTCCTCAACTATTAACGAACTTTATTTGTAATCTGCTAGTAAATAGAACAATTGAAGTAACCCATGAAGATAACATTTTTTTGAGAGTTGTGGAAAAAGGACTTCCACAGGGATCTGTTCTAAGCCCCTTGTTGTACAATATTTACACCTATGATTTAGATAGATCTCTAGGAAATTCTGTTCATTTACTTCAATATGCCGATGACGTATTGTTATATTGTTCAGATCAGGACACTGAATTTGCTTGTGAGATGCTATCTGCATCTCTATCATCGTTAAAACAATGGTTTGTTTCTAATGGCCTGGAGTTATCAACCCCTAAAAGTACCAAAGTAGTATTTACGAGAAAAAGAGACATACCTTCTGTTTGCGTGTATTATGATAACATGGCCCTACCGGTAGAACCTCACACCAAATACTTAGGTTTAATTCTTGATTCTCGGTTGAATGGATATACTCATACTAAGTATATTGTTAACAAATGTGAACGTCCTCTTAATATTATTAGATGTCTTTCTGGCGTATGGTGGGGCGCTCACCCTTTTTCGTTAAAATTTGTTTATAATGCCATTATTAGAAGTGTCCTAGATTATGGCACATTTCTGCTCAGTCTGTGTAATAAATCCAGTCTTAAATTAATGGATAACATACAAGCTAAAGCTCTTCGAATTATTACTGGCGCAAGTTGCAAGTTGAAGTGTCGGAACCCCCACTAAATTTGAGAAGACAATTCCTTGCTGATAGATTTATTTTTAAAGCACTTCTCAACTCCTGACCATCCTCTCCATTCAAAACTACATAGTCTTTCAGAGTATATAAACAATAGTTCATACTGGCGTCATAAAAGAAAACTGTATATTCTAGAAAGCTATTTAAAGTTCAAATCCTTTTCATCGCCTATTTTCCAGTCTTCTCTTTTACCTCTTTATAGTGTTAATTATGCAGCTTTAATGTTGTCTCCAAGCATCAAAGATATATTGAACTATACAGATTTTACAAACCAATCAAACTCACACCAATTATTTACTGATGCTTCTAAACACACATTCACACCTAAGTATGGTGTATTCAGTTCCTTATTTTTCTTCCTTTCTGATTCGTTCCTTGTATTTTCCTAAAAAAAATAATAATTCCGTTCCGTTTTTCATTGTGCAATAAAAACGTTTCCTCGTTTTAACTTGACATTGGCATACATCTATTACTTGCCAAAAGGGGGAAAAAAATACCTAAGCCTAAAAAAAACAACTGTATGAACACGTGAGTGGCATGCTTGTGTGTGAGAAATGGCTTTAGTGTATGTAACGTTTATTTTATACATTATTTTAAAAAAAATTAGGCTTATGCACTTCGCTTCGGTATAAACTATCAATATGCCAAATCGCGTTCTCCTACGTGCCCACTCTACAGTCACTATAAGTGAGAGTAGGTAACAAACTTTTTATTCTCATTCATGGTGACTTATACACATGCTAACTGTATTTACATTCTTTTTGTAAAATGACTGATACAGAAGTAAATAGTACCGGTGAAGTGTTTAAATCAAAGAGAGGAGGATTAAAACTGTACGTAGATGGTTATACTTACACAAAAACTAAACAAAACAAGAATGTGATACACTGGTTGTGTAACATGTATCATAATAAAATTTACAAAGGCATTTCAACTGTTACGATAGTAAATGATTGTGGTTTACACACAATATGTAAACAGCTGCAAAGTCATAACCATGGGCCAGACCCGACAGCAAGAGGAATTGCAGACTTTAAACATAAACTGAAAGAAAACTCATCTTCAGGATTAAAAGTGTGCAATATTTCGCAAAATACTTTTTTATATTTGGACCGTCAATTGACTGCACCTCGCTAGATGGCAATAAAGCTGACGTGCAGTCCAGAAGATACAGACCACCATTCCCGGTGCCATTGGACGTAAAATGTTGGTCCCTAACTTGACGGCCTTGATAGATGCCTTTTCACGGCTCACTTGAAGAACCCGGGACTGTAAGACGAGGGAAACACGTATGCGGGCAGAGCATTCCAGCTCTTTATCGTGCGGCAGAGGAAAGAGCCCCCAAACCGTTTATTGCGAGATGGTATAGATTCCACCGTATGTTGATTGCACCGCAGACCAGCACGTGTTGTTCGGGATAGGAAGGGAGAGGGTGGGATCAGTTGAAATAAGTCCTCAGAACACTCGCAGTGGAGCAGAAACGGAACCTGATATTTAAGAATGTTTACCATCTACGTCTGCTCTAAAGCAAATAATTTATCGCTAAAAATCAAGAAACAAAATAGGCATAGATGAAACTACTAATATATCTTTTGAGTTAAATGCTTCCGAAACTCAAATTAATGGTGTCAATTTTATCATTCAAGATAGGATTTATGACACTATTAAAAGAATACTCCTGATGTCAACGTTAAACTTTGTAAAAATATTAAGTGAATCAGATTACTGGCTACTTGATGGTATGTACATTTAAGATTGCTCCCCTAGTAGCGGAAAAGATGGACTTTTTTATCTGTTTTCTGAGTGTGTCCACAAGAAGGGCACTTTATGTAATATGTTATCTTTAATTATTAATTATTATTATTTCTTTTTTAATATTAGGTCCTTACATATGAAACTGGCGTTTTTCGTACTGGCCACTTTAATCACGATTTTCTCCTCTTTGGTAAGGAATTCCAAATTCAAATTTGTACAGCTATTTACTCATGTATTTGTGCTTCGATGACCGTCATTCATTTGCTTTTTTTTCTTTTGTTTTTTTCTGTTTGCGTCACTCATTTTACAAAATGGAAAACTTAAAATATCGCATTATTTACGAATACGAGTTCCGCCGCGGCACTAGTGCTGCGGAAACGACTCGAAGGGTGAATGATGTTTATGGCGGTCATGTTGCAAAAGAAAACACAGTTCGTTTTTGGTTCCAACGTTTTCGTTCTGGAAATTTCGACCTGCAGAACAAGTCCCGTGGACGGCCTGAGACCCAAGTTGATAATGAAGTATTGAAGGCTATTGCGGAAGCGGATCCATCGCAAACCACGTCCGAGTTAGCTGCAGGCTGCGGTGTTAGTGATAAAACTGTTTTAATTCACTTGAAGCAAATTGGGAAGATTAAAAAGCTTGAAAGGTGGGTACCTTACGAATTGACTGAAGCAAACCGGCAAACGCGCGTCGACTGCTGCGTTACATTACTGAACCGGCACAATAATAAAGGTATTTTAAACCTGTGATGAAAAATGGATTCTTTACGATAATCGGAAGTGCTCAGCGCAATGGTTGGATCCTGGCCAGCCAGCCAAATCCTGCCCCAAGCGAAAATTAACCCCAAAAAAGTTACTTGTGAGCGTTTGGTGGACTAGTGCCGGTATTGTTCATTACAGTTTTCTCAAATCTGGCCAGACTATTACGGCTGATGTCTATTGTCAGCAATTGCAAACAATGATGGAAAAACTAGCGGCTAAACAACCTAGGCTGGTCAATCGCTCCACGCCACTGCTGCTTCACGACAACGCTAGACCACACACCGCACAACAGACGGCTACCAAATTAGAAGAGCTTCAATTGGAATGTCTAAGACATCCTCCGTACTCCCCGGACCTTAAAATATTCGACTTTTTGTTCCTCCCATACAAAACGCCAATTTCATATGTAAGGACCTAATATATCAATGTTTAAATATATATGTTCAGTCCGCATTGAATTAGGTTAGCCTGTAAGGATAGTGATGTGAAGAAATAAATAAATAAATGTTCCAACAACTGTACACCATTCATACATGACAATGTATTTTTGGACAACCAAAAAACATTTCCATTAATATTTTGTCTCTCTATACACAAAGACAAGCGAACGTGTGACTTATTATTTGAACTGATATTGGAATATGGAGCCGAAAATAACATCAAGATATATCCGAAAGTGTGTATTCTTGATTTTGAAAAGGTAGCCAAATTGAGTTTACGATCTAATTGAAGGAATTTTTATAGCATTAAGTATGCTAACTATACAAATCGAATACATAGGGAAAAAGAATCTTCTCGGGCGGGACTCGAACCCGCAGTCTTTCCCTTACAGGGGGAATGCCTGACCAATTCGGCTACCGAGACACGCCCGATATGATTCAAATTTCCCACCTTATACGTCTTTGAGGCGACGTGGCGTCATCTACCGATTTTCTTACGAACTATCGGAATCAATTAATGATGTTACAATCATTTTTAAACATTGATTTTTTGATAACTGCGCCCAAACAATTGAAGGAATTTTTATAGCATTAAGTATGCTAACTATACAAATCGAATACATAGGGAAAAAGAATCTTCTCGGGCGGGACTCGAACCCGCAGTCTTTCCCTTACAGGGGGAATGCCTGACCAATTCGGCTACCGATACACGCCCGATATGATTCAAATTTCCCACCTTATACGTCTTTGAGGCGACGTGGCGTCATCTACCGATTTTCTTACGAACTATCGGAATCAATGAATGATGTTACAATCATTTTTAAACATTGTTTTTTTGATAACTGCGCCCAACTACTAACTACGATCTAATTTTGAAAATACTATGTTATAGGGTTGCCACTTTCATTCCAGTCAAATAATTTACAGGTGAAGCTACATTTTTTTTTAATATAACGATAAATTAATACAATAAACGATCATGTGTGGTTTTATGGAGTCTGAAACGTATCTCCGACAGTCAATTCGTCGTTTGACACTTCGTCGACAGAACTTTTCATCCTCGGGCAGTTCTCCGACAGAACGTTTCGCCGACGGGCATTTCACCGATATTACCTTTCACCTAATAACGTTTCGCCGACAGAACGTTTCACCCTCGGCCAATTCGTCGACAGAATCTTTCACCTACTATACTATACTATATTAAATACACCGAAATAACTTTGTCTTTTTTATTTACTAATTTCAAAAATCACAATAAGTAAGTACATAACATAACATAATTACATTTAAGAATGAATATTATAGATGAATATATAGTGTTATTACATAAACATACATATATACATATTATTGAATATACTAACATAATGTATACTATTATATTATAAAAGGAGAAAGCGTAAGAAACAAGTATGAACAAAGTAAACTTTACCTGTAAGTGCCTACCTACACATGTACCAAAAATGCTTACTTTTGTGTATTTAATAAAGTAGTAGCTACTTAATTTATTTAAGAGAACTTAGTCTAAATTTGTTACTTTTATTATGTAGGTACATAAATTTAATGAAATTAACAATTTGTTACGTATATATATTTATAAATAAATAACAACAACCCATTATGTAACCTTTTTATAGGTCTTATTTTACATGATTAACGTTCAAGAATAATGATATTTGTACTTTGTATTACATAATAACTTTAAGTAGGGACACATTCTACCTAAATGAACCTATTAATAAAATTCTTTAACAATTTAAAAATAATTTGTTGTAATAAATTTACATTTACACACTAACTACACTAACTTGTATTACATAATACTTGCCAATCACTAACTATTTAATTAAATGGTAAACCCCAGCCACTTAAATATTTTAATGTGTCCATTTCATTCTTTTGGGACAGGTGTTTATTAATCCTGTCCTTGTAAGCTGTATGTAACCGCTTCCGCTTAGGCATTGGCTGTCAGGAATTTACGCATTCAATTATGCAATCTGTGTTCTTCTGTTCTTTCTTAAATTCTGTTATTGTTGTGAATATGTTCCACTTGTTTCGGCCTAGTAAGATGTTCCACCTGGTAAGATAAGAAAAATACAATTAGTACATATTCCACAACCATTTTAAAAATCAGTCATTCACTAAGAACAATGTATAATAGGTAACATACCTGTTATGCCATGATTCCAAAGCATTTTGCGGTAATGGCACATGTGACATCTGACTGTCATTTACAGACCACATACGAGGGGGAAACATAGGCTCACGCTGTTTCAGTGTCATTTTCGATCTAACACATTTAGAGATTGTTGTCGATACATTGACATAATATTGTCCAAACCATTGTGTCACTGCTTTCGCTTCTTCGGGATTGACTTCGTTTTTATTATGTAAAATGCATCGACGATTTCTGTTGGCTTCAAAAATGCCAGCGCCCTTATGTGTCTCATGTTATGCGCAAATGACGGGTTTGATACTGTATAGATAGATAGATAGATAGATAACTCTTTATTGTACATCAGTAAATTTACAATATTACAAGTAGGTATCAAGTAAACAGTTCAATGTACAATGGGCGGCCTTATCGCTGAAAGCGATTTCTTCCAGGCAACCTTGGGATGGACAGTAACTTCATAAAATAAATGATGGTGTAGTTATAGGATACCAAATTAGATACCTAGGTGCATTTAGAACCAAAAAAGAAAAAGAAGTACAAGAAAAAAACAACAATAATAAATATATACATAACTATATGGCATATTACATAAAGGATCATAAACATATACGTACAATATAACACAAATAGATACATAAAGTAGTTAAACAAAATTACTTATTAAGAAGGTAAAATAGTGAGCAATAGATAGAGAGCACACCATTTCGAGCTATCCCATTGTGCAACTCGATAGGTAGTGGTCTTTTACCATTTTTTTAAAAACATTTAGGGATTTTGCCCGTCTAATGTTTAATGGCAATGCGTTCCATAAGCGCACGGCCTTGATAGTGAAGGACTTGTCAACAAAGTCTGTGGAATGCATCGGCATTCTCAGCCTTAAATTCTCGGATGACCTCAGGCACTTCGCATGTGTGTCATGGAGGAACTGGAATCGTTCTTTGAGATAAGAGGGAGTGGTGGGATTGAATAACACATTATATAACAATGTCAGAATATGGGCATTCCTGCGAAGCCGGATTGGGAGCCACTTGAGTTGTTTACGGAAATCTGAAACGTGATCATACTTGCGTAGACCAAATATGAATCTTATGCAAAAATTTTGAAGTCGCTCAAGTTTATCTAGCTGCTCCTCAGTGAGATCAGGATAGCTGACATCGGCGTAATCGAGAACAGGAAGAAGAAGAGATTGTGCGAGCGCAGTTTTGGTAGCAATTGGAAGGAAGTTTCGGAGCCTTCGCAAGGCACCCGCTGATGCGAAAAGTTTCCGACTTGTTTCTTGTAACTGGATATTCCAAGAAAATGTTTTATCCATGTAGATACCCAAGTTCTTGACATTGTCACTAACTGGTACAATTGCTCCACCCATAGCAACCTGAGGAAGTTGGGTCCAATCAATTTTTGATGTCAACCTTGGACTACCAATAACAATTAATTGTGTCTTGGATGAATTTAGGGTGAGTCCGTGATTCTTGCTCCATTCATAAATCCGTTCCAAATCCTTATTGAGCATAGTGAATGCATCAGAAAAGTTGTTTGGAAGTGCTTGTGTGTAAATTTGAAGGTCATCAGCATAAAGGTGGTAGGATGAAAGTAATTTTTCGGAGATTGTATTTATAAAAATGGCGAAAAGTAACGGAGATAGAACGCCACCCTGCGGTACACCAGCGGTCGTATTGCACCAGGAAGAGCTAGATTCTTCGACCCGAATACGTTGCCGGCGACCCAACAGGTAACTACGAAACCACCTAATAGCCGTTGGAGATATGTTAATAGAGCCGAGTATACCAAGCAGGATGTCAAAATCTACGGTGTTGAAGGCGTTGCTAAAATCAAGTAAGGATAGAAGCGTGAGATTTCCACCATCCATGCCCAGTCTTATATCTTCCGTGATATTAACCAATGCTGTCGCAGTACTGTGTCCAGGTCTGAAGCCGGATTGTAGAGGATTTAGTAGCGCGTTTTTATTAAGAAAGGAGCTGAGTTGCGAGTGAATGAGGCGCTCTAAAGATTTGGAAAGAAAAGGAAGGATAGATATAGGGCGATAGTCGGAAAAGGAACAAGGCTTTGATTTTTTGGGTAAAGGAATTATCTGGGCACTTTTCCATGAGGATGGAAAGCTCGCAGACGAAATTGAGTAGTTAAAGACATGGCATAGGATAGGAAGAATTTGCTCCAGTATTGGCACAATCATATTTCGGCTAACGGCGTCGCTACCGACAGCATTGGATGAAATAGACAAAAAACAAACAGTTCAAAATATCGACAGTTAAAACATCAACACCATAAGACCAACGATTCAAAATCTCACACTTCAGAATGTCAGCAGCTTAGTAGGTCAATAGTTCACAAGATCAAAGTTTAAAATCTCAACATGGAAACATTTTGGTTGCTACTTAGTGGAAGTGACACAGATATACAAATTTTACTATAGGTAAATAAAATTCATGTTTAGTTATCTATTAATAGGCTAGATGGCGGCGTAAGCATAAAATAAACAGTCCTTATAGTTTCGATATTAAAATACTTGTATATAGGTTTGAATCAATCTACAGGAAATATTAGTCATTTATGTATCATATTGAGCTGAAAGAATAGGAGATAAAAACAATTATAATATTGTAAAAAGTAAGTAGTACAAGTTGTGGGTAGTGTTGGTGCTATTTTATAGTATACGTATGTAGTACCGCGTAAGCATTTTATTATTTTGAAAATGAGGGTAAAAGTGTATTTGAATGACAATTATCAGAATAAATATTACATGTTACGCATTGCGGTAGTAAAAAGATGTACAAAATGTTACGGGCTGCTAAATTTGTAAAATCACAAAAAAACATGACTTATTGAATATTGATGGCTATTTATATATGAAAAACAATGTGCGCAAAGATATCGACTCATCCGTAGAATAAAGTCCGATCTGTCAGGTTGATATTTTTCAGTAGAGGTTAGAGAAGTTGTTGACTTGTGTAACTATTAAACGGTAAGACTTGACACATAGATTTTTTTTGTATGATAATACTATGCCCTAGCGTCGTCAAATGCTTTATACTGTATGTTTTTTGTACTTTTATTTCACGAAATAGTGAGTTCCATATCAACATAGGACGTTTTATGGCAGAACAGCTTGGGTCCGTAAGGAACATTAGACATTGTTTTACGAATACGTCTGAATTAAGAGACTGTCCATATCGACATGGGTCTTTTTTTGTGGAAATAACCAATAGAATAAAATGTGAAATCATATTTAAAATCGTTTATTAACAGAAAAAAACTTCAAAATCTATGACAAAACTTTGAATAGCAATCACAGCACAGTTAGAACATAAAATTAGAAGTCTATGACTTACAGATCTATGTTCATTATTTTGTAAGGCTATGAAGAGGATGCTCATGAAAATTTTTAACTTAGTTATGAAATCAACAATAATATGATAATTATTAAAACATTCAGAAGGACGAGGTTCTAAACTAGTTTAGGTATACATAAAACATCTAAAAAATAATACTTAAAGTAGTACTTAATGAAATATGGCATATCGTATCACAGCATGGTAACTAGGTAACCTACTTGACTACTACTTATATTAGCAGTCTTTATAAAATTTATAATAACCAGTCTTAACATATCAGCCTTACATCAACTCAATCGTGGACGCACTTAATTATTAGCCATTAAATTAAAGGTTTAGTAGTAGGTATTGTACTTATTTTAATTAACATCAATAAAAATAAATCAGCTCAAAAAATTTACAAAAATAAAAAAATCTTATTCTGATAGGTCAAGGTCCGATTCTTCTGAAGCATCAACAGTGATTTGATGTGGCAATGAGATAAAAAATGAATGATACTCTATGGGAATAACTTCTGAGCGGCACATATCCATTAAATCTTTATATTTAGCAGCAGGAATATTAATAGGTTTAGAATATGCAAGTTATAGTTCAGTATGTACTGAATTCCTTGTGTTACCGCGTATCACTAAAATATTATACGCAGGTTCAGTTAGGTCATATTTAAAAAAACAATTTGTTGGGATCACTGCCGTCTGCATGAACTTCTCGAATATTACTCCAGTTAATCTTCTTGCCCTTAATATCTTTCATCCAAACCTTATTATTAACACGACATTTAAAGTCAAACACGTCATTCTGAGTCACGTTGCGAACTACATAGGATTCTCCTTCATTCTTGGCTCATCTTACTAATAAACGCCATTCATCAGACGTATAGATAGTTTTAGTTTGAGACGCTCTCTCGATGACAGAGTGAACACTGTCCCCCTCATTTTGAGTATGTCCTTTTTGTAAAAATCGGTGTGTTATGCCTATGTTGAATTTTTTTGCAGCGTAAACATACATACATACATACATTTCCAATAGGTTATATTATAACCTATTGGAAATGTACAAAAACCAAGGAGATGCATTGTTTTAGATATGCTAAAACTGTAAGTACAGATAATGGTATATTTGTAACATCTGAAACTTCTAAAATACAGCATAACCATATGCCTGACCAAGTCGTGTAGAAAAATTGAAAGTAATCGATAAAATAAAATCGACTGCTGAAACTTCTATGGATTGTCCGGTGCAGATTATACAATCTTCTTTAGAGGCTGTTCCCAGTACCAGTGCGCCGTATTTACCTAATAAAAATGCACTGCGTCAAGTAATTAACAGAGTAAGAAGACAAAATTCAACATCTACATTGCATTTAAGCCACCTACCCGATTGAACAACTAAAATTGACGAGGAACAATTTTTATTTTTTAATGAAGAAGTTGATGATATTGGGCAAATTTTGATTTTTACAACAGAACGAAATTTGGAGTTCCTTGATTGCGCTCTGTACTGAATTATGGATGGTACATTTAGGTGTACTCCTCTTCCCTTCCTACAAATGTACACAATACATGCTTTAGTGGGTAACGACGAGTCAACACGACGGTTATTGCCAATGGTATATGCTTTTCTGCCGTCTAAAACTGAAACATGCTACGAGAGATTTTTTCAAGAAGTGAAAAAATGCGGTGAAACTTTCGGGCTTCAATTAAATCCAATATATGTGTTAACAGACTTTGAAAAAGCCGCAATAAATGCCTGCAAACGTGTTTTTTCATCGAGTATCCATAAATGTTGCTTTTTTCATTTGACCCAAAACGTGTGGAAAAAAATACAAAAACTTGGATTAGCTTCAGATTATGGCAATGACTCGGGCTTTGCACTGAAAATAAGGTATCTATTTGCTTTGGCTTTTCTGCCTTCAGAAGAAATTCCTGAAGCATTTGATAAATAGATGGAAGAAAGTTTAATTCCAGACAAAGCGCATGAACTGGTGCAATGGTTTCGGCGATATTACGTACATGGGTAAATAACTAAAAAAAATAAAAACTCAACAACTGTTATTATTAAAAAAACAGAACCATTTTTTGCCCCAAGTCTATGGTCAATCCATGAAAATTTATGTCAAAATATACCACGATCGCAGAACTCAATTGAAGCTTGGCACAGAAGGTGGAACACATTATTGAACAATAAAAAATGGAATTTGTCGAAGACTCTGAAGGAATTGATAAAAGAGCAAAAATCAACAAATTTAAATCTAGAAAGGATCCTTGCAGAAGTGCCACGCACACCACCACGTAAAAAAATCAAATCCTTTGAAGATGCTTTACAAAAGGTTATATCGAAAAAAGAAGAAATGGACACAATAACGTTTTTAAAAAAAGTGGCTTATATTTATAACTTATAGAAGTAAGTAGTAAGAAGAAGTAAAAAAAAGTGATTTTTGATTTGGTATAAAAATTATTTATATTTTTTGTAATTTTTTTACGTACGCAATCTTATAAATGTTACAAGAACGTGGTTTGAATTGCTATTATGTTTTTTTGTATGTATCTTTGTTTTAATAAATATCAATGATCAAGTTCTTATACATAAATTTTATTTACAATTTTTATTTATTTGCTTATTATAATATTATAATATATGTAATTAATGTTTCTTGTAGATTGATTCAAACCTATATACAAGTATTTTAATATCGAAACTATAAGGACTGTTTATTTTATGCTTACGCCGCCATTTAGCCTATTAATAGATAACTAAACATGAATTTTATTTACCTATAGTAAAATTTGTATATCTGTATCACTTCCACTAAGTAGCAACCAAAATGTTTCCATGTTGAGATTTTAAACTTTGATCTTGTGAACTATTGACCTACTAAGCTGCTGACATTCTGAAGTGTTGAGATTTTGAATCGTTGGTCTTATGGTGTTGATGTTTTAATTGTCGATATTTTGAACTGTTGATATACAGAATTAATTTTAGTAAATTCATTTGGTATCACAACATCTTTTATATTTTTAGGAATACTTGGTAAGTTTTTGTTCCTAGTCCGATGAACCATCACCCTTATGGCATCTTTATTAGGTATGTGAGGTGCGCAAGTACTTGGAATTTCCTGGATGCATCTCTGTACGATCTGTGAAACACATCACTGTGAGACAAAATACTGTGTGTGCCATTTGTAAGAATCGTAGTAATAAATACACTGCACCGACTTGTATCTTTTTCACTACAGCGCCAATAATACTTTGTATCTCGCCTTCGGTTCAAATGATAAAAATATCCATTATGTGATAATAATCTTTACCACGTTTCTACTTCAGCAATTCACATTCACTCATTTCAAGATTTATTTGAATAAATTTTAATAATTTTAAACAAAGATGTAACGCAGACGCACTTTGACAACTGATAACTACCCACATTTGCGCAATATACTATTAAAGAAGCAATGTTGCAAGTATTTGCAACATTGCTAGAATATAAATTTAATTTTTGATTTTTTAATTTTTGATACGTATGTAGGTACTTTAAAATTATGTTATAGAAAGACAGAAAGAAAGAAAAATATTTTATTTTCGGTCCTCACAGTGTACAATTACAAAAAATATTATTAAAATTACTTATGTAAACATAATGTACAAATACTATATTTATTTTATATATTTAGACACCGTGCGAACCTAAATAGGGCCCCATCTCAGCATTTAATGCTGCGTACACCCTTGCGTTGAGTATGCACAGCGCTGGTTTTCAGATGGGGCCACTAGGTAGCGCTGACGCCACGCATCCTTTTATAGGTACAGTGTTCGATTCTATAATTAAGCAAGCAGGTACTGCAGGTACGATACGAATCGAATTATTGTATGAAGTAGGTACCTACGTGTCAAAAACAATAATCCCTGCAACCACATCACCCGTGTAGCAAATATCAGACGACGTCCATCACCAAGATGGAATTTTCCTTAGTATTAACTTAATATCAAAGGACTTACGACCCGCATTTATCGGTATGCGGATTACGTGATTTAGTAGCTACGTGTCAAGGTATGAAAGTATGCTAAGAGCCATGGCCTCATATATAATGTCAGGAAAAGTCAGTGTATGATCTTTCAGGGCGGGTCGACTAAAGTAAATGAGATACCACCTGTGAAGCTCTACGGAACTCCATTGCAGTTTGTGGAGGAATTTAAGTACTTGGGGCATATAGTTACGCCCAACCTGAGGGATGATGCTGATGTAGAGCGGGAACGGAGGGCGCTGGCTGTTAGGGCTAATATGGTGATCCGCAGGTTTGCACGATGCTCACCTGAAGTCAAAACAACCCTATTCAGAGCTTATTGTACAACATTCTACACATGCAGCCTGTGGGCTAACTACACCAAAAAGATGTACAGCGCCCTTCGTATCCAGTTCAACAACGCATTCAGGATGCTGATGGGGCTCCCGCGCTTTTGCAGTGCTTCGGGAATGTTCGCGGAAGCAGCCGTTGACTGCTTTTTCGCGACAATGCGTAAGAGAGGCGCGTCGCTCGTGCGGCGTGTGCGCGGGAGCCCACACAGCATGCTGGCCGCGCTCGCGGCTCGGCTGGACTGCCCGTACATTAACCATTGTTGCCAGCGACACGTTACGCACGTAGGCTAGGATTGATAGCCAATGTGTAGGTAATAATAATTTAGTATTATTGTGGATTGATTCTAGTGTTATTGCTGTTATTTATTTCAGTTGATCAATTATTATTTTATTTTGTTTTATTGTACCTAATTAATATTTATAATCCATATTTTTCTTTTTTGACATAATGCTTTAATCTAATTATTAAAAATGATTTGTTAGTGTTAGTAGTAGTATTAGAATCTATTCATGATATAGGTGAATATGTACTTGTCATAACTTTATTACTAACATTAGAGATAAGAAAAACATTGTTACTAACAAATTGGGCCTAGTTGCCATTAACAAAATGATTATTATTAATTTCCCTTTAGATATTACTCAATAAATAATTGTTGTCTTTAATACAATTTTCCTGTAACTGCAACTTTAGTATTATGTACCTACTCGTTCTTTGTTGTTTAAACGAGTCGTAGGCCTTTGTAGTGCGTTACCTCTATTGCCGCGAGAGATGTTTACGGACGGTTGGAAATATATTAAAGATGAATGTCCGGACCTATCTAAAGTAAATAAATTTATGAAGTATGTGCAAAAATATTGGATACAAAATGAAAAAAAAATTGACGAAAGGTGCATATACTCGGAACGCCACCGTACCAATAACGTGGTAGAGGCCTGGAATAGTAAAATCAATAGGACTATTAATGCATTGTTAAATGATGCCACATGTTCAAATTTCAAAAAAATGCAGTTTGGACTAACTATTTCTACTGGCAGACTGGTACTGCACCAAAATAAAAATGAATTTGTTTTACAGATGCAAATGGAATTAGTGAACCACGTAATTAGTGTCGGTCATTTTTTGTAAAAATTATGATAACTTTATTTTGATTTTGTATTGAATAAAACTAAAGGAGATGGAAAATGGTGGGCCCAAATGTAATAAGTTGAGATATGATCTAAAAAATTAGTCATATTTTTCTATCTTAGAATATGAAAAATCACCTCAATTCTCTATCTGGATGCCGAGAAATATGAGAAAATAGTTTTCGTGAGATTATCAATTGACTAATCGATTACACTAAAACATTTGCAGTAAATAATTAACTCAAAGTAATTAAATGCACTATATATACTTACATGCAATATAGTGCATATAATTACAGTCATATTATTAAATAAAATATCAATTAATTACTGAAAAACCAATATTAATGATTATCGATTTCATATCGATTCAAAGCTCTCTTATATTTGTAGTCTATGTCACTGACATGACAGCTGACTAACATTGACACTAGACACATAGATTATTATATACAGGGTGTATTTTTGAAACGGGGCAGTAAGGGCAAGTACCTTAACCGTTGCAGTTAGAGCAAAAGGTTCTTAGAAGACCTTCTCTAACTTTTTGACATATTTTGAACTGTATTCACAGATTTTGTAAAAAACTTACAGTTGGCAAAAAAAATGCAAAAAGTCCAAAAAAATTTTTTTATGCCAATCGATTCTATTTCATGTGGGGATCAAAAAACTCTATGAGATCATTTTAGCTTTCAGTACTAGGAAAGACAGAAATCGCCAAAAACGTTTCCCATACATTTCGGCAACAGAAACAAATTTCTACAATGGTCTAACTTTTTGTTATGGCCAGGAAGTGGCCAGGAAGTGGGTAGAATTGACTGTAAAGTGAATAAAAAGAACCCTCAAATTTCGAATTTGATTCGAAAATCTGTGTGTTATACTTAGTTTCAGCTGAGAAACTTCGTATGAGTTATTAATTAAGGATTTTCGCTAAAATGTCTTCTAATCGTGAAAAAATTGACTTATTAGAAGCGTATTTTGTCAATAATCGAAATGCGGGAGCTGCATTAGTATCCGTTGCGGCATGTGCCAACAAGAAAGGTGAAAATCCTGGAATTGCAGGGTTCTTTCAAAAGAAAGCGGCAGCCTCGTGTGGACATGGACACGGAGATTGCGGTTCTGACTTATGTCGAAGCATATCCAGAGGTATCGTCCAGGCAAGTCGCCCTTGAAGTAGGTGTATCCCACTCCCTTGTGATAAAGATATGGAAGAAATACGGCTACAAGTGCTATCGATATGGGCGCATAGTTCAAGTGTTACATCCGGGTGATGATGTTCGAAGGCTTACTTTTTGCAGATGTCTAAGAGGAAAAATAAGCAGAGATCATGAATTTTTAAATTACATACTGTGGTCAGACGAAACGATTTTTTCCAATAACGGTACAACAGAAAAAATCACCACTATTGGTCCAAAGAAAATCCACTAAGAGTTACGGCAAGTCATAATCAGGTTCGCTTCTCATTCAACTGTTGGTGTGGTATAATGTCCAATCGAGTCATAATGGTGGAATTTTATGAAGGGAAACTGAATTCTGCCATGCATAATGAAGTCATTTTACACCATCTTGAAAACGAGATGGACGAATGGCCCCTGTCGGAATTGCGAAAAGTTCATTTTCAACAAGATGGTGCTCCGCCACATAACAGTCACCTTTCACGTTTCAATTTGAGCCGCCTATTCGGTACACAGTGGATAGGTACACATGGTCCAACACAGTGGCCACCTCGTAGCCCCGATCTAACACCACTTGATTTTTTTTATGGGGCTTCGTGAAAAACGAGGTGTATAAGACGACGTACGCCAGTGTTTAAGAGCTCAAGGATGCATTAATGACCATTTTACGTAATATTCATCCCAGAACATTATTAGCCGCCATTCGTTCAGTGCAAAAAAGGATAGACTTATGTATTCGTGAAAATGGAAATCATTTTGAGCAATTTATTTCATAAACCAATTTCTTAAATGTTTAAATGATTTTTTTTATTTAAAAAAGTTAAAAATTTTACCTGACCTATGAGTTTCGAGTTGATTTATCATATTTCCGTACGAAATGTATGGGAAACGTTTTTGGCGATTTCTGTCTTTTCTAGTACTGAAAGCTAAAATGGTCCCATAGAGTTTTTTGATCCCCACATGAAATAAAATCGATTGGTATAAAAAAATTTTTTTGAACTTTTTGCATTTTTTTGCTGACTGTAAGTTTTTTACAAAATCTGTGAATGCAGTTCAAAATGTCCCAAAAAGTTAGGGAAGGTCTTTTAACAACGTTTTGCTGTAACTGCAACGGTTAAGGTACTTGCCCTTACTGCCCCGTTTCAAAAATACACCCTGTATACTAGAACTAGTCAGTTGCTGACTGTTTTTGTTTGCTCACTCGTTTCGTGTTTTCCGATGAGTTTTGAATGCTTTCCCGATTATTCGTCATTTATTACGACAACGGCTTTGTTGTTTCACGGATTCTGACCCTGCCTACCTTGTACGACCCTTGCTTTTACCTTGGACACCGAAGATCGCTCATACGTTTGACTTGGAATTGTTATTTTGGATTTTACCGCCGGCTTGTGGATTGGATATTATTGAAACTATGGATCGCTGTGTGAATTGTGGGATATCCACTGGTTACTGCAATACACTGGGCCGACGGCCCTTACACGATGAAACAATTCTGTCAGTGATTCGACAATGGCTTGCACCTCAGTCTGTAAGTAAATACCTATAACCTCATCTAACCAGCAGTTACCATCCAGGCAGGTTTAAAATGTAAAATATGTATAATAGAAGGCGAATAAAACGGCTACTATATTAAATTATTTTTTATTTTATTTTAGACATCCTTTCCCTATCTCCTTACCTGTTACCTACCTCTCGCTTGAAGTCGTTTACTTTCATTCATATGATTTTTGAAACATTTTCTAGTAAATATAATAATTATTAGTACAAAAGAACACATTTTGCACTTCAGGAATCAGCTGTTAGTTAAAGATTGTAACATAACCTCACTTTTACATAATCTCTTATATCTCTGTTCTCAGATTGACAAAATCCGCAGAATTTTCAGTGAAAGGTTGATAATATAAAAGCTATTAATTGACACCACTTTCATCTTCTTACAACTAGGCCCAAGATTGTATGTAATCATTTCAGTCTCCTTTATGTTTTTGGATTGTTTTTATTACTATTAGAGCAACAATCATTCAATAATCATTCAGTGGTACGGCGAGGAATGACAATTCCTTATCGTGCCACTGTTGGAACAAGTTGGTGGCACGACGAGGATAAAGGTACCATTGTCAAGGTCAGTGTCAGGAGATAATACTGACAAAATTGACACTATTGCTATTAGTAGCTCGAAAGAACAAAGTGAAATTAATGAGGACTCTTTTCACTCGTACGAAGACTCTGTTTATGAACCGGAAAAACCAATAAATTTAACTGAGATTAATTCAAATGTGACAACTAGATCTAAGAGAAAGCTGTTGGAAAATGGAAACATTACTTACATGTGTACTGATGAAGTTTCTGAACGGCAGGGCATACCTCAAACTTATAGCGCAGCTATATCTACAGGTAATGTAAATGTGGCAGAGTGGAAACACAATTCAAGATGAATTGAATGCACATGCTGAAAACAGGACTTGGGATTTAGTGAAGAAACCACTTTGAGTGCGGACAATTGGATGCAGAGGGGTATTTAGGATCAAATACCATGGGGCCTGGGGGTGACGGGTGAAGCCGCCTGTCACCTCAGCAGAAGCAGGCCACGGCGGCGGCGCGCTGATAAGCGCGCCTCCCCATTCCGGGGGCGAGTCGGGGACACCGTTGTCCCCCTTTCCGAGGAGGGCCAAACCGTAAGGGATGACCCTAGGTCAGCCGGGGTGCGAGGGATATGTCGATGACAACCTCACCTCCGGCCTAGCACCACGACCCACAGTCGGCGTACGGTTTTAGTCGGTTCGAGTCCGACATAACCTCCCGCAGGGGGGGTATCCGAGGGGATTTCCGCAGGAAAAAAACAAAAAAGGATCAAATACCATCCAACCAGCCCGCTATACACGTCGGGTACAAACTGACAACATGTTAAAATGTATAAAGTATCAGATAGCACGAGTGTCAAAATGTACAAACGTAAAATAGTTTCAAATCGTCAAAATGTTGTAACGATCAAATGTAGGAATTCAGTGATGCTAGAAATTACAAATGTAATATTGCATGAGTGTCAAAATGCACAAATGTAATAATGAATCAATGGTAAAATGTTTACATTAATAGTATTTTTGAAAACCAAAAAAGAGGCGAGTGGATGTGTTTTTCGACAGAAAGTTGAAAGTCTTGCTGAGTAAACTAATATGTGAAGACATACCAATTATTCATTTTTGAAATTGCATTGTGCAACTTAAGAAAGCAATGTAAAATTTAAAATGAAATATAAAAAGCAACAATAATAAGTAAATTATTGTAAGTTTTGTGGATTTTAATTTGAATTTAGTGTAAAAAGAAAATAAATACATTAGTAAATTGTAAGTTTTGTGGATTTTAATTTGTATTTAGTGTTAAGACAAGAAAAGTACATACTGTCAATTGAACATTTCGGCAACTGTATATTTTGACATTACTCATCTATATGTATAAAATCACTTGTCCCGACTGACTGACTGATTCATCAACGCAGAGCCTAAACCGCTAGACCTACAAACTTGAAATTTTGACAGTAGTTGCATTTTATGATGTAAACATCCACTAAGAAAGGATTTTTGGAAATTCTGCTACTAAAGGGGTAAAATAAGGGATGGAAGTTTGTATGAAAGTCCGTCATTTTCAGAGCTAGATGCACTCAATTTCATAAACCTGTGTCTCTTAAGAAATAAATGAACACGTGTATCAGCGTTTTTCAAAATTTAACTACTAAGAGGGTAAAATATGTGATAAACGTTTGTATGGAAAGTTCGTCATTTTCAAAGTTAGAAGCATGAAACTTCGTACACCTACGTCTTTTGAGAAATAAACGAACACGTGTATCTTTTTAAATTCACTGCTAAAGCGGCAAACTAGGCGACGAACGGTAATATGAAAGTTTCGTCATTTTCAAAGTTAGTTTCTTGAAATTTCGTACACTACTAAAAGTTAAATGGATGGATTAGGAGTTATGTGAAATTTAATGAGAAGCGAAAATATAAGGTTAGACTACAATTGGAATACGAAATTTTTCCGGGCGAATCCGAGACTGGTCATAATATACCTATTATTTATCAATGCGAAAGTAACTCTGTTTCTGTCTGTCTGTATGTATAACCGCTAAACCGATTTTTGTGCAATTTGATATAGAAGTAGATTAGACCTTGAAAAAGGACATAGGCATGTTTAGGCGCGATAATCGACATCCACGCGGGCGAAGCCGCGGGCAACAGCTATCTATATATATAAAAATCAATTGCTGTTCGTTAGTCTCGCTAAAACTCGAGAACGGCTGAACGGATTTATCTTATCTTGGTCTTGAAATGTTCGTGGAGGTCTAGGGAAGGTTTAAAAGGTGAGAAAAATTCGAATAATTGCCGGGAAATGCTTAAAAACAGCAAATCTTCTTGACAGAACGAAGTCTGTCGGGTCCGCTAGTTTGGTCATAAATACATATTGTCGATTGAACATTTTAGCATTAGTACATTCTGACAAAAGGATATTTTGTCATAAATATATTGTACATTTTGACACTCGTGCTATCTGAAACTTTATACATTTTAACATGTTGTCAGTTTGTACCCGGCGTGAAAATATTGTATTGAATCAAACGAAGAAACAGTCTCGGGCTCGCCGGGCTGTGTGTCGGTCATACACTAATAAATCACCTTGTTCACAATTTTTGTCTATTCATTGGTTCCACGAGTTAAAATCCGACCCCGGGACTCCACATCTGAAGATGGTCCAATTTGATCTCAAAACAGCATTCTTATATAGAGATGTGAAGGAAGTAATTTATCTAACCCCACCAGAAGTTTTGGAAGCACCATCAAACATGGTATGTAGACTTAACCGTTCCCTTTATGGTCTTAAACAAGCTCCAAGATGACGGAATTACAAATATGACTCTTTATTAAAGAAATTTGATTTTGTAAACAGTAATTCTGATAGATGTGTTTATATTGGTAACTAGCTGTGCCCGCGACTTCGTCCGCGTGGAATGTACTTAATAAAAAAAATCAGTTTTTTTTTGGCATTTTTTTTTTAGCCTAAGTTACTCCTTATTACATAAGCTATCTGCCAGTGAAAGTCCCGTCCAAATCGGTCCAGCCGTTCCAGAGATTAGCCAAAACAAACAGACAGACAGACAGACAGACAGACAGACAAAAAATTTAAAAATATATATTTTGGTATGTGTACCGTTTATACATTCATATGCATGTAGTAGAAAGCGGTTATTTTAATATTACAAACAGACACTCCAATTTTATTTATTTGTATGTATGTATGTATGTAAATAATAGTAAAGTAAAGCCAACAAAGCGACCTTTACTAAGTTACGTTGTAATTACCAGCGATTATTTTCTGTCCTTGTCGCACATGTCACACGTACGTGACAATGGCCGAGCGACAGCTGTCGTTGCGTGTTTCATAGTACAGGGAAGCTGTCAGCACAGTGGTTCTTAACTGTCAGATCCGTCATCTTATGGGCAATTTCATTCCTGTCTGGAATGCGCTTGAAGAGATACGTAATAATCTATACAAATAAATAAAATTGGAGTGTCTGTTTGTAATATTAAAATAACCGCTTTCTACTACATGCATATGAATGTGTATACGGTACACATACCAAAATATATATTTTTAAATTTTTTGTCTGTCTGTCTGTCTGTCTGTCTGTCTGTCTGTCTGTCTGTTTGTTTTGGCTAATCTCTGGAACGGCTGGACCGATTTGGACGGGACTTTCACTGGCAGATAGCTTATGTAATAAGGAGTAACTTAGGCTACTTTTATTTTAGAAAATATTTTTTTTATTAAGTACATTCCACGCGGACGAAGTCGCGGGCACAGCTAGTTTTCAAATAAAAATGTTTGGAACCGCCAAAACTTTGTTTACCTTTCTTCTCTCGCTTCGTTGGCTTTACTTGAGATTACTTTAGAGTGGATCTTTCATTGTATGTCGATGACGGACTTCTACTATCAGAGTCAATGAAGTCATTAAATATTGTCTTGAGCAATAACTTTCAAATTAAAACTTGTGAGCCAAGTATTTTGTTGGTCTACAGATAGAGAGGTTCAGTGGATGTATTTTCATTCACCAGGCAAGCTATATTGAGCGATTATTAATTAAATTTAACCTTGCTGATGCAGACCCCATACTGTATTAGAAGTGTTCTGTAGTATCAGACCTAAATATTCCATATAGACAGGCAGTTGGCTCTTTAATGCATGTATGGTATCATAATAAAATTGAATATGAATGAATAAAAATGAATGAAAATATATGATAATACTCACTGGAATGTTGTAAAGAAAATCATGAGATGCTTATGTCAGCCTTAGTACGAGTTATTAACGATACACAAACTGAAATAGAAGTGCTGACACTAGAGTACTTTGAAGTGGATCATACTTATATGGCCGCAGACACCCTACATGGGGCAATTGCAAGAAAACTGTCTTTCTCGGGTAAATTTTATGATTTAGATGATTTTAGAACTCGAGCTGTTGACTCGAAGACATTATTGTTTTCAAAAATTACGCCAAGCTCACGTATCCAAAGGGATACAATAATACAACATCTTAAAGTTATCCAGCTATAGCAGCTACACTTTACACATGCAAGTTTTAGGTAGCTGAAAACTGAATTATATTGCTAACTATACTGTATGATCAATTGTCGCTTCTCCCATATTTGCTGTTTGCGAGATTGTAGGTCTGTTTGCAGCACCTGGATGCGAGCGCTCGATGCTCGACTGTCGTTCGTACACCTGCGATCTTGCATTTTTTACTGCAAGACGAAGTGAACGTTCGGCGCGGTTACGTTCCCTTGCCCCTGTTTGGGAGGTTCTAGGTCTGTTTTTAGTATGTGGATGCGAGCGCTCGGCGTTCAACTGTCGTTCTAATAGCCGCGACTATCTCGCTTATACCGGTTGGGCTAGGGACCCTTGTGGGATGGGCTTTAACCAAACCTTTACCATTCTGCAATATTTTGAATATTACTTAAAATCTCCACCATCCTCTCTGTCGCATCGGCAAACCTTACCAGCCTCAGCGTGCATCTCCGACGATCTAGATATTGCAAGTCGTGCTGCCTCCTGCGACATAGGTGGCTCGCGTCTTCGACGCTAGCGGCGTCGCTGTGTAGAGCACACTGTAGTTGCAGTCGCAAGATTCGGCGGCTGCGGTGAGCGCCCCGTACTCCTGGGAAAGTTTGTGATGGGGTAGTGGCTACATTTTCTCCAAAGGTAAAGGCCCGTTGGCATATTTTGCAAATATGATTCGGATGCTAGCGAATCCTGCACACCCGCATTTGTCTGGGGAGGCTAAAGGGGAAGGCCTAGTATATTGTTATTACAAATACCGCATAATTCTCTTCCTCAGTGCGTTAGTAGGGAGCCATAAATCTAGTTACAAGGTTTAGAGGCATTGACTGGCACAGTACCATTAAATCACCTTTTTAAGTTTATTGATGCCTCTTGGAGCGCGTTCAGTTGGTAAGATGTCTATCAGATCTTTTCCTTGCTTTATATTTTCCAGCCTTCTCTCACCCTTAGTATTCAATTTCTTTGAAATCTCCATCGTTATCGCATTTTTTCGAACATTTGCAAAAGATGCAAAAGTTAGCGGTTGCTTTAGGTACTATAATGCTGCAATTTGGAAAAAAGCAAATAAAATGCATTTGACAAATACTAGTGTCGGTCGAAACATAGCAAGACTTTGCTCTATTATGCCACTTGTACCAGCCGATTACATTCCTGAAGCATGGCGTATTATCCTTAATAAAACAACAGATACACCTGAAATGCAACATTTTATACAGTATTACCAAAAACAGTGGTATCCCACAATATCTCCGGCAGTAATTAGTTGTGCGGGTCAAAAACATAGAACGACAAATGCGCTAGAAGGTTGGCACCGTCGCATGAATAGTCGTATACCTAAAAAACCAAACTTGTTTTTGTTTATTTACAAAATGCGCTAAGAAGGAAAACACTGGGACAAGATTATTGAGAAACAGCTTTTTTATAACGAAAAAAGAAAGAACAGAAAGGCTGTAGATATTAATTTTGATCGAAAATACAATAAACTCTTAGATGATCTACAGCGGGGTTCTTTATAGATGACTTCATGAAAAAAGTTATATTTTTGCAATCAGTTAAGTAACTATGCGTAACTTAAATATTTCCGATTGTGACATACTTTTATTACAATGTTGTTTCATTTATAATACTGATTGTATACTATTTTGGTTGATTTAGAAGTGTTTAATTATTTGATTACAATGCAAAATAATGTCATTTTATTCATCTCATCCATATTTCCGATTGTGACATACTCTTATTACATCATTGTTGTTTGATTGATAATACTGATTGTATACTATTTTGGTTGATTTAGAAGTGTTTATTTATTTGATTACAATGTAAAATGTAAAATTAATGACAATTTTATTCGTTTCACCCACTTCGGCCCTTAAACCTACCTCTTCCTTTACAAACTACTTATATGGGACAAACTGCGAATGGGACCAACTGCGAATGGGACCAAGTGCGAATGGGATCAAGTGCGAATGGGACCAACTGCGAATGGTTAAAAAACCCCCGTCACAAAAAACATATCCAAAAGTTGACGATAAATTATGTTTGCCTTTTAACTTCCTACCTATTAATATTTAATTTCAACCGTTGCCATGTCACCCAAGCCTATCGGTACGAAGTTCACCGGGTCAGCTAGTTTTCAAAAGTCAATTGTATTATGTAGGTACTTACAATAATTTTAAAATTTCAGAAGGTGGACAGTTACATAGTGAAGTGACACAGGCATTAATTTACATGATATGTATTGATAATTTGCCACTATCATGTGTGGAAAAAAAAAAGCCTACAAAAATTTTTTCGCACAGTTAGCCCTCTCTATAAACTGCCGTTTAGAAAAAAGGTAAATCATAGTGAAATAACCAACTTGTTTATTATTACAGGTAACACACTTTATTGAAAATAGATAGAACACCACCAAGGAAGTCGTTATAAAAACATTAAATGAGAAATTGTTCATATGTTTCACAAGTGACATACTTACACTCACTAATTCTAAAAGGATTTTTTAGTATTGACCGTCCATTTTAGTGACACCATAAATGGATTGCCTGCCCTTCAGAGCATGAACCTAAGTGTGCATAATCTTTCTTAGGTACGTTCGAAGTACTTGAATGTTAAAGAATTGGCTCAACAATATTTTGAAATATTTTACATACACACATTTTCCAATACTAAGTAATCACACAAAATTCCTAGAGATCATTTTGTTACACTTTGTATAATAAGATCATCATAATTCCACGTCTCTAATTTAGGATTGTATTACTAGTATTTACACAGTTTATTCTATTGTAATATACTTATTTTTCAGTCACACAGGATAGTGGACATTATGAAATAAGGGTTTTGTTATGTATTGTACAACCGAAGAAGCCGTGTCTCGGGGCATCAGCAGAAACTCCTGTGGGAGTTCCATAACTCCATTCGCGACCTAGCCACGGCATACAGTCGCTCAATACAAGCAAAAATTTACGCGCATAGAAAATGGCGGGTGATCGCGGACGTACTAAATGCCCAAGGCAATGGCGCGCATAAGGATGGGGCCGGGTGGTGTAGAGTAATAATTTAAAGCTTCCATTTTTTTTCTCAAGTTATGTACCTATGTAATTGTATTAATGTGCTTTTACAATTTTAGTATTATAAGGCAAAAATAAAGAAATGAGTAACTGCGTATACGCGCTACTCAAAATCGAACTGGCGGAGGAACTCCACTTAAAGGGCCCTGACGAAAATCGAAGAGAATTTTCTCTTAATATTAGGTGTAGATTTCGGCTAGGGCCAGGGCTAGTTATTTGTAATAATAATATACTAGGTCTTCCCCTTTTTCCTCCTCAGATTGATGCGGGTGTGCAGGATTCGCTGGCATCCGAATCCATTTTACAAAATGTGCCAACGGGCCTTTACTTTTAGGGAAAACGTAGCTATTACCGCATCACAAACTCTTCCAGGAGTACGGGGCGCTCACCGCAGCCCCCAAATCCTGCGACTGCAACTACATTGCGCTCTGCACAGCGACGCCGCCAGCGTCGAAGACGTTGTGCCACATAATTATGTCGCAGGAGGCGGCACGACTTGCAATATCTTGATTGTCTGAGATGCATGCTGAGGCTGGTAAGGTTTGCTGATGCGACAGAGAAGATGGTGGAGATTTCAAGTAATCCATACTAATATTATAAATGCGAAAGTAACTCTGTCTGTCTGTTACGCTTTTACACCTAAATCACTGAACCGATTTTGATGAAATTTGGTATAGGAGTAAATTAGACCTTGAGAAAGGACATAGGCTATGTTTGGCCGCGAAAAACGGGGGTTAAAGGGGGGAAATAGCGTGATGAAATTTGGTACAGAGGTGAATTCGAGCTTAAGTACGAATATAGGCTACCTTTTATCGCGAAAAAAGGCTACTTAGTGGGGGACGAACAGCGCACTCAGTTCTTAAACGGCCGTTGAACTTAGCTCATGAAGAAATGCCGGTTTGTAACATTAGCAAGCCAGCGAACGAGAAAAAATGTTGTAGCAATGCAAGCTGCTGGTTCGGGATGACTGTACTATGTCCCATAAAAGAGCAATTGAATCCCTAGATCGTACGATGAGGGATATTAAGAGTAACCAAACTATCATGGGGGTAATGGTAGTGCTTTTAGCTGGTGACTTTCGACAGACTCTCGGGGTACACCGGCAGATGAAGTGAATGCCTGTTTAAAAGCATCAGTTATATGGGTACACGTACAAAAATTACTCAAGCAGGGCAATATTCAGCTGACCTTCTGAAAATTGGAGAACGTTGTATACCAACAGATAATAATGGCATGATTACTTTAAGGTCTGAGTTCTATCAAGTTGTCGATGGTATCGAAAGCTTAAAAAATAGGGTCTACCCTAACCTACAAAGAAATATTGGCAATGGACAGTGGTTGTGAAAAAGAGCAATTTTGGCGCCGAGAAATGACACAGTCGGTCAAATAAATGAAAATATTAGGACTGATGTGGAGGGGGACGTTGTAGTATACCTCTCAGTAGACAGTATCATGGATAATGAGCAAGTAACATCTTATGCTACAAAGTTTCTCAATTCCTTAGAACTGTCTGACGTACCTTCCCATAGGTTGACATTGAAAATTAGTGTACCTGTACTTCTAATGAGAAACCTTGATGCACCAAGGCTTTGTAACAGTACGCGACTACAAATTACGCATTTCGGACGCAATATTATCCAAGCAACAATAATGACTGGAGTTGCAAAAGGAGATTATGTATTAATTCCACATATTCCAATTATTCCAACGGATCTGCCGTTTCAGTTTAAAAGAGTGCAGTTCCCCCTGAAAGTAGCATTGATGATTACAATCAACAAAGCTCAAGATCAGACTCATAAAGTTGCAGAAATCCACTTAGAAAAACAATGTTCTTCACATGGACATGGACATTCTCTATATGGCGTACTCGCAGTGTAGCTTCCCAATGAATTTTCGAAAACATAGTGTACACACATCAAAAAAAGTTTGCGATCACTTTGAAAAACTGAAATCTTTTTTGTGACTGTAGATTATATTATGATTTTTTCTTCTTTTTAGATTCTTTATTTAAAAATAAAGAATTAGAACACAAAACAATGACACCGTTCAATTGTTTTTCTTACAAAAAGGCTTTCAGTCCTAGCTTATAACCGATTCAAGATATTTTTCGCGGAAAGTAGTGATAGAAAAAATGCCAAGAGGATTATCAGAGGTTTTACGAGCTAAAATAGTAACTTTGAGGGAAGAAGGATACACCACAAGAGTAATAGCACGCAGACTTGCTATATCCCAATCCTGTTTCGTGGCTACGTTGCAGAGGTACCACGGAATGGAGAATTTAGCTGACCGACCCCGCAGCGGTCGACCAACTGTTTTGACAGCTGCCCAAAAGCGCTATATTAGATTGCTGGCAGCCCGTGATCCCACAATCAACGCCACTAAAATAAAAGCAGAAGTCAGGGCCGCCTCTGGGCTTGAAGTTAGCACGCAGACCGTTCGCAATTGCTTGCACCAGGCTAGGCTGGATTACGAGCACGGAGGTCATGGCGAGCTCCGCTCAATTCCCGGCAACGTCAACAACGAAGATTGCAGTGGGCTAGACTTCGGCAAAATGAAGAAGGTGAGGAAGAAAACATTTGGCAAAACTGTCTCTTCGTTGACGGATCCCGAATCTCCACTCATCGAGATAAATGAGTCGGAAAATCGGTGTCTTTTTGGGGTGGCATTATGATTGGAGCTAGAACGCCTTTGATCCCGTATCGGGACTTCATGACAGCAGACATGTACAAAGCAGTTGCTATTGATGATATCGTCAAACCATTCCGGGTAAACCATGGGCACCAATTTGTACTGGTCGATGATAATGCGCCCGCACATCGAGCTCAACGAGTCAATGCTGCTCTTCAAGAATACGATATCACACGATTAGACTGGCCTGCCGGCTCGCCCGACTTAAACCCAATAGAGCACGCGTGGGATGCTCTTAAACGAGCTGTATTGAACCGTGAGCCACATCCCCAGACAGTTCCAGAGCTCAGAGAAGCCGCTATTGAAGAATGGGATAGGTTACCTTAGGAAATGCTGGATAACATGATCCTCAGCATGCCCAGGAGGATCTCCGCATGTGTTCGAGCCAGGGGAGGAGTTATTTTATATTGAATTTACACCTTTTAATAATAAATTGTAGTTTAAGTTTAATTAAACAGTCTTTTTCTTTCTATGAAATTTCTATCACAATTGCATTATGATTAATGGCTCAATTTTTTTAAATAAATATTTTTTAAATATAATTAAAACCATTGTAATTGAAATTATAAATTTTGTCACGGAAATTTCGTCATTCCCCGATATTGGCATCAAACGAGTTCTATAATTTGTTACTTTAGCCTTAGAATTGTTTTACCGCAGCCCCCGCAGTTCGCCTTGTGTTACGAACCGAAACGCATGTCCCGCGAGTTCACACGAAAACCGAAAAACCATTAAAATAATAGTGTATTCTGGTGTTTGTCACGTTTATTCATCATTCCCGAACATTGAATATTATCAGGTAAGCGTGTACTAACTATTTTTTATCGTAATGCTTGTATTCCTTGTAATACCATTTTCGGTTGCATAATAACCTACAGTTAAGAAACCTATTTTCTAGAAGTTTCGAAAGCAAATACAAAATTTCGTCATTCCCCGTGTCGTCATTTCTCGGTTTTCTGCTAAAGAGAGGAATGACTTCGTCTGGAGGGAAATGATGAAAACTAAATGTGTGTTTAATACTATTGTGTTTGTGTTCTGTTGAGTTGCATTATTACTAACTTTATTTAGTAATTAGCAAGATAAAAAGGTAGGCGGACTTGTACAACAATAAAAAAAGGGATTACTCAGAGAGCTCAACGTAAGAATTGCCAACTCAACTTCCCTTCTTCTGGTTTTGTCTTAGCTTATGATATTTATAAGTATAATTTACATGGTCTAACTACGGTAACTCTTATAATATTTTTTATAAATAATATATTTTTGTTCTAGTAATAATGAACAAACGGAAAATCGACCCTCAAGCTGCTAAAGAAGCACAGAGAATGTACAAGGGACGGAAATACGCTGAAATTAAAGCTGATCCTGAACTATATGAAAGACTGAAAGAGAAAAATATAGAAAAAAGAAGGAAAAAAACAAGTAGTAGGCATTAACGAAAAATCGACACGAGAAATTAGAGCTCAGAGAAAAAATGGCGAGAAGCATCAAAAAACTACAGGTTAAAGAAGAAAGAGGAGTTTAAAATACAATCTGTACCTCCGTCGGTTTTTATTGAAGCAAATTAATGTGATGTTAACAATGACGGTGAAGGAAACGGAAGTCAAGAAACCAGATCCTTTGCAGAGCCCAGAGTCAACCGTAAGAAAAATTCGCTATATAGAACAGGAAAAACGTAAAATACTTTAAAATTACATAATACAACTAAAAAAGAAAAACGCTACTCTAGAAAAGAAAATAAAACTACTTACAAAGGAAAAGAAGATAGTACAAAAATTACCTAATAAAAAAGAGACGCTTATACATACATTACACATGAAGAATCTAAAGAAGATCGGCGAACTAATGTGGCGTTGGTAAGACTAGTTAAACTTTTTTATACCGATGACAGCAACAGTACTATTGGTGCAGGCAAGAAGGAGTATATTTCGCGGAATAAAATACAAAAACAAAAGCGCTATTTAAACTTTCCATTAAAGACGTTATACCAAAAAGTTTTGGCCTCGCATACAGTAAAAATTAGTTATGGATTTTTTTGTAAACATCGTCCATTCTGGTTCCTTTTACCTAAACAAAAAACAGAGATACCTGTATGTGTATAATACACTGCAATATTGATTTATTGGTTGACTCTCTTTATAAAGCTTCCATTATTACGTTAAAAAACTCTCAGGAGCTACTTGCAAATTTTTGTTGTTCTGTTCGCAATGAAGATTGTCTATCTCGAAAATGTCTTATATGCCAACATAAAGTTCAACATAAGTTGCAATAATACCCAGTAGTGAGTTCTCAAATGATGTTATATTTAGTTTACCATCAATGGGTTCGTAGCAGAGAGATTATGGTCACGGAAAAGGGATCCAAAATGCATACAATAACAACCAAAAAAGATTTTTCTGGTCCTCCAGTGGAAGCACTTCAGAAGCTTAATGATCAGTTACCAACTTTTATCGAGCATAGCTATAAAATACAAACACAATATGTTAAAATGAGGACTTTGAAAGAGACAATGGCTATACTGCCGTCTTATTGTAAAAAGGCATAACTAACAAAAACAAAAATGTAAGATAATCGAGTTTGAAAATTTTCAAGGTTTTTTTAGCAAAAATAATCCTTTGTGTAATATTGGGAGAAACAAGTTATTAATTTAGGTACACAATCGAAATACCTATCCAACCATGTATAGGAATATATTTATTTATTCATTTTTTATACAGATAATCCCAATTTTCCCTTTCATCATAACAAAATAATTACAAATAAAATATCTTTTTATCATTATTCCAACAGTTCGTAAGAATGTTGGTAGATGGCTGCACCGTCGCCCTTATAGACGGATATAAAGAGAAGGAAAATTTGGAATGATTCAAGTGGTGCTCAATAGCTCAGTTGGCAGAGCAGTCGCCCTGTAAGCGAAAGGTCGTGAGTTCGAGTCTCACTTGAGTATTTCATTTTTTCCAATGTTTTTCGAACTTAACAGTTAGCATAATAAATGCTATAAAAAATTCATTCAAATATCTTTTTATCATTTTAAAGGCACAACTAACCAGATAAGTCTTTTCTTTTTAAAAACAATTCAGTATTAAAATGAAAGGGCACATAATTTATGTAATTATGTCTTTGTAACGTAATCTTATAGATTCATTGCGAGTTTGAAAGAGTATAAATTTTATATAAAATTTAGACTTTTAAAATGATTGACTTTTTCACTTACTTTTTAATTATGAACATTGAACAAATAACAAAAAATTGGTAATCAAAACTCTTTATTTCAAATAAAATGATATATTTGACGTTACACTTTTTAAACCACCGTATTATCTCTGATTTTGGAACAAAATCTAATTCTACGGGGCCGGACTCACGCACGAAGTCTTTCAGTTCAATGATCTAGCTATAACGGTTCATGAAATAATAGCAAAACCTGGTGAAAGACAGATAGCAAATCTTAGTAATATACCTAATCCCATTTTTAGCCATTAGGTACAGCACCTTAATAATTTAAAGCAAACAAAATTTTGAAATTAAACTAATTAAAATGCTAAACAACTCCATTGTCAACCATTGTTTATTTCTTTGAGTTATACATTTTCAATATAATATGACTTTTCGTCCATTGCGTTCAGATAGATTTAGAAACACAACTTCAGATATTCGGCACAAAAACTAGAGACTTTAGCTTTAGTGACTGTTAAGTACTATTTACTTATAATATACGTCGTAAGCGCGCGCGGGTAGGCACCTTACAAGGGCGTGCGTAGAGGGTAGGTTGAAAATTTTACTCAATTTTCCAAAAATTGGATGACATGATTTAAAATATTATCATATTTTTGTCAAGTTAATATTTTTAACCTACCCTCTGTTCATACTACTGTTATATGTTTACCTATTTACCTATTTGAGTTATCAGAATGAATTTGAAAAGTTATGATTATCTAAGCCAAAACATCTGATTACATAATCATAACTTAATTTAAAATTTACAATGAAAGAAACAACATTGCTTACCAATAAATCAGCTTGAGTTTACCTTGAATTGAAAATATTGGCGCAATGATGAGCGCAAAGACACCCCACATTCCTTACCTATCTTACTGGCGTCATAAAGAAAAGGCACAAGTCGTCACTTGTGACTTCTCTTTATAACCACTTTCAAGTCATACAATATATAGTCATACACAGTCAAGTAGTTATGTTGTTTCTTCTTAATCGGTGTCAAATAAGTCTTTTCAATTTATTCAATAACAATTTAGCTGTTAGATGTGCCTTTCGGGCTTAATGTATTTCCGTAGATTCTAGAGATAAAATTACACAAAAAATTGGGTAGATGCGCCTTTTTCTCCTGATTCCGAATATGTATATAACTCAATTTTGAAAAAAATGTTAGTTAAGCCTTTTCTCCGTAATACGGCAGTATAAATGAAGCAATAATTCACGTAGATTTTTCAGAAAACTACGCGTTGAAGTTCGGAACTGAAGTTCAATCTTTTCACTCCGAGGGAAGCCGAAAAGAAGTTTCTCTTCACACTGCTGTAATATATACGTTTGACTTCCATCATAGTGCAGTAGGAACTACCTGTGTATGTACGATCAGCCCTTGCGTAAGACATGATGCCTCTGCAATATGGGCACATTTGGTCCCTCTTATAAATGTGGCTATAGCAGAAAATCCATTTATAGACACCATTCACTTTCAGTCTGATTCTCCCACGTCACAATACCGTAATAAGTATATGTTTTTTGTGATACTCGACTGTGGAAAGAGTTTCTTAACATCAAAAAAATTACATGGAATTATACTGAAGCTGGCCACGGAAAGGGTGCCCCTGATGGAGTAGGAGCTGTAATAAAGCGTACATCTGATACTCTTGTGAAGTGTGGACATGATATCGGTACATTTGACCAGTTTATGAAATGTATTCAAGAAAACATTGAAAATATTAAAATTATACTGGTATCTGAAGAAAATATTCAAGACAAAGAAAAACAACTGTCGTCTAATTTGAAGCCATTCAGTGGCACCCTTTCCGTGCATCAAGTGTTGTGGGAGAGATATTCCAACCATTTAACTTTCAGAAAAACAAGCTGTTTTGAATGTGATGTAGGAAACATATGTGTACATGGTAAACACTTGGGCTCCCAAAAAATATTTATGGCAAATAATATAAGAAAATCTCAACATAGACTAGATGATGATGGCGTTGTTACTCTCGCCGACCGGTTATGTAAGACCGGTTCTATCTAATATTTCTAATAATTGTTATGTCATCACCGTCGCGAATTGTTACGTTTGTTGGAAAACAAGCTGATAATTATAGTATTTAAAAGTCAAAATGACTAATATTCTTTAATTGATTATGTATACTTTTTTCTAAGAGTACCAACCTAATTTGAAAATCAAAAGACATGATTCATGACAACAATCAATATTATTTTTGATTTTATTTTTCTTACTAGCTTTTGCCCGCGGCTCCGCCAAAATAATATTAGCACAGATCCGCAGTCAAGGTAAGATTGCTCCGGCAGTGGCATAGTCTGGTATAGCTGTAACTTTATTACCCGGTGGAAAGACAGTCCATACCATGTTTGAAATTACCATAAAATTAGAGACATGTGAAATACCGGTATGCGACGTCTTTCGCAATAGTAATAGAGCAGATGTTTAGCGAGAATGTTCTTTATTAGTTTGAGATGAGTGTACAATGGCGCACCGTAAGGTAGTGGAGCCCGTAAACAGAACGATTCAAGATATAAGGCGAGATGAGACCCATGGGAGGTATTACAGTATTATTTCGCGGTGACATTTCGATTGAAACGCGTATAGATTCCTGCGAGTCTATGTTTTGCAATGACCATCAACAAGGCGCAAGGCCAGACGTTGCAAACCTCACCACTCTCTGCTTCAGCAATGGACAGCTTTTTAAAGGGTTTGCAATACTGCTAATCTGTTTGTGCATTATCTCAAAGGAGTTACGGATAGTGTTGTATACAGAGAAGCTCTGTAAATATGTTAGCATAACCAGAGATCGAAGTCCACGCAGACGAAGTCGCGCGCACAGCTAGTTTATGATAAATTAACAATTTCATGTAACTAGTTAAATTTAAAACAATGACTTCTATGTTTCACCAGACAAGCCAGCTCGTACAAGAATTATAACAGTCTTCGGAGGTGAAGCGAAATAGGGGAAGGGTAGGGATGACACACTAGTGTAACATAAAAGTAATTTGGTGATATTAAAAACAATTATATCTCTTCTTCCTAACAACAATCGTAGTTGCATTCGAATTCCAAGTTTTTATTTTATTATCAGAAAAAAAAACTTGGAATTTGGGGTCCGCTTTACCAGTCTACTTGCGGATTGGGCAATTAATTACTATATTAATTTATTATATAATAAGGGTTTTGTAATGTATTGTACAGCCGAAGAAGCCGTGTCTCGGAGCTTCAGCAGGAACTCCCATGGGAATTTCTTAACTCCAATCGCGACCTAGCCACGGCGTACAGTCGCTCAATACAAGCAAAAATTTACGCGCATAGAAAATGACGTGCTAAATGCCCAAGGCAAGTTATTTGTATTAATAATATACTAAGTCTTCCCCTTTTTCCTCCTCAGATTGATGCGGATGCAGGATGCAGGATTCGCCGGCATCCGAATCAATTTTACAAAATGTGCCAACGGGCTTCTACTTTTGGGGAAAACGTAGCCATTACCCCATCACAAACTCTCCCAGGAGTACGGTGTGTTCACCACAGCCGCCAAATCCTGCGACTGCAACTACAGTGCACTCTGGACAGCGACGTCGCCAGCGTCGAAGACGTTGTGCCACATATGTCGCAGGAGGCGGCACGACTTGCAATATCTCGATTGTCTGAGATGCATGCTGAGGCTGGTAAGGTTTGCCGATGCGAAAGAGAAGATGGCGGAGATTTCAAGTAATCCATACTAATATTATAAATGCGAAAGTAACTCTGTCTGTCTGTATGTTACGCTTTCACGCCTAAATAACTGAACCGATTTTGATGTTTGGTATAGGAGTAAATTAGACCTTGAGAAAGGACATAGGCTATGTTTGGTCGCGAAAAAGGGGGGGTTAAAGGGAGGAAATAGCGTGATGAAATTTGGTACAGAGGTGAATTGGAGCTTAAGTACGAATATAGGCTACCTTTTATCGCGAATAAAGGCTACTTAGTGGGGGACGAACAGTACACTCAGTTCTTAAACGGCCGTTGAACTTAGCTCATGAAGAAATGCCGGTTTGTAACATTAGCAAGCCAGCGAACGAGAAAAAATGTTGTAGCAATGCAAGCTGCTGGTTCGGGATGACTGTACGATATCCCATAAAAGAGCAATTGAAGCCCTAGGTCGTACGATGAGGGATATTAAGAGTAACCAAGCTATCATGGGGGTAATGGTATTGCTTTTAGCTGGTGACTTTCGACAGACTCTCGGGTAGGGTTGCCAACCGTCCCGCTATAAGCGGGACGTCCCGTTTCTGAGACCCATAACAAGACGTCCCGCTCAAGGTGTGAGCGGGACGCTAAATATCCCGCTATTCGGAATTAGCAAAAAGCGCTCGCGGCTCAACGCAGTCAACATGCTTCGCGCCTGCGCCGGGCGTGTGTTGACTGCGCTGCTACTTGCGGTGACTGACAGTAAGTATACAGTTTAGTTTCTGTTTTGTAATGTTACGATTACGTACGAGTGCCTACATTGTTTAGATTTTTTTCAAAAGTTCAATTGTTTGTGTGTTGTGGAGGAACGAGGTGTGATGTTCCTCCAACACAAAGGGAGGATCCTCCGACCAGGCAAGGTGATCACGCCTGGCGGGCCGCGGCCCAACGATTGTCGTTGGGATGTTATATATATATTGTACCAGCGCGCGAACTTCACTTTCGCGATGCAGTATTCGTAGTGACGTAGTAGTGTCGTAGTAGTTCGGCTTGCTGTCGCTAGATGGCGCTGGGTACATGTGGTATCGCCACATCACTCCCCTCCAAGACCGGAGGTTGATTGCGATGAGTCAGCTGTCTTAGCTCTCTTGAGGAGCGTGCCAATGCCAGTCTTGAGTAGTTCCGTTTCGTCGGAGCTGGACGCCGCGTATTCCATTTGGCGGAACAGTCATCCTCGCTAGTCCCAGTGAGTCGGGATAACCGCTGGTCCCGAAGAAGCGGGGCAAGTGCGGTGCTGCGGTGCTTGCGGTCCTGCGTTGAAACGCCCAGTGAGTTGGGGCTTGAAGCGTCGAGATGTATGCTCGGCGAGTCGCCAGTGAGGCGAGGCGAATCCTCGGTAAGCTGAGGTGAGTAGCCCTCGGTGAGTCGAGGTGAGTAGCCCTCGGTGAGTTGAGGTGAGTAGTCCTCGGTAGTGACGGGGTGAATCCTCTATGAAGCGAGGTAAGTCTCCCGTGTAGTGGGGCGAATGCCTTAGATGCAGGCGTGGATGCAGGCGTAGCCGAAGGGTAACCAGGCTGCAGCGGTCGCTGCATGCTATGGCATCCTTGTAAGGGCCGAAAGTGCTGGATGGCGAAGACTTGATTACCGCTCATGCGGAAGAAGTGAGTGGGATGTGACGATGAGGAAGCTGCTGATATGCACAGCGAAGGTTACGTGATCAGATCACGTCGGGGTCACCACTGTGGAGGAACGAGGTGTGATGTTCCTCCAACACAAAGGGAGGATCCTCCGACCAGGCAAGGTGATCACGCCTGGCGGGCCGCGGCCCAACGATTGTCGTTGGGATGTTATATATATATTGTACCAGCGCGCGAACTTCACTTTCGCGATGCAGTATTCGTAGTGACGTAGTAGTGTCGTAGTAGTTCGGCTTGCTGTCGCTAGATGGCGCTGGGTACATGTGGTATCGCCACAGTGTAATTGAAATAGAACTTGTGATTGACAATCAAAATAATGTCTGATTCGGATACTGTGAATAGCGATAATGAAAGGGCTAGTAAAAAACCGAAACGTATGTGCAACTATCGCCAAGAATGGGAAAATACATACGGATTTTTGAACAGATGGTAATGTACACAAAGCATTCTGTGGGATTTGTATAAAGTCATTTTCGATAGCACACGGTGGTTTAAACTATATTAGACGCCACATCGCGTTACCAGAACACCAATGCGGCGAGAGAACGCGAAAAAGTAATCAAACTATGCAAGCTTTTTTAAAGCGATATATTGTCGTCTGACGAAGAAAAAGTCTTGGCTGCTGAATTGGTTAAGGTTTACCATGGTGTAAAACATACCATTCCATACACTACCACAGATTGTGATGTAAAACTTTAGTGACTCAAAAATCGCGGCAAAGGTTTCATTTGACAGAACAAAGAGTTCATCCTTGGTAAAAAATGTTCTAGCTCCGGATCTCTCGAAAATATTATAGAAAAGCTAAGATCTGGTATATTTTATAGTATTTCCAGCGATGCATCTAATCACGGTTATGTGAAGTTATTTCCTGTAGTTGTAAGATTCTACTGTCCTGAGGAGGGCATTCGCACATGTTTGCTTGATTTCTACGAAGACCCCAATGAGAAGGCGATTGATATATACAATAACATTATGACTCGACTTGAATTTTAATCTCTTGATTTGCGTAACGCATCTGCGTATGTCGCCGATAATGCTAATGTTAATTTCGGAAGAAATAATTCAGTTTTTACACATTTACAGAACCAAAATGGCAATATTGTGCCTGCAGGATGCTCAGCGCACATGTGGCATAATGCTGGTGCAAGATGTGAATTCGATGTGGAAACTTTGGTTCTAAAAGTATATGGTCACCTCTCGTATCATGCACAGAGAGTTCAAACACTTAAAGAAATTTTCGCTGATGCTAATTTACAGTATACAAATATAGTGAGACATGTGATAACTAGATGGCTCTCATTACATCCTGCTGTCGAGAAAATTTTAGCCGGGTTTCCTGCCTTAAAAAAATATTTTTCGTCTCTTGGAGAAAACTATCCAGTCGCTTTAAAGAAATTTTTTGACGAGGATAAGGCTAAAAAGACCGAATGCTATCTTGGTTTTTTTGACAGCGTTTTAAATTTTTTTCAGAATAGTATAATGCGTTTGGAGAAGGATGCGTTGTCATGTGAAACTTACAACATTGTTAAAAGCGTACGACAACAAGTACAACAAAGAATCGATGACGAATTCTTTGTTTTCATTTGTACATATGCAATGAGAAGTTTTTCCGACGATGATAAAGAGTCAATTAAACTGAACCTTATTGCGTGGTATAATAATGTATTAAAATATATTGATGACCACTTTGATTTTTCAGAAAGCAATTACTTAGCTTCCATACGCATATTTTCATTAGAAAGAGAATTCATTCGCGCCTCCAATTCCATAAAAAATTCATGATAGGCTCGCAGACTGGTAGGGTAGGTTTGGGTAATACTAGGAGGCAGTCAGACAAAGACATAACAAAATCTTTTCTTCAAGTAGATGAAAATAATACCTACAAAGTGCACGCAATGAACCTAGAAATACAAAACGAATGGTTAACACTAGGTGAATTTTGTATTCCCATAGCCTTAAAATGGCGTACCTTAATATACGACTGGTCACCGGCTCTCCTTAAATTCTATCTCAATGCATTCCAGTTGACCCTCCCCGACCAAAGCAATCTTGTCAGATGGGGAAAAGCCACAGATAAAACATGTAACTCATGTGGTGAAGCAATTGGTACTGCTAGGCACCTACTGGTGGGTTGTAGGACGCTATTAGACCGGGGTCATTACTCGCGCCGACATGATAAGGTATTAGAAATCGTACGTGAGGCGGTAAGTTTGGCGGTAGCTAGAGCGAAAAAGGGTTTAACCACAAACCAAAGAAATGACGTCGCGTTTGTAAAGGAAGGCTGCTCAAAAAAGACAAATCAAAAGCCGTACTCAATTTTGATAGCAGCCGCTGATTGGACATTACTCGCAGATTCGTATGAGAAACACTATAAAATACCGGAGGATGTTTGTGCCTCGTCATCCAGACCCGATATATTCCTATTTTCAAAACAGCAAAAGCGTGCAGTACTAGTAGAACTCACAGTACCGTGGGAAACTAACATACCTAAAGACCACGCTATAAAAATAAACAAATACTTTGACTTGACCAACGAGTTAACCAAAAATGGCTATGTGGTTAAACTCTACGCCGTGGAAGTGGGAGCAAGGGGAATTCCAGCTAAATCCCTGTATAACTTATTTAAAGACCTCGGATTGCCAAGAGCTTCAGTAAGCTCTTTACTCAAACGAATATCTAAAACGGCGTTGATAGGATCTTACCAAATTTGGATAGGTAGAGGGGGGAACACGACTGACGGTGGAGGTGAGCGCTGATGCATCACAAGGTGGCCACCCTAAACCTACACCTGGGTCGCAAGTCCCAGGCGCCGTCGCAGTGTTCCTCTCTGTACCACGCCATGGACCCGGCGACCGCACGGTGAATCCATGGAATGCTAAGAACCGGATCTCATGAATTGACAGAATGTTGCCATAAAATGGCGCTAATCCAAAAATTTGATATGGACGAGCTTTATGAGGAATTTTGTACAGTGAAAGAAAGTTTAAAGGCAGTAATTGAAGAGCGAGCCAAGGAAAGTAGTGAAAAAGCGTCAGTCTATGAATTATGGCATAAAATATTGTCGACTTCAAACTAGCGTAACTTGTTGAAAATATTTCAGTATATAGCATCAATTCCATGTTCGAATGCAGCATCAGAGAGGGTCTTCTCACTGTGCAATAATGCCTAGACAGAAGTCCGAAATCGCCTTCATGTGGATTCCGTAAAGTGGTATTGTTCGTATTTATGCAAAGATTTTTACGATTTTGTAATCAAAAATAGGAAAGTCCTGAAAAATGCCAAATCCCAAGAAAAATATTCATTCAAAAAGTAACTATAGTATAATTTTTATTTCTTTCTTTTCATTTTAATAGTTGAATTTTTGTTTTTTAGTAAATGTAGACTATTATATAACTAATAAGGTGTTTTATTTTGTCTCTCATCTTGCATTGCAAAGAAAAAATCACGTTTACTGTAGTCTAAACAAAATTCGTAAGATCCCGCTTTTTAAATCCTTCTCCCGTATTTGAAATCAACATTTCCCGCAAATTATATTTTGAAGTTGGCAAGCCTACTCTCAGGGTACACCGGCAGATGAAATGAATGCCTGTTTAAAAAAAAAAAAGCATCAGTTATATGGGTACACGTACAAAAATTCTGTTTAAAAACGAATGAAACTCAAGCAGGGCAATATTCGGCAGACCTTCTGAAAATTGGAGAAGGTTGTATGCCAACAGATAATAATGGCATGATTACTTTAGTGAGTTCTATCAAGTTTTCGATGGTATCGAAAGCTTAAAAAATAGTGTCTACCCTAACCTACAAAGAAATATTGGCAATGGACAGTGGTTGTGTGAAAGAGCAATTTTGGCGCCGAGAAATGACACAGTCGGTCAAATAAATGAAAATATTAGGACTGATGTGGAGGGGGACGTTGTAGAGTACCTCTCAGTAGACAGTATCATGGATACTGAGCAAGCTACATCTTATCCTACAGAGTTTCTCAATTCCTTAGAACTGTCTGATGTACCTTCCCATAGGTTGACATTGAAAATTAGTGTACCTGTACTTCTAATGAGAAACCTTGATGCACCAAGGCTTTGTACAAATTACGCATTTGGGACGCAATATTATCAAAGCAACAATAAATGACTGAAGTTGCAAAAGGAGATTATATATTAATTCCACATATTCCAATTATTCCAACTGATCTGCCGTTTCAGTTTAAAAGAGTGCAGTTCCCCCTGAAAGTAGCATTGATGATTACAATCAACAAAGCTCAAGATCAGACTCTTAAGTTGCAGGAATTCACTTAGAAAAACAATGTTCTTCCCATGGACATGGACATTCTCTATAAGGCGTACTCGCAAGTGTAGCTTCCCAATGAATTTTCGAAAACGTAGTGTATATCAGAAAAAATATATCTCATTTTACAAAAGTACATTACAGACAGAAATCTGCGCAATAAAAATAAACTGCTCCTTCCATGCCATCGGCTTAGCAGAGTCGATAATTCTTTTAGGGGGGAAGGTACACGTTTTTATTATAAATTGCCTGAATCCTTATTATCCTTATACTTTATTGTTTATTTTTACTGCAGTAGCTTTTACAAAAGTACATCACAGACAGAAATTTGCGCAATAAAAATAAACTGCTCCTTCCATGCCATCGGCTTAGCAGAGTCAATAATTCTTTTAGGGGGGAAGGTACACGTTTTTATTATAAATTGCCTGAATCCTTATTATCCTTATACTTTATTGTTTATTTTTACTGCAGTAGCTTTCCCAACCTTTTACAACTCTCTATTTCTATAGAGAGTCAGCTCAAGCTGGAGCTCAAGGAGCAGGAGCTCAAGCTGCTGCTTGAGCCCCTAATGAGCCTTCGCGACCCCCCGGGGGTCGCGACACGACCAACAGATTGAAAAACACTGCACTAAGGGGTCCGGTCGAGTACAACCTATTCCCAAAATGCCTGATTGCAGTATAAACGATTGTCAAATCGTCTGTTTCCCAAGTTTTCTGAATTCAATATGACTTAGGCCTGATTCGCGTGAATCTTAAAATGTCTTCTTCCCACAATGCCTGAAATTCGTAATGTCTTCATAATTTGACTGAAATAATTTTTTTAATGTCTAATATTTTGCACCGTATATCTAAGCCCTTCCCGTGTTATCCTGTGCAGGAAAGGGGAGGGTGAGACTAAAATAGAAGAACTCATTCTGTACACCTACCATGGTAGAGACAACGGTAAAATACTGATGGTGCATAATTTTATTTTGTAACCTCTTTGTACATGAGTATGATAATGTAGTTTTTACGAAGATAAATATAACACGTCAGCTTACTGTCATTATTATCGCTTAGTCATTAGGCACCATAGTACAATAATTTATATCAATAAGTATAGCAATTTGGTTTGTTGTTCAGTATAATAATGGCAACTGACTTGTTTCTCCTCAAAAACCAACGAGGACACCCTACCATTCTATATGATGGTCATCAACACAATTTTGGCAACAATAACGGGAGTAAGAGTTCAATGTGGCGGTGCAAAAATAGGACATGGTGCAATGGGTCCATAACAATAAATTTGGATAAAAACGCCATACTGGAAGAGCTCGAAACGACAAAAAAATTAACTAAAGATTGCATAATTCGTGAGAGTGTACATATCAATGACTCCTATTAAAAAAAATATTTGAGAAGAATGTAGTCGCAGTTAAGAAGTGTGACCCTAACTTTGTTATGTGCGCTTATGAAGAGAAAAAAAGCTCACTGTATAGATCAAGGCATGCTTATTTAAATCAAATGAATACTGAATGTGTGTATCTAAAGGATGTCAAAGTACCAAATATACTAGCTAACAACTTTTTAATCTCGGACAATGGGGAAGACGAAAAAATTTTAATATTTTGCACATTAACGGCAAGGCAACATTTACAGGCTGGAGTTGGAGAGCAGGCACAATACTTTGGCGATGGTACCTTTAAAAGAGTACCCAAACCCTTTTATCAATGTTTCACTGTACATGTTGATGTAGGTAAAAGCGCTAAATCGACTAACGTTGTGCCCATTATTTTTTCATTACTTCCGAACAAAACCGAAAAAACCTACCGCAGATTATTCCAATTCATACGCGATGAATTGGGTATATACATTTATAAGTATAAATGCGACTTTGAGATGGCTCAAATTAATGCTTGCAAGGCGATTTTTCCACTTTGTTCACTGTCTGGATGTTTGTATCACTACAGCCATGCTGTTTGGAAAAAGGCAAAAGCTATAAAAGCTGCCTCAACCATCGAAGGTCGTTTTATAGTTCGTATGTATGCAAATTTACCTTTATTACCAGAGTCAAAAATTAATAGTACCTGGCTAGACAGCCCCGGAAACAGAAGCAATGCGAGCATTTGCAAAATATATGGAGAAGCAATGGCTTAAATTTGGACCTTCGCTAATAAGCTGTGCAGGAGACCGGCACCGGAGTAATAACGCTGTGGAAGGGTGTCATAGACGGCTTAACGTCCGCATGCCACATAAACCAACGCTAGTTCGTTTCATTTATAAATTGAAGAAAGAAGCGTCATATCAGGATACTCGACTTATAAATTCCTTATTTACGGAAGCTCCCAGAAGGAAATCTATACATCTGGTAGGACGTGTAAAATAGTCCTACCAAACTGGTGTGTTTGCACACAGAGCGTATAAGCTCCTATGACCAGCAGTTAGGTAGTAATGAAAAGAAAATACACATGTGACCGCTTCTATGAATGAAAACGTAAGAGAATCGGCACTGACCTGAGTTCCACCTCGTGAGGATTCAGCTGTAGACAGGCGTGGTTCCTGGCACGTGCTGGTAGGTAGGTATGCTTTCGACCGGTCGGTTATTTTCTTGAATTTGTCGTTTTCTTCCGATACACTTCACTTATACTGACTTGAGAATGTGGCCAAAGGAACTTATAGAATTACACAGAAAAAGAAACGAGGAGTTGAATTACTCAAACTTCCGTTTGGTGCGGCGGCGCGTGAGTCAAAGACACCTTTCGATGCTGCTTGCGAGTTAGTGACTGATCAAAAAATGCGAGCGGGTAGATGATCCGCCGTGGTGCTTGAGAGTCTCGCTCGTAGAAACTTCATTCTCAAAATATAGTTCGAAAAATCCGTGCGCAGCGCCATCCATAGGCCTTCTTCAACACTAAGTGGTCAACAAATGAGCGCCAATATTCAAACATTATTCCCTCACAGAAGCGGTTCTTTTAAATTACAAAAATTGAAATACAATTAAATTATGTGGGAAATAATTAAGAAAGTACACAAGCGCTCCACCATGCACCCGGCTTTGGAACGTCGCAAGACGTTACGAAACAAACAAGCGAACACTGGCTGATTAGAGCCCATAGTGATTTGTATAACATAATAATACACATAGCTAAAATAACAACTTAGACTAACAATATTCTATCTAAAGTATGTTTAAAGCTTGAGTTAAAAATTAAAGTTTAAGATTCTATTTAGCGTTGTAAGTTATTGCGTTGGGATAGGATACAACTTGCTTACAGCGAGTTTGTAAGTACCAGTACGCGTTTTATATATTATGATAGACATGAGGAGTCCAGGTCCAGTATAACAATTGACAACGTGAAAATGCTGAATTATTAGATCAACAACGTGATCGCGTTTAGGGAGAAGGACAGGATGTAATCCTGATACAGAATGAGGTTCGATCTTAAATTTAAATCGTGCGAATTTTAAAACGTATGTAATGATACGTAGTAGTTTCTGCCAAGAAGAAACACGTTGTGCTAATGTACATAACAATGGCGACTCTGTGTGTTTTGATGTCACACTCAACACATTTGCCTTATGCTCAGGTAAGTCAGAACAGTTGGCGGGAGAGAATGACTTAATAGGCCATTCATCAGGGGGGGCCGCGAATCCATGCTGGACCGTTCCACCACAAATCATAAGTCAAAAGTTGCGAAGGGAGCATGGCGCGTGATAGACAATCACTCGGGTTAATGTCTCCGGCGACGTGATAAAAATGTTCAGCGTTCAAGTTTTCTTGACACTGAGCGACCCGGTTGCTAACAAAAATCGACCACCGATGTGGTGACGAGTGAACCCATGATAAGGCAATCGTGGAATCAGAAAAGGCGTAAATGTCAGTAACGGGAATGCGTAATGCATAAGAATCACGTACAGTTCTTATTAACTTTGACATAAGCAAAATAGCACATAACTCTAATCGAGCAAGCGTAGTAATCTTTGTCGGAGTGACCTTTGATTTCGCACACAAAATGCGAGTTTGAATGCCAGATGGGTAGGTACAATGTGCAAGGGTGGAGTGAAAAAACTTTTTTTTAAACTTTGTTACTCCTGTATAACCAATGTTTGATCGACATTCTTAGAGATATAAAAACAAAATTTCAAGGTCCTACGTTTACATCTTAAGGTGTCGCATCGAATTTAAAAGTGAAAGAAATTAACAAAATTTCTTTTTTTTTATAAAGCTTTTATGAGACAGATTATTTATCCAAATGAAAATATTGAAGCTTGAAATTAAGTATAAGTAAGTACTTATAAATATACAAAATATGCTTATTAAATAAAAGCATTTAAACATTCGGAAGCTGAAGCTACAGACTCTTCTATTTGCTTAAAAAATTGTGATTTTGTGTCAAATACTGGTACGTCTTGCATTGCCTTTATCCTCGTGCGAATGTATCCATCTCCTGTCTCTGGCCCACAAACAGATGAAGAATCCTCAGTAACAAGCTTGACCACCGTTCTACTGCCTGAGTGTAGCAAGGATACTTTTCGATTTCAAATAATTTGTCACCTGAGGAAATCACGCTTGAAATTTCTGCGTCACTATATTTCATGGTCATCGGAGGTTCTGTTATTTTTTCATTTGACCAGTCAATCAAATCATAATAATTGGTGCTTCGATTTTAAGATTTTGGAGTTGAAATTCTCTTACTTTCTTTCTTTTAAACTCCTTTCTTGCCTTTAAAACTCTACGAAATCCTAGTTCCCTTATGTGAGACTTATCATCTTGTATCATTGTCATTGTTAATAGTTTGTTTTCTAGATGTGCAAAGGAGGTATGTCTCTGAAAAGCTTTTATAACAACACTTTTTTGGTCATCCGGTAGATACAAATATATTTAAATCATGTTAAAGATATAAACTGGACCATATTTACAAGAAGGTTTTGTTTTGATATCAAACCAAGTTGGTGCATAGACTTTCATTATGAAAGTTGCAAGATCTTTTAAAGATTTAGAAGGTTTCGTTGTTCCAACATATAAGCGAAGAATTCTATTAGCGCAAGTCAACCACCGTGAATGTGCAAGTTTACCAGGATCTTTGCTTCAGATAATATATAATTTTGACTCAGATTCTTCATAGAACATTTGCTTTTTCTTTTCATTGCGTAATTTTTTAACATTCTTCTATTTATTATAATATTAAATCAATCTGGCAACTATTTGTTGATGGTTTATAACAGGAATTGACGCCTTGTTTCAAATTTTTTCAATATCAGCGGCTATCATTTCACACAAATATTTCACTGTAGGATCTTTACAATTATTTAGTTCCAGTAAGTAATTTTTTAACTACAAGTACTATTTAATAATATCACAATAAGTTGGTAACACATTATCACTTAGTTTTATTGGATCGCCAAACAAATGGCATCGCAAGTCTTTTCGAGTTTTTGGCATTTTATTGACGAATAATCAGACTTTTTTTACACTTGTCGTTACCACTTAAATGGGAAAGCTTAAGAAAACTGTGCAAAGATGAACAAGTTAACCCTCTAAAGTAATGTGAAATGTAAGTTTTATTGTAGTGCAGGTACACGATAGACGTAAAATTAGTTTTTTTATTAAATTACTCTCATAGCGCGCCACCTCAAAATAAAATCGTAGAGTTTTGATTTTTAGCCTGAATATAGCTTTTATGTACGGTCATCGATTAATGATACAGGACAAGTGAAATTCCAAAAAAAAATTTTTTTTTCCAAATTCACTCCACCCTAATGTGCATAAATAACACATCCCATACCATTCAGGCTGGCATCACAAAATGCGACAAGACGTAATTCGCAATCAACTTCGACACCTATATATCGCGGAATTTTTAATGTGTCAAGCAATTTTAATTCTTGAACGAGAGCGGAAAAGCGTGAGCGTATATGCTCTGGAGCAGGGTCATCCCAATCACTCTTACTAAGCCAGAGTTCCTTAATTAACAACTTGGCGTAGAGTATCACAGGTGCCACCAACCCGAGCACGTCAAATAGTCGTGCAACTATAGAGAGTATATTTCTCTTAGTGCACTTCTCATCTACCAAGGTGGATGTGAAATAAAAATTATCTCCACACGGCTCCCACGAGAGACCTAAAACCTTTGCGACATGACTGCCAACATCAAACTCAAGCGATTTGCGGTGAGTATTTATGTCAGCGTTCATTGCGATAGGAAATAGCCTAAAATTTAATAATAATAAAAACAGGTCTGCCTGTAAATTGGGACCAATATGTAAAATATCATTGAGCGAAAGACAAGTGTGGGTTTTAGCGCTCGCGTCTAACACAATACGCGGCATCGGTTTGTCATGTCGAACTACTGCGTGATGTGGTATGTAATAACCATTCGTCAACCAGACCAAGACAACCGTTATCCAAACAATCCCGAATAACCTTATTGTAATTTTCGCGTACGGTTGGTGATTGACGAAGTTTACGCTCGAGCGACAAAAACCGGGGGTGAGCGACGCCGCGCGAGTTCCCTAGTTCAGAGGGATCCTTGCAGAACGGCAGCGCAACAGAATAACGACCTACGTCATCGCGAGTCACAGTAGATGTGAAAATATTCTCGCACTCGGTTTCTTCTGGAGACAATAGGCGTTTCACAGGAACTTCCTCAAGTTCCCAAAAATTTTGCACTAAATCATTTAGTGCTAGCGCAGAAAAGGATGCGGTTGTAGGCACAACATCCTTACGTGGGTAATCACCCATAAGTACATGCCCAAACGCGGTTGATAGTACACAAGGGGCACTGGGACCACACTCGACTCTATTTCTTAAGTAAATATACGGGAAGAGCTGTGCACCTAATACTATATCAATGTTTCCTGGAATGTTCCAGCTTAAGTCAGCAAGCGGTAAATCGCGAAGATTTAACTCGCGATCACACTTAATTAATTGCGAGGGCAATTGATCCGTAAGGCTATTCATAACTAACGCATGTATAGTATACTTATGATCTGCATAAATACGAGATTCAATGTCCAAATACACATAGCCTATTATCGTGTGCGAAGTGGAGCCAACACCTTTGACAACAGAATTACTCATTGGTATTATTGGTAAATTTAATAAACGACAACAGGACAATGTTATTAAGTTATTCTGTGAGCCATTATCAATTAGACATCTGACTACAGATTTATTTCTAGTGCTACCTTTAGGGCGAGCATACACCTGAGCGGTTGCCAAGAGAATATCACCCTTATGGCTAGAGGCATACGAATGCACAGTGCTTGAAGCGAGCGGTGACTCAGGAGTGGGACCGTCAAGGTCGCACTGGGGCGGCGGGGATGCGGCAACAGTCGTCGCATGCGAGTGCGAATTATTAACATTATTCTCAAAATGCAATAATTTATGATGTTTTTTCTGACAGAAACAAACTGACGTACTTTTACATTGCGGGAGATTATGTAATGTGCTTAGACAATTCACGCAACCACGCTTAGATTTAATAAACTCATATCTAGCCTTTGCATTTTGCATATTTTTAAACTGAGCGCAGTTATACAGGTGTCGGTGGTCGCGGCCGCCACATAAACAACATGACGCGTCAACTGCGGCGGGCGCATTCGACTTATTATTAATCGGCACACTGACAACAAACGACTTAGAATTACGCTGTACACGCCTATCATTAGACTGTGGCGTCCCAGCAGTGGACGACTTCGCATATGACGAAGACCGCGGGTTTGACCGTTCAATCATCTTAGCATAATCTTGTACAAAGTCGATCAGCTGTTGCGTCGTAGGTATATCGACACCTCGAACAGAAAGTTCGAAGGCTTGGATGGTTAGCGTGTCCATTTTCCTCAAGGCACATTGTAGAAACATGAAGTCCGTTAAATCATTTATACCTAACTCTTTAAGCGCGGCGATAGAGGAGGAATATATACCTATAAATGAATCAAGTGAGTTCACACTAGGTGAACAATTCTTTAAGTCTAATATATTATTAAGATAATATGAACCTAATGAGCGTTTATCTTGGTATTTCTTGACCAAGGCGTCCCACACTATACTGTAGGTCTCACTTGACGGAACAATACCGGCAGTGAACTTTAATGCGTCTTTGGTTAATTTTGAGAATAGGTATTGTACACGTTGCGAATCAGACAATTGTGTGTTTGAATGAATATTGGCCTTAAAGGCCTGATAAAATGTATTCCAGTTTTCAGGGCGTCCGTCAAAACTCGGAATAACAAGCATTTCCAATTTCACTACAGACGCGTTTGAATTACTCGACCCGTGTGAGGCGATCTCCTTTACCTTGGGCGTAGATAATTTATTTCTAATGCGTTTTATTCTTGAATACAATTCATCAAATGAGTCAAGGCAAGAATAGTCGGATTCCACAGGGGGTTCCAATGATAAATTTAAGCTATTTATTTGATCTACAATCGACTCGAACTTATCGCGAACGACATCGATGTTCTCGGTCTCAGACAGAAAATCTTCATTCGCTCGCGTCGTTATATCAAAACACACAACTGATTTCGACGATTTATACCAACGATTAATGCGTGCAAACAATAATTCCTTTTTTTGATTCAACAGAATAAGCTTCGTCTCGAGATCTGACGACATGTTTGCAAATTAACGATAGGTAGGACCTACCTATTGAAATATAACAAGAAGATTATCTGTAAGGTACCTACTATAATATAATAGTAATTCAACACAAACAGTTTAGATATACCTACTTTTTATAGAAAATTGTACTACGGCTTATTATATAATAGCGCAAGTAGCACAGCGGAGCGGGAATGTAACTAACTACGTAACTAGATAGGTACTTACCTACAAAGTTACGCGTATGCGAATAGAATGATGATTATTTACCAATTAATACGTAAATCACCAACTATTATAAATATCTACCAATTATTACGTAGATTTAGCGTTTTAAATGCAGAATTTACCAAATAATTTACGTAAATCTGTTAGCGAATGAAAGTAATGAAACTAAGATGGCGGAAAGAATTCACCAAAATTACGTGAATCTTTTAATTAAATGAATAGGAAAGAAATATTATTCACCAATAATTACGTGAATATGTTATTTACTGGCCTATCCGGCTCGAAGGACCATAAATTGTGGTAGGACGTGTAAAATAGTCCTACCAAACTGGTGTGTTTGCACACAGAGCGTATAAGCTCCTATGACCAGCAGTTAGGTAGTAATGAAAAGAAAATACACATGTGACCGCTTCTATGAATGAAAACGTAAGAGAATCGGCACTGACCTGAGTTCCACCTCGTGAGGATTCAGCTGTAGACAGGCGTGGTTCCTGGCACGTGCTGGTAGGTAGGTATGTTTTCGACCGGTCGGTTATTTTCTTGAATTTGTCGTTTTCTTCCGATACACTTCACTTATACTGACTTGAGAATGTGGCCAAAGGAACTTATAGAATTACACAGAAAAAGAAACGAGGAGTTGAATTACTCAAACTTCCGTTTGGTGCGGCGGCGCGTGAGTCAAAGACACCTTTCGATGCTGCTTGCGAGTTAGTGACTGATCAAAAAATGCGAGCGGGTAGATGATCCGCCGTGGTGCTTGAGAGTCTCGCTCGTAGAAACTTCATTCTCAAAATATAGTTCGAAAAATCCGTGCGCAGCGCCATCCATAGGCCTTCTTCAACACTAAGTGGTCAACAAATGAGCGCCAATATTCAAACATTATTCCCTCACAGAAGCGGTTCTTTTAAATTACAAAAATTGAAATACAATTAAATTATGTGGGAAATAATTAAGAAAGTACACAAGCGCTCCACCAACATCTATACAAATAAATAAAATTGGAGTGTCTGTTTGTAATATTAAAATAACCGCTTTCTACTACATGCATACGAATGTATATACGGTACACATACCAAAATATATATTTTTAAATTTTTTGTCTGTCTGTCTGTCTGTCTGTCTGTCTGTTTGTTTTGGCTAATCTCTGGAACGGCTGGACCGATTTGGACGGGACTTTCACTGGCAGATAGCTTATGTAATAAGGAGTAACTTAGGCTAAAAAAAAAATGCCAAAAACAAAAAAATATTAACTGATTTTTTTTATTAAGTACATTCCACGCGGACGAAGTCGCGGGCACAGCTAGTCTGAAATATTTTTTGACGTCCAGTACCAAAAACAGTTACATCAGCTCAACAATACTGAGATAAACGAAATAGATTTTTTTTTAAATATGTTGTCCATAAAGAAGCGATTAAGTAAATGCGTATGTATAGTACAAATCAGCATCAGAAAGATGTTGACGAACAGAGTAATGAAAATGATCTTAATTTCGTTTTTTGATATTCGATTGTTCTGATATTTGATACATACCTCTAGTTTGGACAATAATACAACAGTTTGATTTGATCTTATTACGATAGTTTTAAGATCATTTTACTAGGTACTGCTAGGCACCTACTGGTAGGTTGTAGGACGCTATTAGACCGGGGTCATTACTCGCGCCGACATGATAAGGTATTATAAATCATACGTGAGGCGGTAAGTTTGGCGGTAGCTAGAGCGAAAAAAACTACAAACCAAAGAAATGACGTCGCGTTTGTAAAGGAAGGCTGCTCAAAAAAGACAAATCAAAAGCCGTACTCAATTCTGATAGCAGCCGCTGATTGGACATTACTCGCAGATTTGTATGAGAAACACTATAAAATACCGGAGGATGTTTGTACCTCGTCATCCAGACCCGATATATTTCTATTCTCGAAACAGCAGAAGCGTGCAGTACTAGTAGAACTCACAGTACCGAGGGAAACTAACATACCTAAAGACCACGCTATAAAAATAAACAAATACTTTGACTTGACCAACGAGTTAACCAAAAATGCCTATGTGGTTAGACTCTACGCCGTAAAAGTAGGAGCAAGGGGAATTCCAGCTAAATCCCTGTATAACTTATTTAAAGAGCTCGGATTGCCAAGAGCTTCAGTAAGCTCTTTTCTCAAACGAATATCTAAAACGGCGTTGATAGGATCTTACCAAATTTGGATAGGTAGAGGGGGGAACACGACTGACGGTGGAGGTGAGCGCTGATGCATCACAAGGTGGCCACCCTAAACCTACACCTGGGTCGTAAGTCCCAGGCGCCGTCACAGTGTTCCTCTCTGTACCACGCCATGGACCCGGCGACCGCACGGTGAATCCATGGAATGCTGAGAACCGGATCTCTCTTCGTGGTCAAGATATTTATGACGTTGACAGTATATTCATTTTATTCGTTTCTTGAATTAATTGTTGTAAGGTTTTTTTTATACCACTTAAGTGACAGACTAGCACAGGACCCACCTGATACAAAGTGGATACCGTAGCCTATAGACGTGTGCAACACCAGGGGAGTCACAGTCGTGCTGTCGACCCTGTAAGAACGGAGAGTTTCTGTGCCGTCAGTGCAGAAGGCAGAGCAGGACAAGCCTTTGGTCTTCCTACTGATAGCAAAAAACCTCTCCAGTGAGCTCTGGCTCTCTGGCTGTTATTATAAACTAAACGTAAAGTAGAATAAATTATTGAGTTAATTGAATAAGTTTGCTGTAATAAATTTTGTATTTCTCTATAAGAACATTTTATTTCTCCCCATCACCTCGGTTTTCATACGAATATGTAACTTTCGCACTATTAATAAAATAAATTATTAAAAAATAAACAAATGATGCTGAAAGGATGGAAACAAGTTTGGTAGTAGGCGGTTCGCATTAACTTTCATCCGGTTTGTGATTTGTAAATGGATACCGCCACCAATTTTGTTTTGATCTTTTCAACATTAGTCAGTTTTTTTTAATAATTTGTAATATATTATTGTTTTAGGTTGTCGTATATTTTTAATCGCCTTTTCATTTCCTTCATTTTGAAACCGTACCCTTTGAGATATGAATCATTAAAATCTGAACAGTGATTAAGAACATAATGATATTACAAACAAACATACATACATACAAAACCCTAACAATAAAACGTTAACCTTTTTAGCAGTTGGGCAAAAAGCAGCCTGTATTATATTTCTCGCTACATTATCGGAAAGTAGGTATAAGTAAGGTTTGCCTGCATACCGATTGAATACAACGTGTACACAACGTACAATAAAAGGTGTGGTCATATTTAAGGGTCGTTACACATGCCTGATAACGAGTTCCTACGTACCGACCAAAGAACAAATAGTAATAAAGTGATAGCATTGTTAACTTTCATACAACATTTTAAAATTCAATAAATTATTCGATAGATTAGTAATAGGGGTAGGTCACAACACTATTGTATTTTGTCCTTTCGCGATAAGTTCAATGGAGTCCAATAACCTCTGTAAAATCTCTACTCTCTGTACGCCTGGTACCCAGCTGATCTACGTCTACCGCGCGCGCGCTTTGGACCTGTGGAGCTTAGAAATCAGAGATGTTTTGAATTATCACTTACCGAGGTTTACTTTCAGCGAAGCGGTGTTGTAGGTACCTAACCTGGTACTGATTAGTGTACAGCCGTAGGAATGCACAATGCCTAATTTATCACTTCACGATCACCACACAAGTTTTAACTATCACTTACTTATGTTAGGTCACAAAAACAGTTCTCGAGTGCGCCGAAAATGGTACCAACATTTTGCGGCACGCGCCACCCTTAGTACCTAACTCCGAGAAGCGATACAGCTCGCCGAGCTAGACAGGTACTCGTTCTCGGGTCTGCTTCAAAATGCTCAAGAATTCTCTCTTCTAAAGCAGTGCATGTCGTAGGCGGTCATCCTTGAGAAGGCGAGTCACGAAATCTTCCAGTGTGTTAAAGACGATTCACCATCTTCCTAAAACACTCCAAAGAGGGAAGACGCCGTCGCCGTCGGTCACCCTCTGGTCCACAAATCTTTCACTGTGCAGCCGACGAGGTTCTCACACGCTACCATCAGCTACACCAAACACAAAGCTTCATCTCATAATATTCGCTATTACTGAAAACCGACATCTTCCCGGAACAACAAAACACCAACAGAACACTAACAGAAGTAGTCGGAACAAGTACTTACGAATGTTGCTAACTAACAATGAAGGTAAAATTACATAGAATTTTAAACAACAACAATTTAATTTTCCAAAATATTTACATATCTTCGTTTTATTTTAAAGGTAAATAAAACTAATTAATCGTTAAAAAAACGAGAACAATATAAGATTTGTTCTCTAATTGTATTAGGTACCTACCTACTAAATAAATCGAGAATTGTTGTACATTTTGTTATCTATCTGTTCGCGCTAAGAATCTGAATTTAGAAGTAGCTAGCTCAGTGGTCAAACTTGGCCTTGCTACTTGCTACTTAAAATCAAAGGTTTAGGCTATCGTATCACGGTAGTGTAGTGGCTAAGATTCAACCTAGCCATTACACTACCGTGATACGATAGCCTCCGTGGCGTAGCGGTAGTGAACGCCGGAGCTGCAGGACGCATGGGTTCGATCCCCGCTCAATGCAAATATTTGTATGCCTGAATATGGACATTTGCATTGGTCTGGTCGTGCCTCGGAGAGCATGTTAAGCCGTCGGTCCCAGTTGTCATACGCACATCTATGGCAGTCGTTACGGGTAGTTGGAGCCCTCAAAAGTTCAACAACTGGTTTAACTGCAATGCTTTGTTATCGCCTTTGGGTTTTGGAGATCAGATGGCAGTCGCTGCACAGAAAATATCGAAGTTCTGTCAAATCCGCAGTGAGACTGGTAAAGCGGACCCCAGACTCCGAGCTGAAAGCTTCGGAAGCGACTGGGATTAACGCTAAGATGAAAAAAACACTACCGCGATACCGACGTGAATCCAGTCCTAATATAAGTTATTTAGCTTAGTTGGTGGTGTTAGGGGATAATTGCAATGATTAATACTATTTTAAAGAAATTTTAAGAAATAACAAGCAGCTACTGAATAACCTATTCAATTCATGATATTGGAATGTAGGTTAACCTTAGGTAAAGGAAATTTTGAGACAAGGCTAACATTCAGCATGGATGATTACAGGATAGTAAAATGTCTTCTTATTGCTTTCTATGCTATTATTAGAAAGCGTTCGGCCTCTGCCTTGGCACGACTCCGCTGCAGCTCCAACAGTCTCCTGAGTGTGTTCAAGGACCGGTGGGACTCTCCCTTCTTGCGGCACTGGATGGCGCTACACTCGAGTGGAGTGTCATCCACTCGAGTGTACTGTCATCGGTGTGGATAGTGGAGTGGGCGGTAGGTGTAAAAAAGTTAACACATGTAAAGAGACACTAAATATAATTTTAATTGGAAATATTTGAATTTATAATAATTTTTTTGTTAAATCTAGTGGCAAATAGTCTAAATATACTCTACTGCAAAGGTTTATGTAACATAAATCAGAAATACACCACCTGCCAGCACAGCAACACATCATGTCTCAATTAGGCACCATTGAGTCTACACAGAAGTCACTTGAGGAGTGTTTTACTAAGAGAATGGAGCAGTTGGAGGCACAGCTTCAAGGTGGCGGTCCGGCCAAGGACACCGTGGCGAGAGTGGCTGAAGAGTTCCGGACCTTCAGGGAGCTCGTGTACAGTATGCTCAGTCTGTTGCGCAAACAAATCAATGAGTGTTCCAAGACCATCGACGCCATGGAGACTAGACACCGGCGTAAAGCACTCTTATTCTTGGGGGTTGCGGAGGTGGAAGATGAAAACTGTGAGAAAACCATTGTTGACATTCTTCGTAAGAACCTAGCTCTGAAGGACTCCTCATCGGCCTCAATCGTTGCCTGTCACAGGTTAGGAGCTGCCAGTAAGCAACATCATCGACCGGTTCTAGTGCGTTTTTCGAGCTTAGAAGTGAGATCAACCATTTGGAGAGCCAAAACAGCCTTAAAGGGTACATCAGTATCAATCAGGGAGTTCTTGACCAGGGTCAGGCAGGCTGTATTCACCAAGGCAAGGCTACACTTTGGCACTAAGGCTTGTTGGACGCAGGACGGTGTGGTTGTGGTTCGCACTCCAGACAGCAGTAGGCACAAAATCATCACTGACGAGGATCTGCAGGCCCTGACTAAGGCGTATCCCAGGTCTCCCGGCGCTCCTCTGTCCAGCGGAATCAAGCACATGGCCCGAAACGAGTAACCATTTTTGCATACGTTTGCTTCGGGACACGTAAATTTAGCCGGAACTCAGGTATCATATAATTATTATTATCACCTCTTCCATTCATCTTTCTATTCGTGTTACCTAATACTACATTTATAATATATAACTTTCATTTCACTTTTTAGTTTATTGACGGTATAACTTTGTTTTTAGCGATTTGGCTGACCATTGACCAAGCTTGACGTATGTAAAAATGGTATTGTAAAAATAATAGACAGCTGTCAAAAGTTGTTAAGTCAACTGACATTATGGTTGCGTTCCGTTCTGAAGCACTTTTTTTGCATTAATTCTTTGTTTTGATTTTTATTTCATGTTAGTTCAGTTACTTTCGAAATTGTGTAAACTTTATTGTATTCTTTTCTCAATGTTCTATTCTTTATATTTCTGTGTTTCACTCTAAAAAATAGTTTTATAACAAATAGTGTGTTGTGTGGCTGGCGGGTGGTGCAGAGACACAACGCCGCTTCACGTGTAAGTAACATTTAAGATTTTATATTTATATATATTTATATTTATCTCATATACAAGTACCTAAGTTATATTATTCATATTTTATCTTACACATACATACATATATATATATTAAGCTCCTGAACATAGTCGAGTCAGTCAATCTTTAGGTTTTACCACTTCAGGCCACACACCACAACAAAGACGTGGAGGACACCTGGCTCGACTTAATACTTACGTCTTCACCCACGCTGGTTCGAACACACGGTCAGTATCTAGCTCCAGCATTTTCCCATCATGATCTGATCTACATCTCCTATAGTCTCAAGCCTCCTAAAGTCAAACCCAAGGTGCTGTACAGACGATGCTTCGGGCGCATGGATGTTGACAAATTGTGCAGCGACGCTGCCAACGTCAGTTGGGACAATTTGGCAGAGGCAACCACAATTAATGACAAAGTTCGAGTTTTTAACGACACAGTTATTGGCCTCTATGATATCCATGCACCCGTCAGGAGAGTCAAGCTACAACATAGACCAGCACCTTGGTTATCAGACGAGGTACGATCTGCCATGAAAGGGAGAGACCGGGCCTTTCGTAAGTTCAAAAGAAATCGTTCGGAAACCAACTGGGACTCATATAAAACTGCCAGGAATAGGTGTAATCAGGTGGTACGCAACGCTAAACGCCGACATATTCTCGATAACATTTCATCCTTGACATCTGTCGATGTCTGGAGGTTTCTTGGGACACTGGGCATTGGTAAATCAAGACAGCTGGAGCTACCGAAGACTATTGAGTTGGATGCCATTAACCACCATTTCTCTACCTCTCACATACTTGATGGCCCAACCAAGCGTCAAACGGTTGACTCAATAGCCGGACTGCCCAGACCCAACCACGCACTTTTTCAATTCACTCCAGTCACATCGGAGGAAATCAGAAAGACGATTTTCGCAATTAAATCAAAAGCAGTCGGCTGCGATAACATCAGTCGCCGTATGATCACAACAATTATAGACCAACTCCTTCCCGCTATTTCACACATTGTCAACTTTTCGCTTGATTCTGGTCAATTCCCAGACCTGTGGCGTAAAGCCTATGTACGCCCACTTCCTAAAATCTCCAATCCCTCACTTCCTAATCATTTTCGTCCTATTTCCATCCTCCCTTTCCTATCCAAGGTGTTGGAAGCCTGTGTACATCGTCAGCTGTCCAATTATGTGCAATCCAACGGGATACTGAGTCCATTGCAATCCGGATTCAGATCGGGACACAGCACTACAACCGCACTCCTTAAAGTAACGGGGGATATCAGGGACGGAATGGAGAAGGGTCTTGTCACAGTGTTAGTGTTGGTGGATTTCTCCAATGCATTTAATTGCGTCAATCATGATATCCTTTTAGAAATACTATCCCATCTTGGGATCTCCGCCGATGAGCTGGAGTGGTTCTCTTCATATCTTCGTGGACGTCAGCAGTCGGTTTGCGCGGACGAGATTACGTCTGGTTGGTGCGATCTCGCTTCTGGCGTTCCACAAGGCGGTATTCTTTCTCCTCTTTTATTTTCAATATTCATAAACCTTATCACTTCTGAACTTCAGTGTGCGTATCACTTGTATGCCGACGACCTGCAGGTGTACAGCCAAGCTCGTGCGGAGAATCTTTCGGAGGCTGTTGACAGGGATAACGCTGACTTGCGGTCTATTGGCAGTTGGTGTGCCAGGTTTGGCCTTTTTGTCAATCCTGATAAATGCCAGGGCATCTTAATTGGCAGTAACTATATGATAAATAAGGTAGACCAAGAAACTCTGCCAACAATAGACTTCAATGGGCGAATTATTCCTGTTACGCCTACTGTTAAAAACCTGGGATTGAGTATCGACTCCACCCTGAACTGGCAATCACAAGTTGCAAAAGTCTGTCAGAGGGTGACAGGGATGTTGCGTAGTCTGTATCGCCTTAAAAACTTTCTACCTGTTAAAACTAAGGCGATGCTCATGCAGACCCTAATCTTCCCAGTCTTGGACTATGGTGATGTATGCTACCTCGACCTGAATGCAGATCTGCTCAACAAACTCGACCGCCTTCTCAACAATTGCATTCGATTCACCTTCAACCTTAGGAAATATGATCACGTCTCAGTTTATCGTACAGAGTTAGGATGGTTGTCTATACGTCAGCGACGCAGCTTGCGGGCGGTGACGATGATACATACTATTTTAAGCTCCCCTCATGTCCCCACTTATTTATCATCTCAGGTACAGCTTCTTGGTTCACATCATAACAAAAATCTACGATCAGCTGATAACCGTCTTCTCCATTGTCCTACTCATAGTTCTAGCCTAGTTCATTCTTCTTTCCTCGTGCAAGCTATTCGACTCTGGAATGCGCTTCCTCTCGAAATCAGAATGGCTAACAACCGTGCTACTTTCAAATATAAGGTACGTCAGCTCTACAGTAATCCCTAGTGGCAATAGTGGGTAAAATAGTGGGTACAATGTTATATTTCAACATTATGTTATATAAATATGGTGTAAGTAGTAGTATATTATATAGGTATGTATTATATATATTTATATAAAGTATAAGTTTAGTATAGGAATAGGTATATATGTAGGTAATTTATATGTATGGATTATTATGTATTATAGTGTGTATGTTTATTGTATGTATTATTACATTAAACTAAATAGTTAATCTTCTGTCTGCACCTACCTCAAAGTATCTCTGCATCACCCTAAGGTTGACTGTTAGATAATGCCTTTGGCATTAAGTCCGCCTTTGTACAAACTTATGTGCATAAAGTTTAAAATAAATAAATAAATAAATAGTTCTTAAGTTAAATTGTTACTAACACTATGGATCGAAAGGTCTGAGAATAAATGAATTTTAATTTAATTTAATTTAAAGTGAATCTTGTTATCATTTTTATACTATTTTAACAAGTTATAAGCGATTTCAGAATTTCTTTGCCCGATAACATCAAAAAATTTGCTTAGCTAGAAGGTGAGCAGGATGATAGTGAGACAGAGCCTATTAACTTAGACCGTGTGGTAAACCTACTCGGGTTCAAACCGTAGAGTTCATTTGTAACAGCGCGCTCTAGCTGTTGGAGGCCTGGTTATTTTTTAGTGTTGTGCGTTTATCGGCAATTGCCACTAGTTTACACATGGTCGATAAAAAAGAACATTATTTTTCTACGTCATAGCAAGTAATTTATGTGTACATAAAGAATAAAATAAAAAAATAAAAAATAAATCGGATTTGATACCCCCACCGATATATTATTTATATCGCACGTAATGCGTCCCCCAAATATGACCACACCTTTCTGTAACACGTTGTATACTTACTCAAATAAATTAAATTCTACAGTACCTACTCAAAGTATTTAGTGTTGGGAATTAGTGTATTCCTTGCATTTATATCGCACGTAATGCGTCCCCCGAATATGACCACACCTTTCTGTAACACGTTGTATACTTATTCAAATAAATTAAATTCTACAGTACCTACTCAAAGTATTTAGTGTTGGGAATTAGTGTATTCCTTGCAAATAATCGAATCGTTTTTTAGTTGCATTAACCTCAACTATTACAGCCGTGTTTTCTGAGTTAAGAATCATTATTATCTAGGTACTTTCAAAGGATAACCTGAAAGTTGTTGTGCAGAGATTAAATGTTGTCATTATATTATAATATATGCACAGTAGGTAGGTACTAAATAACTATTTGAGTAGATCCTATCGCTAGTAAGCAACTGAAATTATTTCTAATCTTATTATTAGTAAGGGACCAGTGTAAATAACATGATAACACAAACAAAGCACTATAGAATTAGTTAAAATAGTCTTAATTAACTTCTTCATAAACAAAGTCAATTGTCACTTGAAATCGAATATGTAACGTATTGGTAGATAACTATTTGACGTTTGATTATCCTTCAAAAGTAAAGTTATGGCTTGGACAGACTATAAATTGGAAATGTCAGCGACCTCCAAATTCAGGCATGTTGCAATTCGGTTATTTTGGGATTCAGGCCATTTGGGATTTGATCATTTTGAGATTAAGTTTTTTCGAAAATCAGGCAATTTGGTTCTATGACGATTTGGGTTTTAGACGTTTTGGTATGCAGACGATTTGAATTTTAGGCGTATTGACGTCTCTGGCATTTTGGGAATAGGTTGTACTCGACTGGACCCGCACTAAGGCCTATGGATGTGTGCAACAGAGAGTCACACACGACCCAATAATACGTAGGTCACACTATAAGTTTTGCGTAACGATCGAAACAGTAAAAACATATGCGGTAAAGCAAAAAATCAAATTTTACAATACAAGAAGGTCGTCGTAAATTTGACAAATAATGGTCAAAAAGTTAATATTTGTCAACAATTTCTGCTTAAGGCCCTGAATTACCTGAATATTTCTCAAATGATTAAGTTATACCGTAGAAAACGCTAATAAAGTACTGAATACCACTCAACGAGACCAAAAAACTAATCACTCTCACAATAAATCTGATGACCAAAAAATAATGCTTTTAAAATCTTATATTGAGCGGTCACCTTCACATTATTGTCGCAACTTCAAAACATTTCTAATTTATACAAATGTTACATTAAATAAATTGCAAGAATAGGACTTAGCTTCGTTAGTTTTTCGTTCAGGTTTTCAAAACAGATTTTAATATAGGATTCCATTTGCCTAAAATAGATTAGCGTACATATTGCGAAAAACATAAAAATATGCCACCAGAAAGTAGAACTGTTTTAAGAAAGAAAGGTGCAAGTAATTGTATGTAGAAGACCAAACTGCATGCAAATCTCCTGCGTCTACCGTCCAATGTGTGAGCTTTGACTAAAAAAAAGTCCTTAGTACTCCACAACCACATGGAAAAAGTGTGACATTGTATTATTCAAGAAAATGTGCATTCTATAACGAAAGTATCTATGAAAGTGGTATTTTATGCGTTATAGCTCGCTTCGGTTTCGGTTGCTAAATTAAAGTTAACACTGATACTCAGTCGATGGTTCTTTTGTATTTGGTTAAATACTAGTTCGATTCGATTTTGGTTATGTGATATTACGTTAGTTATGTAACAAAGACTACTAGCTTAGTTCTAATTTGCTATGTATCGACTTTTTTTTTTTCACTAGGATCCATAATCTTGATTCATATGTCAAAAAAATGTAAATCAGAAATACTAATATTTTCTATACCACAAGAATCCACAGTTCGGCAGAAACACAATACGTAGAATCAGATTAGTAGGACCACTCTGTGTTATTGTACTACCATTAAATTACAGGGTTTTCTTAAATCTGTTTATTTTAGATGGTGTCAACAAACGCAGAAAGGCAAAAAAAAATATCGGGGCGGATGCAAAGCCAACACCCCGAAAAATATGCAGCAATGAAGGTAAAAAATGCAGAAAGAAATAGATGCGTACAAAAATAGAAGAATATCATAACGGTACATTTGAAGAAAGAACAATGCAGAGCCAATCAGAAGCGTCACAGAGCGAAAAAAAAAGATTCTCTAACCAACCCTGCAGATTATAATAATGCTGACCATGAAGGTGATAAAGCTGAAATTGATGCCGGTAGACGAGAGATGCTAATAAAAAAGAAATTCATGAGTAAGTTATCCCATCAAAAAAAATGTATGAAGATAATATAAAGAGTATGATGTTTGAAACTCATAGCTTGAAAAGGAAGCGTTATTACATAAAAAAATGAGTAACTTCATAGATGAAATTAAATTAAAAGCATCTAGTACCAACCCACACATCACCAATGAACAGCATGACACTAATATCGTCACTCAAAATGAGAACGATATGACGCCATTATGAAAGTGTAATAGTTTCATTATGAAAGTGTAATAGGTCTTGATCAGACTTAAAATCTTACGTTTGTTTGATTGCAATCAAACAAACGTGCGCCTATGGTAAATGTGTCGCTGTCGCTGTGATAAAATAAATACCTCAGAAAATAAAAGTAGAACAATATGGAAGATAATAAATGACTCAAAACAGAATACGCCTACAGAAACCATCCAAAAAATACGAATAAATAATGAAATAACAGTCGATCCCAAATTAATTGCTACTAAATTTAGTGATTATTTGATAGATGAAGTCAGTTCAGGTATGAATAAAATGAAAGATTAAGTGTTTATGGCACCCAGCTTACTCCATGACATCCTGAGGCACGCCCCAAGAGCTATCCGGTACGTCCCCGTCGTATGCTCTGGACCCCAATGTGACCACAGTAACGGAGTGGCACGTAGGGTGACTAAATCTGGATAGCGAATCTTGCGGCAAGCAGTTGTGGTCTAATTGTATCGACACTGTCCTTTTTATGACAATACTCCCGGGCGACAGGCGCGTGAGCGCGAGGTAGAGATGGAGGTTGGGATCCGTCCTCTCGGCTCTCTCCCTGAGGCGGTGGTGGTGCTGGACCGCCTGGACGTGTCTAGTTCAGAGGGCTTATGCTTTTTCGAGGAAGTGGGTCCCAGAGACGGAGAAGCTGTCCCATACACCAAAGAAGCCCCGCGGTCGCCCAACGACGGGCGAATTCGTTGGCGCAAGCCTAGGCCGAACTCAATGCGGCCAAGCAAAGGGAGCTCGAACTGAGGAGAGAGGAGGAGATGGCTGACGACCTCCAGCGGCTACGGCAGAGGTCTTTCTACTTGAGAGAGAGAGCCCTAGCCCACAACCCGGGCCCAGCCAACAGCCGCAAGCGGGAGTGTCGTCGGCAGCCTCTTAGTCCCTCAGTTCGGAGCAGTTGTCGGGCGCTATCGAAGTGGCGGTGGGGATGTGCCCGGAAGGCGGACAATCTGGCCGCCAATCTAAGGGAAGTACTAGAGGAGGTCCGGGTCGCCAGGCTGGAGAGGAGTGTGGAGCTGCACATCTCGTGGGGTGTACTGTCCACCTAGCAGAAGCCTTGCCGAAATCGAGCAGTTGCTCCTGGATCTTGGGGCTCTGCTGGTGGAAGTACACCCCACCCCGGCTGTGGTGGCCGGGGATTTCAACGCTCATTCTCGGGTGTGGGGATCTCCGGCAACCGATGCCCGGGGTGAGAGGATGATGGAGTGGGCGGTGTCGCAATAAGATGCGCACAAAAATAGAAAAATGCTATGGTATATTTGCAGAAAGAACAATGCAGAGCCAATCAGAAGCGTAACAGAGCGAAAAAAAAGATTCTCTAATCAACTCTCCAGATTATAATAATGCTGACCATGAAGGCGATAAAGCTGAAATTGATGCTGGTAGACGAGAGATGTTAATAAAAAAAGAAATTCACGAGTAAGTTAGCCCATCAAAGAAATACGTACGAAGATAAGATAAAGAGTATGATGATTGAAATTCATAGCTTGAAAAGGAACGCGTTATTTGCAAAAAAAAAAATTAGGTCCTTACATATGAAGTTGGCGTTTTTCGTACTGGCCACTTTAATCACGATTTTCTCCTCTTTGGTAAGTACTACTCATGTATTTATGCTTCGATGACCGTCATTCATTTGATTTTTTTCTTCTGTTTTTTTCTGTTTGCGTCACTCATTTTACAACATGGAAAACTTAAAATATCGCATTATTTACTAATATTAGTTCCGCCGTGGCACTAGTGCTGCGGAAACGACTCGAAGGGTGAATGATGTTTATGGCGGTCATGTTGCAAAAGAAAACACAGTTTGTTTTTGGTTCCAACGTTTTCGTTCTGGAAATTTCGACCTGCAGCACAAGCCCCGTGGACGGCCTGAGACCCAAGTTCATAATGAAGTATTGAAGGATATTGTGGAAGCGGATCCATCGCAAACCACGTCCGAGTTAGCTGCAGGCTGCGGTGTTAGTGATAAAACTGTTTTAATTCACTTGAAGCAAATTAGGAAGATTAAAAAGCTTGAAAGGTGGGTACCTCACGAATTGACTGAAGCAAACCGGCTAACGCGCGTCGACTGCTACGTTACATTACTGAACCGGCACAATCATGAAGGTATTTAAAACCGAATCATTACCTGTGATGAAAAATGGATTCTTTACGATAATCGGAAGCGCTCAGCACAATGGTTGGATCCTGGCCAGCCAGCCAAATCCTGCCCCAAGCGAAAATTAACCCCATAAAAGTTACTTGTGAGCGTTTGGTGGACTAGTGCCGGTATTGTTCATTACAGTTTTCTCAAACCTGGCTAGACTATTACGGCTGATGTCTATTGTCAGCAATTGCAAACAATGATGGAAAAGCTAGCGGGCAGTCCAAATCGCCCTGACAGATTTTATTGATTCCCGTCCGACTGGTTTTTTTTTAGTAAAGGGATCAATGAACTACCTATGAGATGGCAAAAGTGCATAGAAAACAATGGTTCATACTTTGATTAATTAAAAATATTATATTTGAAAATATTCGACTTTTTGTTCCTCCCATACAAAACGCCAATTTCATATGTAAGGACCTAATATTAATATTAATTTGGATTTTTACTATTAAAGTCGCTAAATTTTTTCAATGAAACGCGGACTATGATTCTTTACGGATATTCAAAGCTGCCCCTAAGCCGTTTTACCAATTATATGTGCTGCATATTGATATAGCTTCTACTGAAAAGATATAGTGCCCGTCATAAACGTTTTGTTACGTAACAAAACATACACTCGATTATTTTCAGCATTGAAGGAAAAGATAGGTATCAACATAAACTATTTCAAAAGTCGCCCCTAAAGACGGATATAGAGAAGGGAAATTTGAAGTGATTCAGGTGTGGCTTAATATTTCAGTTGGAAGAGCATTCCCCCTGTAAGGGAAAGGTCGTGAGTTCAAATCGCACTTGAGCGCTTCTTTTTCCTGATGTATTTCTATTTCAAAAGTAATTACGAGAAAGCACAAATGAACGCTGTTAAGACCATTTTCCGAGAGGCTAAAATTAGTGGATGTTTTCATCACTTTAACGACGCCATCTGGAAATATTCAAAAATAATAAACTTACATGCCACTAAAGAGTGCCGTAATGTTGCGAGGATGTGTGCGTTAATCCCATTAGTTTCAGCCAATAAAATTGCAGGTATATTGATTTATCGAGCCAAAAGCCAAAAACTGTATAGACTTGAAACATTTAGCCGAGAAATCTCTGCATGGTGAGAAGTCATTAACTCACAGGTCAAAGAGCCAAAACGTCTGTGGAAATGTCTAAAGGCTGGCGTCATACCTGACCACAAGGAAAAAGTGCTGCCGGATCACTTTGATGATGCTGATGCAATCAACAGGGCTTTTTTGAATGTGCCGGGGGAATCAACAGTGTCAATCTCTCAGTTGACACTTTTCAAGTTCAATAGGTGCACCTCAAATGAATTTAAATTGAGGCCAGTCAGTGCAGATGTGGTGAGCAAAATAATTACCAGCATTCATACTATTGCCCAGGGCGTGGACGGGATGGGGCGGGAGATGCTCGTCAGGGTGCTCAGCTCTGCAGGCCGTCACTGAGATTATCAATGCCTCTATTGTGTCTCATAGGTTCCCTAGCCTGTGGCGCTGTGCAATTGTTCGCCCAATAGCAAAGGTGAGCAACCCACAAACTTACACGGACTTGAGGCCCAAAAGCATTCTGCCTTGCCTATCGAAGATACTAGAAAAAAAATACTCAATCAGTTGTACACGCAACTGATTGAGTATCTGAAGTCCAATGGCCTTCTGCCTGAGCTACAATCGGGATACCGCAGGGGGCGTGGCACGGCTACTGCTCTGACTGATGTAGTGGGCAACATCCTTGAGGCGAGGGACAGGGACGAGGGTACCGTCCTGGTGCCTTGATTTCACCCGCGCATTTCATACCATAAATACTACGCTTTTATTATCCAAGATGTCATATGGATTTGCCAGGGAAACTGTGGAGTAGTTCCAAAGTTACCTGGAAAACAGGTCGCAGTATGTAGCGGATTGTCGCGGATTGTCTCTCCCCCTCGCCCAGTGCCCAGGGGTGTGCCACAAGGATCTATATTGGGACCTCTATTATACATCCTATACAGCGCTGATATAGTGAATGCAATCAAAAATTGTAGGTATCACATGTATGCTGACGACATACAGCTCTACAGGTCATTCAGGCTTGCCGAGGCGTCTACTGCGATAGCAGCAATCAATGAGGATCTAAAGAGAGTCGTATCCTGGGCGGAACACAATTCACTCATGTTAACCCTTCTAAGTTCAAATTTATGGTGTTTGGCTCAAAAAAACATGTCAAATCTATAGTTGACGTGGGCCCAATTATTACTGTTGGTGGTGTGAGGATCGAAAGAGTGGATATTGTGACCAACCTTGGTCTGGTGATGGACTGGGATTTGCGATTCGAGACACATATCAACAAGGTGGTTGGTGGATGTTTCTACAGGCTCAAGATCTTAAATAACATACGTCCGTATCTGAGTGAGCCTCTGCGGAAGCTTCTAGTTGATAGCCTTGTGTTGTCTAAGCTCAATTATTGCGACACCGTCTATGGCCCATGCTTGCTTAGGCGAACAGAGAACTAAATCCAACGGGTTCAAAATGCTTGTGCTCGTTTCTGCACTGATATACCTAGGAGAAGCCATGTAACTCCCTATCTAAATAAGCTTAAGTTTCTTAAGATGACGGCTAGGAAAAGGCTACACTTGGCCGGTTTAGTGTTTGGTGTGGTAATCACGCAACAGCGAGCCTACCTCTTCGAGAAGCTTAGCTGGAGGTATGAAAAGCCGCGATACAGCAGGAGATCGCGGATGCCCCCTCTGTCACTGACTCGGTACAGGACTGCTGCCTTTCGGGGTTGCTTTAGGCATGCTGCCTACACACTACCTATGCCTATGCACTACACACTGCTGGAACATCCTCTCGCCACCGACACGTTCCCTGAAAACAAAGCAAACATTTATGCGCCACCTCAAAACCCTATACATGGTGGAGCAATCTGGTTTGCTTCAGAGCCATTGCGATGCTAACTACATATTGCATCAGTGCCTAATACTCTTTTCTAATTTATACTCAACTAGCTTTTGCCTGCGACTCCGCCCGCGTGGATGTCGGTTATCGCGACCAAACATGGCCTATGTCCTTTCTCATGGTCTAATCTGCCCTTATACCAAATTTTAGTTCAGTTCAGGAAATCGTTTTAGTGAAGCGTAACATACAGACAGACAGACAGAGAGAGTTAATTTTGCATTTATAATATTAGTATGGATCAATCAGTCAAACTATCAGCCCCTCGCTCCTCACTTTGGCTCTCGTCCACTGTCAAATTACTACTATAATTTCTACGCGTTACTTTAGTAATTATGTCAGAAGAAAATGAGAATGATTTATTTTTTATCAAATCTATAATTTTTTTCATAATAAAAAATATAAAAGTGGGTCTTCGATTTGGATGTGTAGCTTCAAGAAAATAGGCTGACGTGGATCGGTTATTTTACAAGTAAATCATCTGTGAAGTCTCTAGTGTCTAAGCATATTCGCGTTATAAAACTATTATCCATTTCATTGCTCATTTTATATTCTTGATGACTTGATATTTGGGTTTTTTTTATTTCCACTTTTATTTATATGTTTTTTTAAAGATTAATAGCAACCGAAATTACTAGTATTACCGTTAACAACTCCATCCAGCTAAGCTAAATTGATTGTGGTAGGACGGTTTGAATCCTGGCCAGTACACTACCGAAGTGAACCCAACACGTCGGTAGCGCACTGGCCCGGATTCGAACCCCCAACCTCTTGATCAAAAATCCAATGTCTTAACCATTAGGTTACCGCCGCTGTGTTATGGGTAGTATTTATTTTCATTGTTTACCATTTGTGTACAGGATTCACGAATTATGAAAATGAAAGACCACTCTAGTCTACCAGACCATAGCAGAAATGAAATTGACAAACAATTATATAAAATGAACTGGCAGCATGTTCTAGTATCACACCTATGAAAACAGTATACGAAGATCATATTATTCCATTAAAAAATGCACGCTTAGATTTGATCACAAAAATACCTTCATTTACTACCGTAAAAACTGGCCTTTATAGCAATCGTAAAAAAGCCTCTGGAATTTCAAAAATAGTATACGGAACACCTTACGAGGTTGAAGTGCCACCAAAATTCGAAAAATTTGTCTTGGCGGACTATTCCTACAACGGAAGCCGAATCATTGTATTTTGTTCTAAAGATGCCAAAGAACAAATACCTAAGATTGACCACTATTTTGGTGATGGTACATTTCGCAGTTGCCCATCTCCTTTTGTACAATTATACACCGTACATGGGGATGCTGGTTCTTCGGTTGACAGTTAAAATGTAGTGCCACTGGTTTACGCATTTATGTCAGATAAAAAAGAGGATACCTAGAAATACAAAACGAATGGTTAACACTAGGTGAATTTTGTATTCCCATAGCCTTAAAATGGCGTACCTTAATATACGACTGGTCACCGGCTCTCCTTAAATTCTATCTCAATGCATTCCAGTTGACCCTCCCCGACCAAAGCAATCTTGTCAGATGGGGAAAAGCCACAGATAAAACATGTAACTCATGTGGTGAAGCAATTGGTACTGCTAGGCACCTACTGGTGGGTTGTAGGACGCTATTAGACCGGGGTCATTACTCGCGCCGACATGATAAGGTATTAGAAATCGTACGTGAGGCGGTAAGTTTGGCGGTAGCTAGAGCGAAAAAGGGTTTAACCACAAACCAAAGAAATGACGTCGCGTTTGTAAAGGAAGGCTGCTCAAAAAAGACAAATCAAAAGCCGTACTCAATTTTGATAGCAGCCGCTGATTGGACATTACTCGCAGATTCGTATGAGAAACACTATAAAATACCGGAGGATGTTTGTGCCTCGTCATCCAGACCCGATATATTCCTATTTTCAAAACAGCAAAAGCGTGCAGTACTAGTAGAACTCACAGTACCGTGGGAAACTAACATACCTAAAGACCACGCTATAAAAATAAACAAATACTTTGACTTGACCAACGAGTTAACCAAAAATGGCTATGTGGTTAAACTCTACGCCGTGGAAGTGGGAGCAAGGGGAATTCCAGCTAAATCCCTGTATAACTTATTTAAAGACCTCGGATTGCCAAGAGCTTCAGTAAGCTCTTTACTCAAACGAATATCTAAAACGGCGTTGATAGGATCTTACCAAATTTGGATAGGTAGAGGGGGGAACACGACTGACGGTGGAGGTGAGCGCTGATGCATCACAAGGTGGCCACCCTAAACCTACACCTGGGTCGCAAGTCCCAGGCGCCGTCGCAGTGTTCCTCTCTGTACCACGCCATGGACCCGGCGACCGCACGGTGAATCCATGGAATGCTAAGAACCGGATCTCATAGCTCTTTTTAGTATGATCAAGTCGCAACTTCCAGACTTTAATCCTCGAAAATTTCAGACTGATTACGAAGCTGCGGCAATGAACGCCATAGAAATTGTTTTTCCACAATGTATCATAAAAGGTTGTTTTTACTATTTTAGGGCTGTTTGGAGAAAAGCAAAGAGTCTTAAAATAAGTAAAGCACAAAGTAACAAAAGGATAGTAGCACTTAGCTCAGCTCTCCCTTTCTTGCCATATCATTTAATGATGGATGGTTGGGCGTAGGTATATAGTGGAAGATATTACAGAAGATACGGGAATGAAACAATTTAAGGAGTACATGGGGAGCCGATGGCTACGTAATATTGATTTTATAAAAAAGTGGTCTGTTTATGGAGAGCTACACCGGACAACAAATTGTCTCGAGGGGTGGAATAATAAAATCAATGCTCTTATAGGGAAAAAAGGGCCAAATTTGTTGACCATATTGACCAGTTTGAATCGAGATTCTGAGTATTCTATCATCAAAATGAAAGGAAATCCTCCTTTCCATTCCATTAGAGAAGCGAGAAAAAGAACCACGAAGACGGAATGAGTTCATAACTTCAACTAATATGATGCTTGCTCATGGCGATATGCATGTGGGATTTTTCCTGGAACGTATGGCATGGAAAGGTTCTTTATTTAAATAAAATATATTTATTAAATAGTAATTTATTTTTCTAATACAGTAGCACGTTTAAATTATTGATTTTAATTTTAATCAAACTATAAGGTTCTAAAATTCCTCATAGTTCGGTTAATCGAACCACGTTTACTTAAAATAGCAAGCGCCGCATCGTTCGACATTTCAATATAACCATAAGGACATAAAATTCCTCATAGTTCTCTCAGGTGCCTAAGAGCTGATCCGTTCGACGAACTTATGTACGCTAACGTGCCTAAGAGCGTATTCGGTCGTCAGGTCACTTGCATCAGTTTTGTGCGATTTTGATAACATATGTTTGTGTTATAAAGTTTAAATTGCTGTTTTATTGAACCATAGTAAATGAACGAAATTCACTGTATCGGTCATTGAGTGAAGTTAGTCGTAACGTCCGTATAACGAGCATTTCAAAGTTGGCTACCATCAATTGTGCACCGAAGTTTTTAGTGCTACAAAAACTGTCAATATTTTTGGAAAATACTGAGAAAAGGTAAGTTACTGTTATTTTTTATTACTTTTGAATGTGCTACTAACATGTATAAATATGTATATACATAAAAATTCTATCTAAATTTGAATAATCATTAATCAAAAAGTCAAGAGTGAAAAGTTACCGTTGTAACGTACTATCGTTTTAAGATTGTTATATTTATTCTTACATTTTCGTTCATGCTGTAACAGTAAATTTTACTTACTGTGTTTTGATTACTACTAGCGCCACCTGAGGCGATCTCAGTGGGACTCACATCAGTTAGTCGGTGTACGAATCTTTTGTGCTAGCTCACTTCGCGCTCACAAGATGGCGTTCGATTTTTCTTTCATGTCTTATTTTTTTACGTTGAGAATTAGAAATACTCATCGCACCTAGATGGAAAAATTAATTGTTTAATTATAGGCTATCCTATTTAGGATAAAATTAAATTTCCTCATTTAAATTGAAGAATAAAATTTAACTTCCTCATTGAAGTGGTTCAAATGTCTTTCGTTCAGAAGTTGCAGTAATGACGGAGAAAAGCATAATAGTTAGGTAGCTAAATTCGGGAGGTGTTAAGTTTGCTGTCACATATATCCAGCAGAGTTGTGTCGGGACACAACTCTGCTGGACTTTTGTCGGTTGTTTCAGTGACGAGCGAGTTTTTTATTTCTAATCTAACGTCACCTCTTCTCGATATTCTAGAAATTTCTACCTAAAGGGGTATAAAATCGTGGACGCGGCTACATAGAGGATCTTATTACTTTCTGTATTGGTGACGTGCATTTATCTTGGAAAATACTTTGTAATTTTAGACTCAGTTACATTCGTGTTGCCCATTTTCTTGGGTTCCTAGTTCGGGATTAAAGGACAGCTTGGTCCTCAAAATCCATCTCAGCGTGTTCTGTGGTCGAGTTCCCAACCGCTGTCGGCGCAAGCCTATAACCTCGACGTGAAGCATCTTGGCTGGTCGAGACTGCGGCAAGAGACGTGCGCAGACGCCGAGCAGGCCGACAACCAGGGTCACGTATTCCTTTTTATTTACTATATGTAACTTTCTTATATATATAAGTTAAATCTGCAAGAAATAACTGCATCATCGGCGGGTTGACCGACGAATACTACACCTACTAGCCGTAACACTCTGGCTACCTACTGCATGCAGGTCACCGTGGTGCTGCTGGTGAAGACACACCCATCTTTGTATATCTCTTTGTAATTCTATTGTCTGTAATCTCCTTATGTATAATCTTGTCTATCTCTAATATATGTATGTACAACAGAGGTAATAGTGGTTTTCTCTGAAGTCTCCCCTAGTACTCCCACACGCACGCACACTTCTCTCCTCTGACGAAAAGGCGCCCTGGGATTTCATAGAGCTCGTGCATCTCTCTGCTGGGTCAGCCGGTGAGTAGTCCGTCTGACACGTTCAGCGGTTACAATGCATCAATATATTTCTAATAGAAAATTTTATTGAGAGCTTAGATTCCAATACCAATTTATCTATAAGCGGTCCTTTGTTAGTGAAAATTAAAGTTTTTTGTCGGTTAGTGCACGCACACATACACAGAGCAAGATGGCCGGCCTGTTGTATGCGTACAGGCAGTAGCCATGACAGTTCTATAGGTGTTGTTTTTTCATCCTTATGTATCGTATCTACAAATGACTTTTTGTAGCAAACTACATATTGTTTTTTACTTTCAATGTTCTTAAAAACGATAAGTATGTAATATATGCACGAATAAAATTAATTTCTTTTTTCACAGTTAGGTAGAAATAAATTGGGCACTTCGCCAACTTGCGGTGGGCACTTCGGCAACTTGCGGTGGCGTGGAGTTTGGGCCAGTGTTAATTGATATGAATTTTTTTGTATTATTACTGCTGTAAAGAAACCGAAACGTAGGAAATATGTAAAATTCTTTTAACATCTGTAAGCTTAATCATATTAACAATATATCGCGATAAAATCCGTTAAATAGTAGTTTTATTCAATTGTATTATTCTGTTAGCCTTTTGTGCTCTACCTGTTGCGTTGCGAATCTGGCAGTAAATGTAAATGTAGAAGCAGGTTATGACGTTCATAAGTGTTACTTTTTGACCTAAATGAATAAAGATTTTTGATTTTGATTTTGATTTTTGCACTTTGCCAATTGACAGGCATGTTTGACCCTTTAATTTTAAATAGTTATGTTGGGGCAGTTTTAGAAAGTATTGTATGTTATTCATGTATTTTATTTCTTTGTAAATAAAAGTTGGCTGATATGTATGCAATGCAAGGACCTCGTTAGTAATAAATTTCGATCTCTGAATCCTTCTATATATTATGTATATTTTTTTATGAAAAAATATACAGATAAATATTGAAAATTATAGTTTAACCGCGTTAGAACCTTGCCTCAACGAGCCTCTCGCGGTTGTATACCAGCTCGATTCTTAGAATAAGATAACGTATAACAATAGTATATTCTGTACCTACCTACCTACACACTAGCTGCACTAGCGTATTACGATCCTTCCCGAGGATAAACGAATCTCCCGAAGAGTCGGGAAATACATAAGCTGCGTCGCACCCGCGCACGTCCGCGCATGCGCCCAACCGCGCCCGGTCCGACCGCGCCCGCGCTGCCGCCGCTCAGCAGTCTTCCGCTAGCTACGCTAAGTATAAGGTACATACGCGCGCACGCCTATCATATCGTCGTAGTAATTATTTGTACTTCTCTTTGTGAACATTGAATAAGAATACCCTAAGACTTACTCGTGTTTATTTCTACAATGAGAACCCGTACCTCATAAAATAATAATTAATTGATTAATAAATATGATTGTTGTAAATACATTTTCGGAATATAACATAAACAATAAGAAAAAAATATTTATTTATTATTTTTACCCCAAAAGACACCTCCTGTATAGACGAACGGATCCGCTCTTCGGCAGAATAGACGTTCAAAAAGGTAGTGTGGATCCGCTCTTCGGCAGTCTACGATATGCAGTACACGCACACATATAAGTGAGTCGTTTTGTATTATCTTTATCTTTGGTTTTTTCTAAATGACAATACTATTGCCACCTTATTAGCAATCGATTATTTTGATAGTATCGATATTACGGATAGTATCGATAATAAAATCGATTGTTACACTATCGTTAAACTATCGATAGACTATCGTACTGCTATCTATATACCCCTATCGATCGGCAACACTACGCAACTCATGCGGTTCTAGCGGTCTGACGTAACACGTAAAGTACCTAACTATCGTGAACGCAAAATTTTGTGAAGGCGTCTTTCTCGATCGCATTTCGATCAAAATAACACGTGTTTCACGTTTTGCACACAGAAATACATTACAAAGTGTAACGTGATGTGCATATTTAGTTTGATTCGATCGTAATTACTAGAAAGTAATCATGATCATGATTCAGGTTCAGATGCGGATTCGATTCCCATCCAAGACTTGAGTTCTTTAATAAAAACGAACTGATCCGTTTTATTTTAAAACGGTCTAGTAAACTAATGGTACATTTTGTCATACCAGCAGTTGATGCATGCGGGGATTATGCAGGGGTATTTCTGGCATGTTTTTTTTTGCAGGGTGACTGGGGAAAAAGGTGATGGTGCTGGTGGGTCCAAACGTAATATAGGTGGTGGTTCTTTAAGAAAAAAAGACTCATATTTCACAAAGAAACCAAGACTTGAGTATGATAAACATCCGCAAAATACTGCTTCAGCATCTGTAGCTATATTAACCATATAGGAAGAAAACAAATATACTACAGTCATTAATGCTGATACGAATGCCGATGCTAACGCTGATACTAATGCTGATCAATGCATGCCATGTACTTCATCTTCTGATTCTGTACAAATAAGCTTACCTTCTCAATCAAATTTTTCCTCAGATATAGGATGGTATGTAGGAAAAAGTATAGATGATTCAACAAGAGCTATGTTACTTGAAAATCACTGGGTGCCTCCCCCAAATTATATTTTCCCACACTGTATTGTTAACAAAAAAGGAAAACAAACAAAGAAATATGCACAGAAGTCACACCTTGACAAGTTTCATTGGTTTCTTTCGTCACATAAAGAATATTGTGTTATGTTTGCAATTGCATCTGGAGGTGGTATACAATCAAAAACACCTCTGAAACGCCTGGTCAAAGAACCATTGAAAGCTTTTGATGATTTGCTGAGTGAAAATGGTACTTTAATAACACATAAACGTAACCAATACCACGAAGTAGCAGTACAACTTTTTAATAACATTTCATAAACCTGAACAAAATAGCGGCTAGAAAGCTGGATTGTTTGGCTTGTTTTATCACATAAAGATCAGGGTCTTTACTGCAAATATTGTGTATTGTTTGCAATTGCATTTGGAGGTGGTATATAAAACACCTCTGAAACGCCTGGTCAAAGAACCATTGCAAGCTTTTGATGATTTGCTGGGTGAAAATGGTATTATTTTCACGCTTTATTAACATATCAACGTAACCAATACCACGAAGTAGCAGTACGACTTACGTAAGGAAACTCCAATACAGCGCGAACATCGTCTCGCTGTTATTCATGAAAGGCTGCGCAATGAAACTCCGGAGCAACACTAACATCGTTTCGCTGTTATTCATGAAAGGCTGAGTAATGAATCCCCGCAACAACGCGAACAACGAGTCAATGGTATGCGTGAGCGTACTAGGAACGAACTTCCTTACCAACGGTCTCAAAGATTAAATTTAATGAGACAGCGAGATCTTGCAGTAAGGCGAGCAGAAAATGAGCAGCAGCGAAGAGAACGCTTGGAGAATATGCGGGAAAGTGCCCATAAAAATCGTTATATCGAAGCAGAGATGCCAGCTAGAAACCTCATGTCGACAAGACTTATTGCCTGGTGAATTGGTACAAATGAGCAAGATTGTGGTATTTTCGCGATGCTCTACTCACCTGAGGATACGTAAAGTGTCTTCCCAAGCGTATTGGAATAAAATGGAAATTGGTAGTTTGTCAGATGTAGAACAAGCGTTTCAGTGATTCATTCCTATGCCGCACCACTAAGGCCTGGAATTCCCTGCCAGTTCACGTGTTTCCTTCTTCCTACAGTCCTGGGTCCTTTAAGCGGGGCGTGAAAAGGCATCTAATGAGGCCGTCAAGCTGAGTGCCACCACTGTTAACATGGTAAATGTTTACGATGGTGACCCTCTTTCCGAGACTTTGCCTTTAGCTTAACATCAGGCGAGGTGTAGTCAAATTGACGTGTCCTGTATAAAAAAAAAAAAAAAAAAACACGTACAAGAATAATTCCATTTCTAAAAATTATTAAAGTACCAAATAGGTTCAGCCAAAACTGGTGCAAAGGTCAAGTGTTTTTATATGCACAAGACATAGTGGAAATTGCTGAGCAATTACCACGTCCACTCTGTAGAGCAGGATTGGTAGTAGTGGTAGAAACACGAGAGAACTTGCAACAACACAGAGCATTCAATATAGACATGGAAAGAGTAAAGACGGCTTTACAATGGCTATTATTGCATAACAACCTGTACCGCGACGTTATACCAAACTTTACTAATAAATATAATATGTCAGAGATAGTACAGGTTGCTGAAAATCATGAAGATCGTGGTAATGTCCAAGTACAGTTTGATGAGGGCCAGCAAATGGAATGACAATTTCCACAAAATCAACCCAACAGTTTTGTAAACCTAAACGATAACATCTCAATTTTACGTGGTTCGATTCACCAGGGCAATGACCTATTTGGTATGGACTCTCGTGGTAAGCAGTGGCTTGTGTCGCATTTGAAGTATCAGACCCGATTACATGGACAGTGAGTGATGTCGACTACGTAATGATAGTTGGAGATGCATACTATCGTCAATGTCTTTTAGCACGACAAAATCCCGATCCTAGAGAACAAAATCCATATCCATATCCATACTAATATTATAAATGCGAAAAACTCTGTCTGTCTGTCTGTCTTTCTGTCTGTCTGTCTGTATGTTACGCTTTCACGCCTAAACCACTGAACCGATTTTGATGAAATTTGGTATAGGAATAGGTTAGACCTTGAGAAAGGACATAGGCTATGTTTGGTCGCGATAACCGACATCCACGCGGGCGGAGACGCGGGCAAAAGCTAGTATTGAATATTTAGCTACGAGAGAACTTATGTCACGCTTATTGTTCCACAGGAGCTGGGTAAATGTGCAGAGTAATAGTTCGGTTGATGGACATATAGATAGAGATCAGTCTGATGAGGGGTTCCCGAATTTAAAAAATGCTCTATTGATTTTCTTTAGGGAAGATTAATGGAATTTTCACGTGTAATTCTTTTTTCTGTTGCTATTGCATGCCGAAATATATCTGGCAATAATATATATTGGTTATACGATTCTCAAAAAAAAAATATGATACAGGGCCTGAAGGCCGGGCAAAAAGAAACCAAAGACAGAGAGGGTATAATAAAATGTGCAACAGCATTTTACACTGACCTATATAAAAAACCAACAACTGAAAGGGCCCAAACTGATGGAAACAGTAATAATATGACCATGGTTACAGGGAAAATTCCATTAGATCCAATAACAGAAATTGAAATAATAAGTCACATCAAAAGATTAAAATCCAATAAAAGCCCAGGAGAAGATAACATCACAAACGAAGCCTTAAAAATAGGCGCGCCAATCCTAGTTACATACCTAGTACAGCTCTTCAACTTGGTACTTGCCAAAGAGGAAGTACCACTGCAATGGTGTAGATCAAATATAATACTTTTATATAAAAAAGGGAGCCCGCGAGACATCAGTAATTACAGGCCTATCAGTCTATTATCCACAACATACAAACTCTTTTCATCCATCATTTCAAACAGAATACCAGTGGAAATTGACAAGAATCAACCTAGAGAACAAGCGGGTTTCCGGCCAAACTACTCTACAATAGACCACATACATGCATTAGAACAAATAATTGAGAAATTCAAAGAATTTAAGAAACCACTATATTTAGCATTTGTGGACTATTCCAAGGCGTTTGACAGCATAGTGCATCCATCCATATGGACTGCTCTAAGAAATAATAATATAAACGAAACATATGTACAGATCATAAAACACATATATTCAAAAAGTGTAAGTAGAGTAAAATTGGAAAGACAGGGGGAAGAGTTTAATATTGGAAGAGGGGTAAGGCATTCGTTCGCCTTAGTTCCATTGCTCAGTTCCATGATGGTACTACTGCGAATTTTTTTTCGCATTTGTACCATTTATTATGTCCTATTGAAGTAATGGAACTACTGCGAATACTCAAATTAGATTTCCCAATTGTACCATTATGTCAGTTATCGATGGAATGGTAAATAGAAGTATTCAACTTCAAAAATACCTCCACACATTGATTATTAATTAATTACCACCGTTACGGATATTAATATTATGGCATACACTTACGGTTATTTAATATAATATTTTATAGTATTACGTGCATAATTTTAAATTTGGGTAGAAATCAGAACCACCCTTAGGAAATAGTCGCATAGGCATGTAGAAATTATTACCAATAAAAATAGCACTTGTAGGTAATTGTTTTATTATTTGAAACAGTTGCATTAGTCTTGAACAACTGCAAAAAGTTACAACATAATAATTATGATCATATAAACACAAAATACGTACATTATTCTTGTGATAATATAACCAATCATAATATATGCAACCACATAATTTGTAGTCGTAACAAAAAAGTTTTATAACATTATTTTGATTTTTAGTCCACTCCGCTGTCACTAGATGAACAGATTTTTTGTCTAAGTTGGAGCCGAAACTTTTATTTTAGTAAAAAAAATCTATAAAAGAAGCTAAAAATTGATGCAGTGTCGATGGGAATCGTGTAAGAATTACACAGACGTATAAATAGATAAAAAGAAGTTTTCTTGACACGTTACGATAAAACTTATCGCAGCATGTCAAGAAAGTGGCCTACACCAATTTGCCCCATTGTAATCTCCATTTGAGCATTCATTATGCGTCTGTCCGTCGCTACGTACGTTCTGCGACGATTCGGTTGTGAATGTTTACCAAATTTTTGCAAACGATTTATACGAAAAGCAGCCAATGATGACTCTTCGCGCAAAATATGAAGAATTTGTAATAGCTGTAACCTCATTCTTGTTGACATTAGTATTAAGGGCATGATGCCAACCTTCAACTACATTATTCGTTCTGTGTTGCTCTCCAAACAGACACCACATTTTGGTAAACTCGTCCTTCATCCAATAGTTTTGGAAATATTTTTTAAATATTTGAATGGACTTGTCATCATCATTCATTTGGTTTTGAATATAGTCCCAGCCTTCACCAATCAAATGGTGTGGAAGAAATGGCAAATTTATGGCTAAAAAAACTATTCTTTTGTTATCTCTCTCCTTTAATAGATTGAGACCTTTAGCTTTCCTAAGAAGTGCATCAGAATAATGATAGTGGCAACCCTTTACTTCCACCTCCATTTTTGACAGTGCTTTTATCACGGCCTGTTCAAAATCTATGGTAACTTTACTAGGTCGCCATTCCGGCACTTGGGACATGATCAAATTAAAAAGAATTGAATATGCCTTTTCCGTTTGATGCGTCATGAATGCAAAAACAAGTGGTACTATATTAGAACTGTTGGAATTGCTACCAATATCCCCGTGGATGCTATATATTTGCTTAAAACATTTTAAACATGCTTTGTATGTCCCGTCCATGAAGAAGTGCTTGAGGACTTTAAGTTGCTCTTTACCTTCTGCCGAGCAAAAAATAAGGATTCTCATGCCAGTTTCATCGCTGTAATCAGCAAGAAGGAAGTTCATGAATTGGTTTGGTACCTAGAAAATAAAACAAGATTGTACACCTATTAGTTTCTCTCGATTCTTCGAACTAACTCAGGTAATAGGTAAATGATAAAATACTTACCTCGACATTTAATGGACAATCAGCACTACATCTGGAAATGCCAGCATTTTTATTACGGCGTCGGTAGATAGAATCTTTTTTTTCTTTAAAACTTGGCACAGGTACTTTCGCGGCCAAGTCTAACCCTTGTTCAGTTATCTTAACTAAAGCTCTCTTGAAAATTCGAGGAGCTGGTTCCCTCCCCTTAATAGCTTCTTCGCAGTGTTCATTGATTATTTCCTCAATAATATTTTGAGTTATATCAGGCGCGCACTCGCTGTAGTGCGGCTTGATTTTTAAAATATCTTTTTGGTCCTATTCGACAAATAAACATTATATTAAAAAAAATCATTCGTTATCAAAAAACGAAGTATAAAATTAAAGCGTTAAAAAATCTTTAAGTTAAAAAAAAACTTGAATTAAAAATTTAAAAAACTCCCGACCTAAAAAGACCCTATAAAAAGTAAAATAAAAACTATTAAATTATGACCTATTCTAAACATTGCCCCTTTTTTGTCATTTGTCTCGTCGGAGGACCACCCTAGAACACTTGGTCTAAACCATCTTTCAAACAAAAGAAACAGAATAGAAATCGGTTCATCCGTTTGGGAGCTACGATGCCACAGACAGACTGACACATATATACACACACACACACACCCATACACACTTCAAATTTATTACACCCCTGTTTTTTGTTGGGGGTTTAAAATAAGAAATCGGTTCTTATTTTTTGTTTTATATACCGTATTATATAAATACTCAAAATATATTAAGTAAAAGTTTACTTACCGTGGACAGGGTTACTGCACATTTTAATGCTTTAAACTTTTTGCAGCGCCAATTACTGCATCCATTTTTATAAACTACATGTTTGTAGTATTGATGTCCATCAGCGAACAATACCCTACCGCATCCTCTATTTAAAATTTTTATATCGTTCATCGAGACACTTATAATAAAATTCGTTATTTACTCAACAAAGCTGGTAGGTACGTGCTGAACGCAAAAAATAATGTTGTTTTGAATGTAGTAGATAACTTCAAACCTATCTTCACATTTTAAAGGGTACTTGTAAAAAAACGCTAACAAATGTCACAAGTATGCGTACGGAATTGACACTGCTAATAAGGCAGGGACAATTGATAAGTAGGTATGTACCTACCTACCAAAAATTATTAATGACACGCTTAAACATATAGGTACTTACCCATTATTATTACTGGGAGCACATTTTTGTATCCTGTATGTGTAAATATCTATTTACAATATTTATGTCATTTATATTATTGTGTTGCGTTATTGGTTTACTTCGACTCCCATGTCACAGTTATGGTTTGGGCCAATGGAAATGACGGGAACATTATTATTGTTAAATAACCGTAAGTGTATGCGACAATATTAATGTCCGTAACGGTGGTCTAAATAATTAATTAGTTGTTGAATACTTCTTTTTACCATTCCATCGATAATTTACTTATTGGTACAATTGAGAAATCTAATTTGAGTATTCGCAGTAGTTCCATTACTTCAATAGGACATAATAAATGGTACTAATGCGAAAAAAAATCGCAGTAGTACCATCATGGAACTGAGCAATGGAACTAAGGCGAACGAAGGGGGAGATCCACTCTCTCCAAAACTATTCATAGCAGTGCTTGAAGATATTTTCAAGAATATTGACTGGAATAATAAAGGCATATGGAAACTTAACGAGAAACTGACACATCTAAGGTTTGCGGATGATATTGTTCTTTTCAGTGAATCCGCTACAAACTTAGAAAAAATGTTACAAAGCTTAGACTATGAGAGTAAAAAAGTTGGTCTACACATGAACTCATCTAAAACCAAAATTATGTCAAACAGTCACCAGAAAGTAATCAAAATTGAGGGAAACCCAATAGAATGTGTTAAAGAATATGTGTACTTAGGTAAACTGGTGTCATTTGATGCAAATAGCAATGAAAACGAAATAGACAGACGCATAAGTATAGCATGGAGAAAGTACTGGGCGCAAAAAGAAATCCTAAAGGGAAATTATAACGTTAACATGAAAAAAATTATAATGGACTCATGTATTCTTCCAAGCCTAACTTACGCCAGCCAGACATTGGTATTTACTGAAAAAGTGAGGAGCAAAATTCTTGCCTGCCAACATGCAATGGAAAGAAGCATCTTGAATCTAAGAAGAATAGATAAAATAAGAAATACTGATATCCGTATGAGAACTAAATTAACAGATGCTCTCCATTTTAGTTTAAAACAGAAGTGGAACTGGGCAGGACATGTGGCCCGATACCAAGACAAGCGATGGACTCACCAAACAACAAAGTGGATAGGCCCTGAAGGGAAAAGAAATGTTGGGAGGCAAAAGAAAAGATGGGCTGATGATATAGTAAGCAAAGCAGGAAAGGATTGGATGCAGACAGCTAAGGATAGGCAAAGGTGGAAAGAGATGGAGGAGGCTTTTACCCGAGGGGGCTACATAACAGAAACTACGAACAAATGATAACATTTCCTAGTACTGAAAACTAAAATGGTCTCATAGAGTTTTTTGATCCCCACATGAAATAGAATCGATTGGCAAAAAAAAAAATTTTTGGACTTTTTGCATTTTTTTTGCCAACTAAGTTTTTTACAAAATCTGTGAATGCAGTTCAAAATATGTCAAAAAGTTAGGGAAGGTCTTCTAAGAATGTTTTGCTGTAACTGCAACGGTTAAGGTACTTGCCCTTACTGCCCCGTTTCAAAAATACACCCTGTATAATGTACTGTTTTTGTAGAAAAATAAAGCTATAAATAAATAAATAAATTCGATTCTCATGCTAGGGGGGCAAAAGGTTGTAAAGCTACATCCGGTGGTACTGGATGCTGTATGCGCTTTGTAAACATGAATGATTTATTCGTAATGCTTTGTCGTAATTTCAAGATGAATAAAGGTAATGAAAATATTCTTAATACATATTGCATTACGCCTATTTCTATTCCTACAGAAGAGAGAGAAATATTGCAAGATGTTGCTTCTCAAGCAGCACGTCCCGAATTATTACATGATCTGCTAAGTAATAATTCACATATCCCTACCGTAGTAGAATATGCAGGCCTGCAAGAATCACCCACGTTCACGTATTCTCGTCATTCTACTAGTTTACTGTACTCCATTGATGACGACGTACCTAATGGACTGTTAAGTAATAGTTCACATATCCCTACCGTAATAGAACACGCAGGTTGGTATTTTCTTTTCCCTGATGGTAGAAACGGTTTTGGTAAATATCGAGATATATCCATAACTGCACTTTTTTTTTTTATTATACAGGACACGTCAATTTGACTTCACCTCGCCTGATGTTAAGCTAAAGGTAAAGTCTCGGAAAGAGGGTCGCCATCGTAAACATTTACCATGTTAACAGTGGCGGCACTCAGCTTGATGGCCTCATTAGATGCCTTTTCACGCCCCGCTTAAAGGACCCGGGACTGTAGGAAGAAGGAAACACGTGAGCTGGCAGGGAATTCCAGGTCTTAGTGGTGCGGCATAGGAATGAATCACTGAAACGCTTGGTTCTAGCAGGTATACTCTGCACCGTAAATGGATGGCATCTTAGCCATGCACGTGTCGTCCTGTGAAGGAAAGGGGAGGGTGGGACTAAGTGGAAGAGCTCGTCAGAACATTCACCATGGTAGAGACGGTAGAAAACTGCCAAAGACGCAACATCTCTACGCATCTGCAAAGGCTCGAGTGTGTTCGTGACCTCAGGATCCCCAATAATGCGGACCGCACGTCGCTGCAACCTGTCGAGAGCATCTAATAAGTACTTTGCGGAGCCGACCCAGAGATGTGAGCAGTATTCCACGCAGGAACGAATTTGGGTCTTGTATAGAAGACACCGCTGCTCCGGCGTGAAAAAACGTCTCACTCTGTTCAGGACTCCGAGTTTACGCGAGGCTGATTTGATGATACTCTCGATATAGTTCTTGTTATTCAGTTTGCAGCGAACATCCATACCGAGGATAGTGAGGTGATCCTGCAGTGGCAGTGGTGTGCTCTGAAGAGTGGGAAGGGGAAGGAAAGGAGATACCTTTGCTGTAAACGCACATGCATGGGTCTTCTTGGCATTGAACTCGACCAGGTTCCTAGCGCCCCATTGAGAAATGTGGTCCAGGATCCGGTCCAGCTCAGTGACAAGAAGCTGCCTTTTTTCCGCGATATTAGACTGCTTGGCCGCAGGATGTGCGTAATAACTCCCGTGTAAGGTACTGTCGTCTGCATAGCAGTGAATGTTTCCGTTACAGAGCATGTCATTGATATGCAGAAGAAAGAGAGTGGGAGATAAGACGGAACCCTGCGGCACGCCAGCATTTACCTGCAAGAACTCCGAAGCTCGTCCATCACAAAGGACGCGAATACGGCGCCCCTGCAGGCAGCTTGCAACCCAGTCACACAGTCTAGGAGGCAGGCCAAAGGCTGGTAGCTTGGAAAGAAGCGATTTGTGCCATACCCTATCGAAAGCTTTGGCGATGTCAAGACTAATTGCCAGTGACTCACCGTGCTTCTCCATAGCCTCACCCCAAAGGTGGGTCATGTACGCCAGAAGATCACCCGTTGACCGTTTCGGTCTGAAACCGTATTGCCGGTCACTAAGCAAGGAGTGATCCTCTAGGTGGCGCATGAGCTGTGTGTTAATTATGTGCTCGAACACCTTGCACAGCACTGAGGTGACGGCTATGGGTCGATAGTTGGCTGGGTCCGAGCGATCCCCCTTCTTGGGGACCGGCTGGACATTCGCCTCCTTCTAAGCCGAAGGCACTGTACCCGAACTGTAGGACAGTCGGTACAGCCGCGTCAGCATAGGAGATAACTCCGCTGCACATTTTTTAAGTACAACCGCTGGAATACCATCAGGACCACTGGCTTTCCGGACATCGAGTGATTGCAGTACTGCACGTACATCGCGTTGCCTGATACGTATATCAGGCATTGCGTGGTCACCAGTGGGCATTGTCCGTGGTTGCATACCACAATCATCGACTCGGGAGTTAGCCGCAAAGAGATTGACCAGCAAATTTGCTTTATCTTGCGGCTCATGGGCCAGAGATCCATCGGGATAGCTCAGCGGGGGCAGCGATGGCTGGCAGAAGTTGGCTTGCACGGCTTTGGCCAGTTGCCAGTAACCACGGCTACCCGTGGGATGCGCCACTAGCTCTTGGCCCAGCCGTGCTATGCGCTGGGCATCCGCCCTGACGCATGCCCTCTTGCAGACCTTTGTGGCTCTGTTGTACGCCGCCTTGAAGTGACCCACGTTGGGATCGCGTGTGGCGCGCGCCCGCACCCAGGCGCGATACGCAGACTGTTTATGCTCAACAGCCTCCGCGCACTCGCGCCCGAACCACGGACGCGCTCCGCGGACTCCGGTGACATCGGTGCATGGGATATAGTATTCCATACCTAGACCGATCTCACCGGCGACGGCAGTAGCGCTCTCAGATGGGTTCTTACCCTCAAAGCAGCGTTCAACCCACGGGATGGACGCATAATAGTCGCGCAATCCATCCCAGTCCGCTGACGAGTAGTGCCAAAGACGCCTCTTCCCCTGCACGGGTCGTGGGGGCGCTACAATGGGCACGGTGGAGCGGACCAGACAGTGGTCGGAGTTACCTAAAGCAGCACTCACCGAGACACTGTACTGGTCCGGGCGACTCGTCAACAGAAGGTCTAGCAGAGAGGGCTCTAGGCCGGACTCTCTTGGTATCCTCGTGACCTTGTGCACCAATTGAGTCAAGTCATGCGACAGGGCAAATGCGTGAGTGGCTCTTCCCGCATGGTCTGTTTTGGCGGAGCCCAACCAGATCTTGTGGCGGGCGTTAAAGTCCCCCAAAAACACCAATTCGGCGTTCGGAAACCGCTCCTGCGCATCATCTGCCGCCTGACTCAGGTATTCGAATAGTCGAGTTATCTCGGCATCTCCTGCATGGGAACGGTAAAGGCACACATAGATCTGACTCGTGGAGCCATGGTCTACGTGTACCCACAGGATGGAAAAGGATGGGTCCTCTAGACAGCGCAAACGGCGACAACAAATATCCGCCCTAACAAACACGCACACCCCGGCTTTTGCTCGGAAATTCTCCTCGATAACATAGCCGGGAAAAGCAGGTAGGTCGTGTCGTCAGGGCGGCGTATTTGTGTCTCCGTTAGAAACAGCATAGCTGGTTTCGCCGTCTCCAGGTGTTGGTGGACGGCGTTGAGGTTTATATGGAGCCCACAGATGTTCGTGGACTCCACCTCAAATAGAGTTTTTGTGGGAGAGTCCCTAGCCGCTGTTTCAACAGTTACTGTATTGTGCGCTGCCATGAGGTGAGGGGTAAGGGAAGGCGTGAAAAAGAGGTGATTGTCGCCGCAGCACCGTGTGACAAAACATGGGAGATTGGTTTTATCTATGAATGTGAGGCGTGACGAGAGCCGACGCGCCGAACGGAAGGGCCCCCGTACCCCCCCGAATATGGTCGCCGGGCTCCCATCCGGTCGCCAACCGGCACGACGAGCCATATCGGGATTATGCGCGACCTGGTGGGGCAGCCTCCCAGGGTGGTTAGTCCCAGTTGGGCCCCTGTACTATGCCGCGGGCGGCCAGCGGCACCACCGTTTCTACAGGTCTCCCTGTTCGGCGCGGCGCCCCGCGTCACACCCCACTAGACTACGCCAAAACCCACCGGTCCCACTAGTGCTGCGACTACCATCACCTCGGCCCGGCTATGCACTTGCTGATCCCTGAACGCAATCCAACCGAGATTGGATTACTATGGAGGGTTTTTCGCACTTGTGCACGGTGGTACCAACCCGGTCGAAATAAGTGTCAAATTTGTGCCATCAAGTTTCTACCACCAGTTGAACTTGATTATTTAACTTGATTGATACTTGATTATTTCCAAGCACGAATTATGGGAAATGATAATCGATTTCAAAGAAATGATTATTTATTCTTTGCATTGTCTGTTGTGGAATATTTTAGAGCCAAAGCAAGCGTTTCGGTCTCGTGTCGAATGAAGCAAGGTGAACATACACCTCAAGGTCTAGTTGATAACATGCACTTGACAATGAGAAACATGGCTGCTGCATGTTGCATACTGGAAAAAATGTTGCGCGGAATTGATAGCCATGGTGCGGACCCTCGGTCCTCCAACTTGGTTTGTTACATTTTCATGTAACGATCTCAACTGGCCCGACATGATCAAAGCGTTACTCATAGCTGATCGACGTCCCGTCGCAATACCTGACAATGTTGAAAACATGCCATTTGATGTAAGACTCGAGTTAGTACAAAAATACCCGGTTGTAGTGGCAAGACAGTTCACGCTTAGGGTAAACGCTTTGATAAGATTCCTAAGAATGAATTGTGAATGTTTAGGAGGAACTATCACAGAATTTTGGTACCGCATAGAGTTCCAAAATAGGGGAAGTCCTCATTTACAAATCCCTTTGTGGTGCAACACTTTACCTAATTTTGATAGTCCTGAGGGGCTTCGAGTAATTGATCGGGTTGTGTCCTGCTCACTTAATGGTGATAATTCTGAGCTGGTAAAAAGGTTACAAATTCATAAACATTCCACAACCTGCTATAAAGACCGTAATACTGGTTCGTGTCGTTTTGGATTTCCAAGGCCTATAAGTAACGTAACGGTCTGCTTAGAACCCGATAACGCCCTTCGCAATAATGGCCGTTTTTGTGTACTACAACGAAATACAGAAGAAGTTATGGTTAATAACTATAACTCAGTTGTCTTTAAAGGAGACTGAAATGATACAATACAATCTTGGGCCTAGTTGTAAGAAAATGAAAGTGGTGTCAATTAATAGCTTATATAATATCAACCTTTCACTGAAAATTCTGCGGATTTTGTCAATCTGAGAACAGAGATATAAGAGATTATGTAAAAGTGAGGTTATGTTACAATCTTTAACTAACAGCTGATTCTTGAAGTGCAAAATGTGTTCTTTCGCACTAATAGTTATTATATTTCCTAGAAAATGTTTGGAAAATCATATGAATGAACGTCAACGACTTTAAGTGATAGGTAGGTAACAGGTAAGGAGATAGGGAAAGGATGTCTAAAATAAAATAAAAATCATTTAATATAGTGTATTATTCGCCTTCTATTAAACACATTTTACATTTTAAACCTGCCAAGATGGTAGCTGGTTAGATGAGGTTATAGGTATTTACTTACAGACTGAGGTGCAAGCCATTGCCGAATCACTGACAGAATTGTTTCATCGTGTAAGGGCCGTCGGCCCAGTGTATAGCAGTGACCAGTGGATATCCCACAATTCACACAGCGATCCATAGTTTCAATTGTAGGTATTCAACCCACAAGCCGGCGGTAAAATCCAAAATAACAATTCCAACTCAAACGTGTGAGCGATGTTCGGTGTCCAAGGTGGAAGCAAGGGGTCGTACAAAGTAGGCAGGGTCAGAATCCGTAAAATACAAAGCAGTTGTTGTAGAAAATGACGAATAATCGAGAAAGCCCTCAAAATGCACGAAACGAGTGAGCAAACAAAAACAGTTAGCAACTGTCTATAGTGTCTTATAGTGTCAATGTTAGTCAGCTGTCATGTCAGTGACATAGACTACAAAATATAAGAGAGATTTGAATCGATATGAAATCGATAATCATTAATATTGGTTTTTCAGTAATTAATTGATTTTGATTTAATAATATGACTGTAATTATATGCGATATATTGCATATAAGTATATATAGTGCATTTAATTACTTTGAGTTAATTATTTACTGCAAATGTTTTAGTGTAATCGATTACTCAATTGATAATCTCACGAAAACTATTTTCTCATATTTCTCCGCATCCAGATTGAGAATTGAGGTGATTCTTCATATTCTAAGATACAAAAATATGACTAATTTTTTAGATCATATCTCAACTTATTACATTTGGGCCCACCGTTTTCCATCTCCTTTGGGGAGCAAATATGGACATACAGCCTTGTGGAAATGTAACAGCTGTTGCTTATTATATTGCCAAATATGCGAGCAAGTGTGAACCCAATGATTGTGGCGATGTTGTGAGAGAAGCAGTTCAAAAAGCAAAACGTCACAGTAATGACGTATGGAAACAGTTATTTTCTGTGTCAATGGCCATCCTTGGACAACGCTTAGTTAGTGCTCCAGAAGCGGCATACCGTCTCTCATTTGCCCCTGAAAATGTGTTCAAGGAAAACAGTTTTCGTGAATAGCTGTCATCCGGAGCAACGTTATAGACTTTTGCGATTTTGTGACGACAAAACATCGGTTTTCAACAATATATTTGATCGGTACCAACAAAGACCGAATGAATTAGAAGAGATAAGCTTAGCTAAATTTGCAGTTCGTTACGAAACAGTTTCAAGGGCATTTTGGACAGTGATGATGACGATGACATTGAGCTAAGAGACCAGGAAAATCTATTCTATTCTATTAGGTCCTTACATATGAAATTGGCGTTTTTCGTACTGGCCACTTTAATCACGATTTTCTCCTCTTTGGTAAGGAATTCCAAATTCAAATTTGTACAGCTATTTGCTCATGTATTTGTGCTTCAATGACCGTCATTCATTTGTATTTTTTCTTCTGTTTTTTCTGTTTGCGTCACTCATTTTACAAAATGGAAAACTTAAAATATCGCATTATTTACAAATACGAGTTCCGCCGTGGCACTAGTGCTGCGGAAACCACTCGAAGGGTGAATGATGTTTATGGCGGTCATGTTGCAAAAGAAAACACAGTTCGTTTTTGGTTCCAACGTTTTCGTTCTGGAAATTTCGACCTGCAGAACAAGCCCCGTGGACGGCCTGAGACCCAAGTTGATAATGAAGTATTGAAGGCTATTGTGGAAGCGCATCCATCGCAAACCACGTCCGAGTTAGCTGCAGGCTGCGGTGTTAGTGATAAAACTGTTTTAATTCACTTGAAGCAAATTAGGAAGATTAAAAAGCTTGAAAGGTTAGCCGTTAGCCGGTTTGCTTCAGTCAATTCGTGAGGTACCCATCACGAATTGACTGAAGCAAACCGGCTAACGCGCGTCGACTGCTGCGTTACATTACTGAACCGGCACAATAATGAAAGTATTTTAAACCGAATCATTACCTGTGATGAAAAATGGATTCTTTACGATAATCGGAAGCGCTCAGTGCAATGGTTGGATCCTGGCCAGCCAGCCAAATCCTGCCCCAAGCGAAAATTAACCCCAAAAAAGTTACTTTTTTAAAGAAGAAAGAAAGAAAGAAAACTTGTGAGCGTTTGGTGGACTAGTGCCGGTATTGTTCATTACAGTTTTCTCAAATCTGGCCAGACTATTACGGTTGATGTCTATTGTCAGCAATTGCAAACAATGATGGAAAATCGAATACATAGGGAAAAAGAAATCTTCTCGGGCGGGACTCGAACCCGCAGTCTTTCCCTTACAGGGCGAATGCCTGACCAATTCGGCTACCGAGACACGCCCGATATGATTCAAATTTCCCACCTTATACGTCTTTGAGGCGACGTAGCGTCATCTACCGATTTTCTTACGAACTATCGGAATCAATGAATGATGTTACAATCATTTTTAAACATTGATTTTTTGATAACTGCGCCCAAACAATTGAAGGAATTTTTATAGCATTAAGTATGCTAACTATACAAATCGAATACATAGGGAAAAAGAATCTTCTCGGGCGGGACTCGAACCCGCAGTCTTTCCCTTACAGGGGGAATGCCTGACCAATTCGGCTACCGAGACACGCCCGATATGATTCAAATTTCCCACCTTATACGTCTTTGAGGCGACGTAGCGTCATCTACCGATTTTCTTACGAACTATCGGAATCAATGAATGATGTTACAATCATTTTTAAACATTGATTTATAGTTAGATAGTTCGTAAGAAAATCGGTAGATGACGCTACGTCGCCTCAAAGACGTATAAGGTGGGAAATTTGAATCATATCGGGCGTGTCTCGGTAGCCGAATTGGTCAGGCATTCCCCCTGTAAGGGAAAGACTGCGGGTTCGAGTCCCGCCCGAGAAGATTCTTTTTCCCCATGTATTCGATTTGTATAGTTAGCATACTTAATGCTATAAAAATTCCTTCAATTGTTTGGGCGCAGTTATAAAAAAATCAATGTTTAAAAATGATTGTAACATCATTCATTGATTCCGATAGTTCGTAAGAAAATCGGTAGATGACGCTACGTCGCCTCAAAGACGTATAAGGTGGGAAATTTGAATCATATCGGGCGTGTCTCGGTAGCCGAATTGGTCAGGCATTCCCCCTGTAAGGGAAAGACTGCGGGTTCGAGTCCCGCCCGAGAAGATTCTTTTTCCCTATGTATTCGATTTGTATAGTTAGCATACTTAATGCTATAAAAATTCCTTCAATTGTTTGGGCGCAGTTATCAAAAAATCAATGTTTAAAAATGATTGTAACATCATTCATTGATTCCGATAGTTCGTAAGAAAATCGGTAGATGACGCTACGTCGCCTCAAAGACGTATAAGGTGGGAAATTTGAATCATATCGGGTGTGTCTCGGTAGCCGAATTGGTCAGGCATTCCCCCTGTAAGGGAAAGACTGCGGGTTCGAGTCCCGCCCGAGAAGATTCTTTTTCCCTATGTATTCGATTTGTATAGTTAGCATACTTAATGCTATAAAAAATTCCTTCAATGATGGAAAAGCTAGCGGCTAAACAACCTAGGCTGGTCAGTCGCTCCACGCCACTGCTGCTTCACGACAACGCTAGACCACACACCGCACAACAGACGGCTACCAAATTAGAAGAGCTTCAATTGGAATGTCTAAGACATCCTCCGTACTCCCCGGACCTTGCTCCAACAGATTACCATTTTTTTCGAAATTTGGACAACTTCTTGCAAGGGAAAAAATTCAACTCTGATGAGGCAGTCCAAATCGCCTTCACAAATTTTATTGATTCCCGTCCGACTGGTTTTTTTTAGTAAAGGGATGAATGAACTACCTATGAGATGGCAAAAGTGCATAGAAAACAATGGTTCATACTTTGCTTAATTAAATATATTATATTTAAAAATATTCGTCTTTTTGTTCCTCCCATGCAAAACGCCAATTTCATATGTAAGGACCTAATATCTATACAAATAAATAAAATTGGAGTGTCTGTTTGTAATATTAAAATAACCGCTTTCTACTATATGCATATGAATGTATATACGGTACACATACCAAAATATATCTTTGAATACCTGAGTCAGGCGGCAGATGATGCGCAGGAGCGGTTTCCGAACGCCGAATTGGTGTTTTTGGGGGACTTTAACGCCCACCACAAGATCTGGTTGGGCTCCGCCATAACAAACCATGCGGGAAGAGCCACTCACGCATTTGCCCTGGCGCATGACTTGACTCAATTGGTGCACAAGGTCACGAGGATACCAAGAGAGTCCGGCCTAGAGCCCTCTCTGCTAGACCTTCTGTTGACGAGTCGCCCGGACCAGTACAGTGTCTCGGTGAGTGCTGCTTTAGGTAACTCCGACCACTGTCTGGTCCGCTCCACCGTGCCCATTGTAGCGCCCCCACGACCCGTGCAGGGGAAGAGGCGTCTATGGCACTACTCGTCAGCGGACTGGGATGGATTGCGCGACTATTATGCGTCCATCCCGTGGGTTGAACGCTGCTTTGAGGGTAAGAACCCATCTGAGAGCGCTACTGCCGTCGCCGGTGAGATCGGTCTAGGTATGGAATACTATATCCCATACACCGATGTCACCGGAGTCCGCGGAGCGCGTCCGTGGTTCGGGCGCTAGTGCGCGGAGGCTGTTGAGCATAAACAGTTTGCGTACCGCGCCTGGGTGCGGGCGCGCGCCACGCGCGATCCCAACGTGGGTCACTTCAAGGCGGCGTACAACAGAGCCACAAAGGTCTGCAAGAGGGCATGCGTCAGAGCGGATGCCCAGCGCATAGCACGGCTGGGCCAAGAGCTAGTGGCGCATCCCACGGGTAGCCGTGGCTACTGGCAACTGGCCAAAGCCGTGCAAGCCAACTTCTGCCAGCCCTCGCTGCCCCCGCTGAGCAATCCCGATGGATCTCTGGCCCATGAGCCGCAAGAGAAAGCAAATTTGCTGGTCAATCTCTTCGCGGCCAACTCCCGAGTCGATGATTGTGGTATGCAACCACGGACAATGCCCACTGGTGACCACGCAATGCCTGATATACGTATCAGGCAACGCGATGTCCGTGCAGTACTGCAATCACTCGATGTCCGGAAAGCCAGTGGTCCTGATGGTATTCCAGCGGTCGTACTTAAAAAATGTGCAGCGGAGTTATCTCCTATGCTAACGCGACTGTACCGACTGTCCTACAGTTCGGGTACAGTGCCTTCGGCTTGGAAGGAGGCGAATGTCCAGCCGATCCCCAAGAAGGGGGATCGCTCGGACCCAGCCAACTATCGACCCATAGCCGTCACCTCAGTGCTGTGCAAGGTGTTCGAGCACATAATTAACACACAGCTCATGCGCCACCTAGAGGATCACTCCTTGCTTAGTGACCGGCAATACGGTTTCAGACCGAAACGGTCAACGGGTGATCTTCTGGCGTACATGACCCACCTTTGGGGTGAGGCTATGGAGAAGCACGGTGAGTCATTGGCAATTAGTCTTGACATCGCCAAAGCTTTCGATAGGGTATGGCACAAATCGCTTCTTTCCAAGCTACCAGCCTTCGGCCTGCCTCCTAGACTGTGTAACTGGGTTGCAAGCTTCCTGCAGGGGCGCCGTATTCGCGTCCTTTGTGATGGACGAGCTTCGGAGTTCTTGCAGGTAAATGCTGGCGTGCCGCAGGGTTCCGTCTTATCTCCCACTCTCTTTCTTCTGCATATCAATGACATGCTCTGTAACGGAAACATTCACTGCTATGCAGACGACAGCACCTTACACGGGAGTTATTACGCACATCCTGCGGCCAAGCAGTCTGATATCGCGGAAAAAAGGCAGCTTCTTGTCACTGACCTGGACCGGATCCTGGACCACATTTCTCAATGGGGCGCTAGGAACCTGGTCGAGTTCAATGCCAAGAAGACCCAGGCATGTGCGTTTACAGCAAAGGTATCTCCTTTCCTTCCCCTTCCCACTCTTCAGAGCACACCACTGCCACTGCAGGATCACCTCACTATCCTCGGTATGGATGTTCGCTGCAAACTGAATAACAAAAACTATATCGAGAGTATCATCAAATCAGCCTCGCGTAAACTCGGAGTCCTGAACAGAGTGAGACGTTTTTTCACGCCGGAGCAGCGGTGTCTTCTATATAAGACCCAAATTCGTTCCTGCGTGGAATACTGCTCACATCTCTGGGACGGCTCCGCAAAGTACTTATTAGATGCTCTCGACAGGTTGCAGCGACGTGCGGTCCGCATTATTGGGGATCCTGAGGTCACGAACACCCTCGAGCCTTTGCAGATGCGTAGAGATGTTGCGTCTTTGGCAGTTTTCTACCGTCTCTACCATGGTGAATGTTCTGACGAGCTCTTCCAATTAGTCCCACCCTCCCCTTTCCTTCACAGGACGACACGTGCAGGGCTAAGATGTCATCCATTTACGGTGCAGAGTATACCTGCTAGAACCAAGCGTTTCAGTGATTCATTCCTATGCCGCACCACTAAGGCCTGGAATTCCCTGCCAGTTCACGTGTTTCCCTCTTCCTACAGTCCTGGGTCCTTTAAGCGGGGCGTGAAAAGGCATCTAATGAGGCCGTCAAGCTGAGTGCCACCACTGTTAACATGGTAAATGTTTACGATGGTGACCCCCTTTCCGAGACTTTGCCTTTAGCTTAACATCAGGCGAGGTGAAGTCAAATTGACGTGTCCTGTATAAAAAAAAAAAAAAAAATATATATATTTATAAAGGAGATACCCCATTTTGGGCCCGAGTGCACAGACATCAAACCTACCTCAAAAAATTCGTCTATTTTGTGTTATAATTTTGTTAAGACTTCATTACAATCAGCAATGGCCAAGTGCGACAAAAGTTTAAAAATGTGATTTTCATTAATCAACAAGCTTCGTAAACGTTGAATGTAATACTTAATCCGATCTTCGTAAATGCGCTATGATTATGCTTGCTTTATCGATTCGATTATGAAATCGAATCGATAACTAATAACTATGAATTTAAAATTCGTGGCTTTATTAAATGATTTCAAAATATCTATGTAGCATCTTTATTTTCGTTATTCAGTTCACTAATCAGAAAGACACCTGTCTCCTTCATAATGGAACTCAAAATATCGATTGTAAATAATCGTAGTGTATTCAAAGTCTATGTAAATAATCGATCATTTAGAATTCATAATAATCTGTAACATCATATGTCATTTTCACTGATTTTCACTCCTGTCATTGAAAATGTCGCATTCGCTTTCCTTCTTCGGCTCCCTGAGATCATTGTGTTTTGCTGCTTTTACTCTGTGAATTGTATATGATTTTCGAACTAATTGACCCCTGCTTGATTACCGGACACCGTTATTTGCTACACTTGTTGACCTTGGCTTTAAAACTGGACTAGACTTTACCACATCGGCTGAAAGCTATCACAATGAGTCTCTGTGTTAATTGTGGAATCGCTACCGATCGGTGCAATATTACAGGCAGACATTTATTGAACGATGCAGTGATACTAGCTTGTATACGTGAATGGGTCGCACCACAAATAGTAAGTACCTATTCGTTATTTCTCGCTCTTTTGAAATTGTTATTATAATTAACGTTAACAAGATGTGTGATAGCTGCTATAGAATAGAAATTACTACGAGTGTACCTAATCCCGTAGAAAATTATGTCAACTTTTGTATATGACTGATATGTGTAACGTTCATGAAGAACTAGCCTATATGACTAATGGAATATTCAGTGCTTATAACATGATCTCTGTTTAAGGTGAATGCAATCATTTGCGAATCTTGCTGGATTCAAGCTCAATGTGCATGTTTGGATGAGAACAGACCAGCACAATCACCAGTGGGGCACAGACAAGTGTGTATTCTGTATGTCATTGAAGTGTGCAGAGAGGTGGATAGAGACCTCCTACAAGAACTGTCAATATCTCTAACGACTTGGTTATTAAGAGGAAAATAAAGTCCAGGAATATAAGTAGTAGAACTTATTACGTATATATATTAGTTGACAGTTCTTTGAGCGGTAGGAATGCTATATTACAGCATTGCTGTAATTGTATTGTAGGTAAGAGAACAGTCGGGTGCTGTGCCCACATAATGAGTGTAATATGGTATCTCGGTTGGGCACGGTTCAAAGACAAAATAACACCTCCTGCACAGTTTCTTGACAATATTTTAATAAACTATGATGATGCTTAAAAAGGGGAGGAAAGACCTAAGTCCTAGTGAAAGCATTTCTAAAGCCAAATAGGAAGATACCCGGGATAGAGATTAAAATACTTTTTTTAAATATAGTAATCTTTAAAATAATGTTGTTTTATTTTATTACCTACTTATATGATGAATTCTATATTACTACAGCAAACAAGTATGTATATAGCCTTGTGGAAAGTGGTAACCGTAGCAAAAGGATGTCACTCAGATGTTGCCGTCTGAAGTGAGGGTAGGGAAGGATTGCTTTACCACCTTTAGAGTAAATGTCAGTTGCATATCATAAAACTATAAGGTTTAATATCGTGCAACAAGAAAGTAGCTAAAGGATGTCTTTGCTTTGACATATCAGTTTTATTATTTAGCATACATAGTTGACCATTCCACATTAATGACTAAAAATATTAATGACCTGCCCTTTTCTATACTAATAAAACCTGCTAACCTACTTACAAATAAAAGCGATACGCGAATAACTTGTGTAGCTATCACACACAACACAACATAAGACGCTGTTTGACCGCATTATGTATTACAACATAACCTAAAAACCTATGAACAATGCTCGATTTAACAAACTTGGCCATTGCGAATCGTCGTGAAAATTAGGCAAACAAAATGTCCTTAGATGGTCTAAATATTGCCTAATTTTCAACCCTGTACATGCGGGCCCAAGATTGTATGAAAGTTAGGGGTTGTCCTTTTTTGTCTGTCTGTCTGTCTGTCTGTCTGTCTGTTTGTTTTGGCTAATCTCTGGAACGGCTGGACCGATTTGGACGGGACTTTCACTGGCAGATAGCTTATGTAATAAGGAGTAACTTAGGCTAGAAAAAAAAATGCCAAAAAAAAAAACTGATTTTTTTTATTAAGTACATTCCACGCGGACGAAGTCGCGGGCACAGCTAGTCTATATATATAAAAATGAACCCCTATTTCCCTTGGTCACGACATCACGCTTGAACGGCTGAACCGATTTCGCTAATTCTTTTTTTCCTGTGTTCGTTATTGTTAGGAGAAGGTTCTTATGAAAGAAAAAAGGAAGAAAAATGCGCGGAAAATTAGAAAATTTAAGAATACATAACCACCATATAAAATAGCTGATCCAAAATACGCCATGTCTAAATTTTGAATTTGGAATACGAATTGGAAAAAAATGTGTTTATTATTCTAATACTGCTGTATGATATTCTTCTATGTTGTCTGACGTTTGATATAGAATTGACATAATGCGTGTAAATATCGTCAGAGGGTGATTAGTAGACATTCTTCTGAATTAATAAAATGCCCTTCGCTTGGGCCGCGAAAATATTTATGGTGGCTATTTTTTTATTTAGGTCGAAAAATTGATGGTTTATGGTAGTATGAACGTCCTTGAGCGTAGAGGTATGTGGTTGTATGGGTTCCATAGGTATATTGGCTCCGTAGGTGTAAGTATGGGCCCCGGTGACCTATTAGTGTCGGGAGCTCCGTGGGCGTATGGGGCCCGAATCGAAATGCTTTTCGTTCTCAAAATCATTAGGAGAATTTGATACATCTAATTGATTCTCATTTCTAAGGCGAAACGAAGTTTGCCGGGATAGCTAGTTATACTATAAATAGTGATCGAGAAGCGTTCTTTTACAATTTAATTGTGTGCCTTATCTCGTTTCGCATTGAGAGTAAGCTTATGCAAGAGGGCGAAACAGTCCTCTGATTGTCGGCGTAAGAACAATGTTTCTTACGCCGACAATCAGAGCTAAGGCCCCTGCTACATAATTTATCTGTAGAGCAGTTTGCCCATGCTGAACAAATTACACAGCAAGCTCTTGTACAAGCAGTAGCCCTCAATGTTGTAAATGAAAATGACCCCAGAGAAACATCTCATAATATGAATATATATGACGAGGACCAAGTCGATGTCCATAACGATGATTTTGTAGAAAATAACCCCACTGCTATGCCTGATGACGTTTTCACAAGTGGAATCAGAAGCTTGAATGTCCAACAAAAAGATTTATTAAAACGGGTGTCGGATTCTATTGAGAGAGACATAAGGGCAGATGACAATCAAGAGCCTTTTCTCTTGTTTATTACGGGTGGAGCTGGTAGTGGTAAATCTTTTCGGTTGAAATTAATTGTTGAGCATATTAACCGCTGTTATGCTCCAACGGTGGATAGTTTGTTAAGACCAAATTTTGTAGAAGTAGCGTCTTTGACAGGTGTTGCGGTTCGGCAAATTTCGGGTAGAACTCTTCACTCTGTTTTTTCACTGCCCATTGAAAAAGGCACTGCGATGACTTATCGAAAAATGAGTGGACAGCCGTTGGAACAAGAACGGCGTAAGTGGCGTTATATTAAATGGTTAATAATTGACGAGATATCGATGGTATCCTACGAAAATTTGCGTATAATACACTTACGGCTGCAAGAATACAAAAACAATAATTTACTGTTTGGAGGTGTAAATGTATTATTATTTGGTGACATTATGCAATTACCACCAGTTAAAGGGCACAAACCTTCATGGGCAAACGCAGAAATACATTTATGGCAGCAGTTTTCCTTCTGTGAACTCACCGTCAATATGCGACAAAGTAGCGATGAGGAATTTGTTGATTTGTTAAATAATTTGCGGTTTGGAGAACTTACAATCTCACAATTAGAACTTTTATGTGAAAGACGGCGAGTTGAACAGATTGATGATTTTGCAGATGGAGCTGCAGTTATAATTTTTCCAACGATCAAATTGGTGGATGAGTACAACTCTAAGATGACAGCTCAACTATTTCAGTCGAGTCGTGTCTACACCTTGCATGCTATCGACGAGCCGCAACCTATGGAAAACGGCCTCCGTGTAACGTAATTCCTGCTGATGTCAATAATTGCGGTGGATTGTTGCACATGCTAAAGCTGGGCATAGGTTCCAGAGTAATGTTAAGGCGTAACATCTCAGTTACTGAGGGTCTTGTCAACGGTGCAATGGGAATTATTTGTAATTTTAGGTGGCCTGCTCTGCGTCGCGATCAGTTAGAATCTGGCGAGTTACTTGATGCAGTTTTTATTAAATTGGACGATCATACAATTGGCACTAGATTGAAAGATAGTGACGGCTTGGTTGCAATTGCACAGTATCAGCAACAAAAGGGTATGGGGATGTGGAAAGAAGAATGCTGCCGTTAATTTTGAGCTGGGCTGTAACAGTACAAAAGCTTCAGGGTACCACGTTAAATAAAGCGGTAATTGACTTAGGAAAGAAAAATTTTGCTAAAGGTCAAGTGTATATTGCTTTAAGTAGAGTGAGGACTTTACACGGTATTGCACTTTGCGATCTAGAACCAAGCAAATTGCTTACCAGACCACATGATGGAAAGGCATTAAGGGAAATGGAAAGATTAAGACGACTACTGTAAGAATCTCCTCCTTTTTTAAGTCGGTTAAAAATATGTACATACCTGACCACCTCAGAAGTAGTTAATGTTAATTATTAATGTATAGGAATATCAAAAACCTATGTATATAAATCAATTATATACATCGGTACCTATTTTTATATGTGCATGTTATTTTATAATGTTTATAATGTATGTAATGATGTGATCTGTTCAATATAAGAATAATATTAGAGAATGAAATTTAATATTGTATAAACAATAAGGATAAAAAAACAGGGACCTTCATTCTGCCAACAAACTGTTTGACAGTTCTGCAGGCGTAAAATGTAAGTTAGTAATTAAATTTACGTGAATAAATTTTATTTCATTTCATTGCAAGGATCACGTTAGCCCTACACACTATCTAGTCTCTATCGAGCAATGCAGTACTGTCCCCTAACTCCTAACCGTTAAGGAGTTCCATAGCTTCACTATCAGCACAGCAGTATCAGATGTTGATTCAAGTACTTCACAAGCAACACGTTAGCAAATAGTTTCCATCGACTAATGGCAGTACTATCCCCTAACTCCTAACCGTTAAGGAGTTCAGTAGCTTCATTATCAGCACAGCAGCATCAGATGTTGACATCCTGAAGCATATACCTGAGTAAGACATGATTACATAACAAAAGCACCATGCGAGCATACAATTTTCGGTGGTTGCCCTCGATTTCTCCTGGATCCCATCATCAGATCCTGACCTGGTGAAAATGGGACCACCTCAGAAGTAAACCCTATCCAACAGGCAGAAATATCGGTGAACATACATAAAAAAAAATATTTATGAATACAGACGAATTGACAACCTCCTCCTTTTTTGAAGTCGGTTAAAAATGATTTACGACAAGAATATCGAGGGTTGAGTGTTAAAACCCGATAAGTGAAAAAAAAGCGAAATTAGTTTTATTAGCCCACTAGAATCAGAATTTTTTGCTCTTCCTAGTGATATTTCCAGATAACCCTATTTTAGAGTGTAACATAGTAATGTACTAACCAAATAACCCAGTAAGTGCATTAGTAAATAATAATTTTAGTTGAAAATACTCTAAAGCTAGTTATACTTAAACATTTCAAATTTTGTTTTACGAGAGAACCCGATAAAATGTATTTATTGGTATTGAAATCTTAAGGATAACCACGTCAATCACACTAATACAAAAGATAAAAGCACATAATTTTGTGTAACGGATTTTAACACGAAAAGTAATTCAATACAAAACAAAAAAATCGAAAATTAAAATCAGTATAAATGAATTAATGGGTTTTAGCTCTAGATGATTTATCATGAATACACGTAATACGAAAATATAAAATACAATAAAATATATTTATTGGCATTTTATATCTGAACTATAGCGTAAAAATAGAATATTTGTCAACGTAAAACAAGGTAAATATTTTTTTATTTCCTATGAAATGTATAATAGGTAAGGTTATAACCTCCGCTTATACCCGGAGAGAGTCTCACTACGCAACACCGTGTCCTTGTCATGGCCCTCCGCGTAAAACCCAAAGGTAAACGTGTTGAGCGCGGCCAACGCAGAACCAAGTGGTGGCTGCTTGATGAAGCCAAGTCCCAGAGTTTCGTCTCAGCAATCGGTGCGCTAATATATATATATAAGTGCGTTATAATATGCTATAAGTGCGCTAATGCTGTAGACGAACCCGGGAAGATTGCTGGGACGAGATTCAGGCAGTTAATATTGAGGCGGGGAAGGCAGTGCTCGGCACGCCCAAGGGTGGACGCAAGTGTGAAAAGGACACCTGGTGGTTGAACGACACAGTCCAGAAGGAGATCAGGGTGAAGAAAGTCCTCTTTAGAAAGTGGCAAGCGTCCAAATCTCCCGAAGACTGCGACAAGTACAAAAGCGAACGAATAATAATAAACGTTAATAATGAACGCGCCACTAGGAGAGCCGTAGCCAGGGTCAGACGAGACCACTTGCAACCGCTATACATCAAGTTGGAATCGTTTGAGGGACAAAAGCTCATCTATAAGTTGGCGCACTCCAGGGCTGAAGCGGCGCAGGCTATAACCAAGTGCCGCTGCATCAAAGGCCCTGGGGACAATCTGTTGTACGAGGAAGTCGCGGTGAAGGAGAGATGGCGCTCATACTTCCACGAGCTGCTGAATAAGCAGCATCAAGAGGTGCAGCCACCAGAACTCCCTCCAAATCAAGGACTAGTGCCGCCGATAACGCCTGCAGAAGTTCAGACTGTCATTCGTCGCATGAAAGAAAAAGAAAAGAAAGAAAGAGGGGCCCGTGGTGTGGGCATCCTCGCTAACCTTTATAACCGTGTCCTCCTCACCGGTAAAATCCCAAACCAGTGGAGGCTGAGTGTTATTACGCCAGTCTTCAAGGGCAAGGGATTGGTGCAAGAGTGTGGTAGTTACCGAGGTATAAAGATAATGTCCCACACCATGAAGCTTTACGAGCGGATAATCGATTCCCGGATCCAACAGAAGAGTACCCTCTCGGAGTGTCAGTATGGGTTCCGCTCCGTACACGGGACTATGGATCCGGCGTTCGCCCTAAGGATCGTCGCGGAGAGATACAGGGCGAGGAACATGCCCCTGCACTTTCTATTCCTAAACATGCAGAAAGCCTTCGACTGTGTGCCTCGCGCGATGATCTTGTGGGCATTGAGGTCCAAAGGAGTCCCAGAGGCTTACATCGACACCATCCGAGACTTTACCGAGATTCCGGTTCCGTGCTTTGAACCGCTGTTGGCGACACAAAAACCTTTCCCACCACCGTCGGGGTACACCAAGGATCCGTAGTTAGTCCCATACCTGTTCAGTTGGGTATTAGACGTTTTGTCGGACAGCATCAGAGACTCACATGAGCAGCCTCCGTGGTTGCTTATGTATGCTGATGACACTGCGCTGATGGACGCAGACAGGAACAGATTGGTTTGACGTGTGAAAGTGTGGAAGGAGGCACTTGAGAACGGCGCCGGTCTGAAGCTTAATGTGGCGAAGACTGAATATTTGGCGTTAAACTCCACAGATCCCATACCCGTCCGCATAGGCGATCACTTGGTCGAGCGCACGGATCAGGTTAAGTACCTGGGATCTGTACTTCACGTTTCTGGTGACATCGACTACGACGTCAAGGCACGTATTGCTGCCGCGTGGGCTAAGTGGCGGGAAATGACTGGCGTCACATGCGATGCTAAAATGCCAGTTAGGCTGAAGGGGCAGGTCTATAAAACGAGAGAGAGCCACCTCCGCTGGTGCGGCACCGTCGTGCGGCAACCGCCCAGCTACGTGGGTAACAAATGCCTGCAATGGCGCCCCCACCGGGTTCAGGTAGAAGGGGTAGGCCCGAGAAGTGCTGGCTTGGCGTCGTGGAGGGTGACATGCGTGCAAACGATCTCACTACCTTGGACGCCCAAGATCGTGCGAAGTAGAGGAGGAAGAGCCGGAAGGCGGACCCTGACCTCCGAGGGCACTGTGGCCTCGAATGCAATCAGGACTAACGTCTTTATGTGGATGATGATGATGAGACATTTTTAGTACTACTCAAAACACACCTAAAACGAGGGTAAAGCGATTTTCAACCAACGTGCAACTATTAGAACAGCTGGAGCAATTATACCAAAGATAGATACCGATCAGTATTGACAAAAAAAAAAGGTCTAGGAACGATGTGCAAAAAAGAAATCATTCCCGAGGAATTTCATGGGTGGATCCACAGCCTGAAAACATATCTGAATCTAAAAGCGACAGTAATTACCTATAATAAAAGGATTATCGTGATTCACTTGATTTTTGTTCAGATAATAAAGCTAATAATTAATAGAAACATCATTTTAATTTTGGGGTAAAACCCAATAAGTCAGCCCCCTAATTTACTAATTACAATTTTATGCAAAAGTTTATTATTAAACATGACAAAAATCATAAAATATAGTATTATGGATATATAATTTTGCTAAATTACTAAGTAATTTGCATCAATTTATTATATTTACCTATTTTTTATTGCCAGCAAACTTTAACATCGATTATCTCGAAAGTTAATTTTTCGCACTTAATGGGTTTGAACACTCAACCCTCGATATAACATTTCACAAATTCAATAATAATACAGATGATATGTAGAAACGTCGAAACTTGTGTCAGTTGAACAGAAAAAAATTCAAACTCTGTATGTAGAATTGATACAGGCCATAAGAAGTTGGAGTCAAATCTTTTTCATATCACGAAGCTCATTCCAGCATCTGCATGAATAAAAATAACAAAATAATAATCGTAGCATGTTTGAGAATTTTCTTTTCATGGTGGGGAGATATAAAGAAATAAGATTTCTTTAATAGGTCTACCATCTGCATGATCTGTCGGTAAAATAAAAGTTTGCCTAGCAAAACATTTAAAAAACCCCCGTCACAAAAAACACTTCCAAAAAGTTGAAAATAAATTAATAAATTTTGATTCAACGGTTGCCATGTCGGGGGACCCTAACTGGTTAAGCTTTCCGTTATATTATTGGAACAATTTAAGGTCCCCCGACATGGCAACCGTTGAATCAAAATTTATTAATTTATTTTCAACTTTTTGGAAGTGTTTTTTGTGACAGGGGTTTTTTAAATTTTTAATTTAATTTTTATTTTATACTTTTTAAATTGATCTACTAGTCAAGCTCTTTCATTTGATACCCATATTGAGGGAGTTATGAAGAAATATGTATTCCGACATGTTGTGGCGGCGGCCATCTTGGACCGATTTTTTTCAAACATAGCTAAGAACACTTCCGACTAATATACCTTTCAAACAAAAAAAACTAAATCCAAATCGGTTCATCCGTTTGGGCGCTACGATGCCACAGACAGACACACACACACACACATACACACACAGACACGTCAAACTTATAACACCCCGTCGTTTTTGCGTCGGGGGTTAAAAACAGACAGATGGCGCTGCCACCGGCATCGTTGCACAATCGGTAAAAACAGTTTTGTTTTTAAAAAGATGGCGAATGTGTGGTGGTGATATTAATTTTATAACCGGACTAATTAAATAATTTTAATTGTAAAGTGGGAATCGACATGCCAATTCATAGACTTTAAATGTCGTTTCTTTGTTTTCAAGTAGGTCTTTGGTGTATGTAAGGCTAGAATAAGTTTAGTTTCAAAATGTGAACTATTGGTTAAATAAAAACCTTTGTTTTCAGAGCAACACAATACGTTTATTTTGGCAAGTTACAGTTCTCAAGGATTGTAAAGGAATCCTTTACAATCCTTGAGAACTGTCTTATATCTATAAAAAAAACTAAATCCAAATCGGTTCATCCGTTTGGGCGCTACGATGCCACAGACAGACACACACACACACACACACACATACACACACACACACAGACACGTCAAACTTATAACACCCCGTCGTTTTTGCGTCGGGGGTTAAAAATTATAATACAATACAAAATACCTAATTGCACATCATACATAATAATTAGTAATAAATAATGTCAATGTCTCTCTCTGTCTAGTTTACAGATTCATCAGGATTCAGGACCGGACCTACCAAATATGCCAAAGAGTACCATGCGAACTGTTTCAAAACACCTAAAATTTAAACATGCCAATCTCAAACGACGCAGCTTCTTGACAGACCGTCAAGACTTAATTCTGTGGCGTAGACGGTACTTGACGACAATAAAAGAATATCGGAGACAAGGAAAAAATATATTATCAAGATGAGACCTGGATTAATGAAGGTAGTTGAAATTTATTAATATGAATGTTAAATATTAACAGGTCGTATAACTGGTAAAGTTTGGGTGGATACAAGAATAAAATCTTCCAAACAAGCGTTTTCGGAAGGTTTGACTACAGGCTTAAAGGGCCCAACCAGTAAAGGTCGACGTCTTATAATATCACACATAGGCACCGATGAAGGCTTTGTAGAAGCCGGTCTACTTATTTTTGAATCAAAGAAAAATAGTATTAACTATCACGAAGAAATGAATTTTGACTGTTTTGATGAATGGCTTAAAAGCATTTTGCTAAAACTAAAGTTAAATGCGGTGCTGGTATTAGATAACAACCATTATTCACGAAAAGTGGAGCGTATCCCCACTTCAAACTGGCGGAAGGCTGATATTATTCAGTGGTTAGATGAAAAAGAAATTCAATATGAACCTACTATGATTAAGGCTCAATTAATAGAAATAGTAAAATTACGAACACTATGCAGTGGAAGAGGTGACCGCTGAATACAGTGTCACAATCCTGCGTCTGCCGCCCAATAACTGTGAGCTCAACCAAAATTGGGCACGACAACGCAAGAACAATGTGTAATGATTTTGTAATAAAAATATATAAAACAAGATTTTGGATAGCTAACCTCATTTTTTTAATCTGGTGTGTTTGGGAGAAAAAGAAAAAAAGAGGAGAGTAAAGTTAGTTTTTGGTTTGGCAAGGACGGATGCTGGCAATTGGAGCATAATGTGTGTCGGTGCGGTGTGTAAAATAAAGATTAATGGAAAAATAAGAAATAAGATTAAGTGGATCGATACGGTAATGTGATATAAATGGATAAACAAATGTAAGATAAATGTAAGATAAAAATGCCTCTAGCTTAACATCAGGCGAGGTGAAGTCAAATTGACGCGTCCTGTATATAAAAAAAAAAAAAAAAAAATTAAAAACCCCCGTCACAAAAACACAAAAAACTTTAACGGTTGCCATATCGGGGGACCCTAACTGGTTAAGCACTCCGTTATATTATCGGAACAATTCAAGGTCCCCCGACATGGCAACCGTTAAAGTTGTGCGTAAAACCGTGGGGGAAAGTCCATGAAGGATTTTCCCCCACGGTTAAAAAAAAAAAAAAAAATCCGTTAAAGTTAAAAGGCAAACTCCATTTATTTTCAACTTTTTGGAGGTGTTTTTGTGACGGGGGTTTTTTAAATTTTTAATTTAATTTTTATTTTATACTTTTTTATTTTATACTTGATCTACTAGGCAAGCTCTTTCATTTGACACCCATATTGAGGTAGTTATGAAGAAATATGTATTCCGACATGTTGTGGCAGCGGCCATCTTGGACCGATTTTTTTCAAACATAGCTAAAAACACTCCCGCCTAATATACCTTTCAAACAAAAAAAACTACATCCAATTCGGTTCATCCGTTTAGGTGCTGCGATGCCACAGACAGACACACACTCACACACACACACACACACACACACACACACACACACACACACACACACACACACACACACACACACACACACACAGACACGTTAAACTTATAACACCCCGTCGTTTATGCGTCGAGGGTTACAAAGGTAAAGTAAGAAAATAATGTATAGATACGTTGTAAAAGTTTTGATAAGATTCTAGACAGTACAATTACAATAGAAATACATGATTTTTTGATAGAACACAAGTTACAGTTTTATTCATTACTATGTCCAGAGCGATGCCCGATACGTATCGGTATTTTGGTGTATCGATACAACACCATGCGATATTTCGATATTTTGTATCGATACACATCAATACGATATGTGGAGAAATCGTATCGCTTCTAGGGTATATCGCATCAAAAATATCGTATGACTTAACTCTTAAGTAATGCATAGTTGTTCAATCAAATGTTTAAAAAGAGATAAGCTGAATAAGTACATTTTGAGACTTGAATCTTTGTTATGATTATAATAAAATATAACCACGATAGAAAATATTATAAACAAACTTCTTTTAATAGTGCCGCCTATGGCAGGCTGTATTGTGTAATATGATGTGGGTGGTAAGGTAATTGATTTGTTGACGTTAGTTTTGAATATCGGTAGACACCTTCATAAAGTAATAAGTTATTTCTATTAGCACTGTGTGATTACGATTAGTTCATTCGAAGCGTCTCCACATTTAATTCTACTGTGTGTCTAAGTGTTTGGTCTTTTTTTATTAAGAGTGAAATAAGGAAAAGATTCATAAAAACTTATGTTTGGAGCATTGCACTCTATGGATGTGAGACATGGATAATGACAAAGGGGGACAGAGACAGGCTGGAAGCGTTCGAAATGTGGTGCTGGAGAAGAATGGAGGGGATAAGCTGGACGGAAAAGGTGACGAACGAGAGAGTACTAAATAGGGTGCAAGAGGGAAGGTCTTTATTGAGAATAATCGAGAACCGAAGAGGAAAGATGATTGGCCACCTGATAAGACATGACTTGTTCATAAGAAACATCATAGAGGGGAAGGTAGAAGGAAAGAGAGGAAGAGGTAGGCCAAGAGGAACATTTATGGCACAGATAAAGGAAAAGATACAAGTCACATCGTATCAGGAGGTGAAAGGATTGGCGGAGCAGAAAGAAGAGTGGCGATTACTCCACCGACAAGAGCGTAGCTCTTAAGTTCTAGAGAGAAACAAGTGCGAAATGCAAGTTGTGTTTGGCAAATGTGAAAACAAAAGGCAATACTACCAACTTGAAAATCCATTTAAAAAGACACCATAATTAAGTTTTAGTGAGTGAACAGACACGACCAATTCTTCAAAAAGTAAGTTCTTGTTTACTTTTTACTTATCAAAGTGTACCTATTAAATATTATAGAAAAGGGTTGGGTTAGGAAATGTGGAAGCAAGCACCTCTGCCTACTCCTTCAGGGATATACAGGGGTGAATTTATGTTGTGTTGTGTTAAAAAAAATCGCATCACTCATGCAGTTTATATTTTGGTGACGTACCTATTAATTGAAATATTCCCTTTTTTTAATTTAATGGTAATATCGACTGCGGCAACGAACAGTATCGATACTAAAAATTTTCATTTTTTCTTTTATTGTACCATTAGGCCTAGAATATATCAATCTTTAAGTAGACAAAGTATTAAAAAAAAAAATCTAAAGTACATTTTTAAAATGAATAAAATTGATACTACATGGTATGAACAAAGAACACAACCGAAACCGGTAGTTTCAATAAAGTTCTCGGGTAGCGGGGACCGCTCCCCCCTCGTAACTACCCAAACCGTCAGTGTTCGCCGCTATGTAAACAAAGGAAGGCGTGTTTGATATCGCTCGATTTGGTTGTGTTTTTTTTTGTTTTGTTAATTTAACACTTTAGTTTACGATACATTATGAATATACCAATAAAACTATTGAAAGTGGTAGTTTCGATAGTATTACATGTTCGTAAATTTTCAAAGAGTATCGTAGGTGGTAGTTTCGATAGTATTTCAAGTTCGTTAATTTTCAATGAGTATCGAAGGTGGTAGTTTCGATAGTATTTTAAGTTCATATATTTTCAAAGAGTATCGAAGGTGGTAGTTTCCATAGTATTTCAAGTTCGTTAATTTTCAAAGAGTATCGAAGCTGGTAGCTTCGAGAATATTACAAGTCTATTTAGAATTTAAGAACAATCGAATCAGACATTTTCGATAGGTACCTAATAAAAGATATATCGAAACTACCAGTTACAATGCCGCCCCGACCTATATTCCTAGTTGATTGACAGATTCGATGTTTTTATAATCGTGACAATTTTTATTCAGAATGTTTTTAACAACAACATTAATAACTGTTTAGGTATTAAGGATATTTAAAACCAAAATAACAATTAATTTAATGTTATTTTTAATAGGAAATACTAACAAAACATGTTTTATTAAGTTTTATTATCTTCAATGCACTACACACAATACACTGAAGAAGAATGGACTTTTTTGGAGAATAATATATCCTTGGACGATGACTTTCCTCCAGTCCCACAAAAAGATGGTGACAAGACGTTTAGAGATTACCTGGAAAATGATTCCCACAACGTTATATTAGATAGTAAAGAAGGTACGCCAATGCCATCACCATCATCCAGACAAGTTTTGAATTTGAACCACGATCAACTGAAGACTCCAATAACACCCTGCAAGTCTATGGTAGTCCAGTTCTGGGAGAAAACGTAAACGCCATGTTAGTAACAGGGTGGATGTGCGAAGAAAACGACTAGCGAACTCCGGAAAAGAGTATATTTCCAAACCGGGTAAGACCGTTTCTCAAAAAGCCTTGAAAACGCCATGCGCTTTAACCTGCAAATTAAAATGCTTCGAAAAATTTACAGAAGTAATTAGAAAAAACATTTTTGCCAAGTAATGGCAACTATGTAACCACAGCAATCGTTCGTCGAGACGAAATTTTATCACTAAGTACCTACTATTTACCTTTGCCTACGACTGATTCAAACTATGAAGCTCAGCAAGTATGTTTGAAGATTTGAAGGAATTTTTATAGCATTAAGTATGCTAACTATACAAATCGAATACATAGGGAAAAAGAATCTTCTCGGGCGGGACTCGAACCCGCAGTCTTTCCCTTACAGGGGGAATGCCTGACCTCTCGGTCTCGAGTCTCGGTAGCCGAATTGGTCAGGCATTCCCCTCTGTAAGGGAAAGACTGCGGGTTCGAGTCCCGCCCGAGAAGATTCTTTTTCCCTATGTATTCGAGATGTTTGAAGATGTTTTGTAGTACCCTATCTATTACAGACCAATTAATCCGTACTGCACACAATAAGTTAATACTCTTGTGGTATAACAATCCAAGATAACCGAGGAAATCACCCAAACCATGTAAACAAGAAAAATGATGAGATAATTAAAAGTGTCTGCGACCACGTAAACTCTTTCCAACCTATTGAAACCCATTACACGAGAAAAAACACCACCAAATTATACTTAGATAACTCATTAAGCTTTAATAAAATGTTTACTTTGGACAAAGATTGGTCAACTCTAGAGACTTACAATAGTAAAGCAACAACTGAGAGACAATACCAGAACATAGTAAATGACCACATGAATATTGCGTTTTTTATGCCGAAAAAAGACCTGTGTGATAAGTGTTATACCTTTTCTAATAAAGAAAATTCTTCTGAAGATCAAGTATTGGTACATGATAAACATACTCGTATCTTAAATTAGGAAACTGCGCGTAAATATAAAATTAACGATAAGGAAATGGCGATCCAAAGTGGTTCAAAAGTAGTATGCGCAACATACGATTTTCAGATATCTAAGACATAATGTGCCATTTAAAAAAAAAATTGTTGTGAGTTTTACTGGTTAGAATAATGCTTTAAGTTTTTATTAGTTTTATGGCCTCAATTTTAGTAGTGGTCTAAGTGAAATAGTTAAAAAGCTGTATCAGCCTTAGTAGGTGTTGTTGGTAGGTATGTGTCCTGTAACAGATAATATTACAACATACAATTTAAATTTAAATAATAGTAATATAATAATAGTTAATAATAATAATAGTTCGAGTCTCACTTGAGCATTTCATTTTTTCCAATGTTTTTCGAACTTAACAGTTAGCATAATAAATGCTATAAAAAATTCATTCAAATAGTAATATTACTTATATTCAAATTGTATATTGTAATATTTATAAAAGTTACTCCAAGAGTAACTTTTAAATCTAAATTATTTTAATACTTTATAATTGAACAAAATAGTCTGATTTGATCTGAATAAATAATATAATCTGTGATTAAAGTTAAATAATTAGAAAGCTGAGTGATTAAGATTAATCTGTGATTATAGTAATTAACGTAAAGTAAAAAAAGTTAATTCTTATAGATTTAGTTAGAGCTTGTAGTTGATAGTGCGGATGGCATAGTATTCTTTGTTTTGTTTGTTTTTCTTCTAAAGATTTATTATTTTCATAAATAATACTAAACTATATAACACCAAAAATATGATAACATTTTGGACTAGCTAAAACTGTTAATATTTAGGTACACAAGAATACAGAAGATAACAGAATAAGGCTTTATTTAGTTTTGGTTACTCGATTGTTTGGTGTGAAATACATTAGACTGAAGTTTGAATTTAAAGCCAATCCCTAATTAACTCTGTTAAAACATTATCCGAAACATATTTTTCATAAATATAGTTGAGCAATTTCTAGTTTACTTTGTGGTGCTTGTAGAAAAATAAATCCATATTAATATTATAAATGCGAAAGTAACTCTGTCTGTCTGTCTGTATGTTACGCTTTCACGCCTTAACCACGGAACCGATTTTGATGAAATTTGGTATAGGGGTAGATTAGACCATGAGAAAGGACATAGGCTATGTTTGGTCGCGATAACCGACATCCACGCGGGCGGAGCCGCGGGCAAAAGCTAGTATAATATAAAAGATTCGATTTTTATTTTAAGGACCCTAAATACTATTGAAACGATCACTTTCGATATTTATTAGAATTTTCTAGAGAACACGTAAAAATTATTAATAAATACAAGTACTATTTTTAAGATATCATTAATACAAACAATTTAAAGTCAATTTCTATCTTTATACTGCTCTCCTGTAAAGTACATGTACATGTACACGATACTGTTCGTAGTCACAGTCGATATACCGAAATTGACGTGTTTCGATGAGAAATAAAATAAAAAATATTAAGTTTTTATCAATTTCCACTATACGGCCAAATCAGATAGTTACTTATCAATTAATCATTCTCTTCATATAACTTATTTCTACGGCCAGGCACCATAATTATTATTATAATTCATACAGGGTGTAATAATAAATGATATAATATAGTTTGACTGGACGACGATTGATTTAATTGGAGAACATAATATAGTGCAAAATGTAATTGGGAATTGCTGATCATGAGGTTGTGGGTTCGATACCCGCACATAGCGAATATTTGTGTGATGAACATTTGTATTTGCCTTGAGACAAAGAATATTCTTCGAATCCAATAAATTCATATATAATTAATTATTTTTAGGCTCAGGAATCTCATGTCCAAAACCAGCCTGCTGAAAATGCTGATCCTGTTGCATCTACGAGTAAGGCAAGTGATGTTTCGGAAATCGATTCATTTATCAGTGAATCTGCTATAACCTCGACGCCACGAAAACGAGATACACAGCGTCAGCCACGAATAGACGATGCTATTTCTAATATTGTTGCATATAAAAAAGGTGGTTTTCAAGAAGGTATATTAACAAACTCTATAATATATTTTATAACTGTGGATGACTTGCCTTTGAGTACAACAGAAAAGAAGGGGTTTCGTCATCTTATGAAAACTATTTGCCTATCATATTCTATCCCGAGTAGAAATACCATAACTAGATTAATAGATTTCAAATATGATGGTATTTCTGGAATCCTCAAAGAGATGTTGAATAAAATTCAGAGTTTCTGCTTAACAACTGACGTGTGGACCGATGTCTTGAACACCAGAAGCTACCTGGGTTTAACGTGTCACTTCCTTGAAGAAGGCTGTCTAAAATCAATCGTCATAGGTGTCCAAGAACTGAATGAAAGTCATACTTCAGATTATTTGTTAAATACTATCAAAACACTTTGTCTTGATTGGCAAATTGACCCAAATAAAATTTTAGCAATAGTAACAGACAACAAAGCAAATGTAGTGAAAGCAGTTCCCGATTTTATTGGTAAAAATAAACACCTTCCTTGTTTCGCCCACACTCTGAACCTAGTGATGCAAAAAACAGTCGAAGAAACCACGGGCTTAGACACTGTTATTAGTAAAGTCAAAAGTATTGTAACATTTTTCAAGCACAGTGTATCTGCTCATGACGAACTGATGAAAATTCAAAAAAATTGCGATGTGATCCCAAAGATATTAGTACAGGAAGTAGCCACAAGGTGGAATTCGAAATTATATATGCTTCAGTGTTTCATTGAATTAAGTGATTATATCGGTACTATTCTTTTGCAAAAACCTAAAGCCTAAAGCAATGTTAAGTGGAACAGAAATAGCAATAGTTAAAGAAATCATTAATATTATGATTCCAATTGAACATGTTTCAAAAGAAATATGTGGACAGGAATACGTGACGAGTAGCATTGTGATACCATTAATAGCATGCATGACTAAGGCAATTGAATCCGCAAATATAGAAGAAACTTCAGATATAGGCTCTGAATTGAAGACGAAAACACTTAGTGAAATTAAGAAACGTTTCAAAAACGTTGAAAAAGTTCACCTACTGGCTATTTCTACCATATTAGACCCAAGATTTAAAAAAATATACTTTACTGATGCTCTGTCATGTGCCAAAGCAATAAGCGATATAACCGACTTAATAAAAAGTACTGTTCAATCCAGTTCGACATCAACAACTATTGAAAATATTGGAGAAACGGATATTTCGTCAAACCAAGGCATATAGCAGTTTCACAACCAATTGGTGACTGAATGTTACCAAAGGTTACCTACACAACAAGGGATGGATGATATATTGAAACAATACCTCTGAGAACCGTTGTTGGATCGAAAATCAGATCCTTTTATATACTGGTCAACAAGGACTGCAGCTTGGCCAGATCTTAAAAATTTAGCATTAAAGTATTTGTCAGTAGTTGCAACAACAGTGCCGTCAGAGCGATTGTTTTCTTCAGCTAATAATACGCTTACAAAAAATCGCAATTGGTTGGATCCGCAACGATTATCAAAATTATTATTCCTTAAAAGTTAAGATGAAAAATTTTGGCCATTATAATTTTATACTATAAAATTACAATTGTGATTTTCTGTATAAGGAACTGTACAAAAAACAAAAAACTAGTGTGACGAATATTAAAATACAGTTATACTGTAAATAAATTAGAGTTTGAATTTTTGATACGATATTAATACGATATTAACAATATCGATACAAAGCCATACGATAATATCGTGTATCGATACATTCAGTTACGATACATTACGATGCGAAATATCGATACAAAGTCAAATATCGGGCATCGCTGTAATAGAAATTTTTTTATTGAAGAGGATTTGTAAGTGGTGTTTTATATTTTTGACATCGACCTTGATCCACCACTTTAAAAAAAATGATGGGAGCTATAAAGCTATACTATAGGCCACCGACCACTTCTCGTAAACAAATATGAAAAAACATATGTACGTTTCTTTAATGTAATTAAAGAAAAGCACATCCAAATGCACATTAAATCATTTAAATCCGATTATGAAACACCATAATGAATGCTGTATTAACCGTTTACCCAACTGCGAATGTTAGTGGATGTTATCATAGTACAGAAGAAAATTGGTCGATAATCTCGTATTTTCAGAAATTGGTAGGACTGAAGACCCCGATAAAACCGATAGACAAATGACACACCAGTTGTAAAAACGAGAGGGTAAGGTGAGAAATCCAAGACGAATTCTGTTCAGAATGTTATCCGCTGATCAGAATGTTATAATTTTGCCGCTTTGTGCATTCAACGTGACAGGACTCGTTCCCCATGTTGGTGCGGCTTGCTCCAGTCGCCGGCCTGTTGCCGTCATAAGCACGCGCGTACGTCGCGTTGATGTGTTTTTGAGTGTGAAAACGACGACAAATACGTGAGTTTTGTTTTTTTTTTTTACTTTTATTATTATAGCTCTTACTTTCCTATGAGTGCGTTCTGTGTATGTTGTGGGTTTTTGTGCTAGTCACTGAATGCCTACAAAATTATCTAAGGTTTTCGAAACTAGGAGTGGTACATAGTTAACCATTTAATCTCGGTACACAATGAACCGTGGTTCAATGTGTACCGCATTCATGTTCATTGTGTACTACCTATTTAACATTATTTTTAAGTAATAATGAGTAGGTACCAATGTGTGTTGTAGTACATGTGTAATTAATGAAGGTACTTACATAAATATTTAGTCTATAACGCGTTCTAAAAAGGTTCCTTTTTTATTTCAGCATGGGGCGAAACACGGTGGGAAGGGAAACCCGTAAAAAAGGAGCAATTCCGCCAGAAGCCATGCAAAAAGGCATACAACTGCACTTAGCTGGGTTAAGTATCCGAAAAGCAGCAAAAGATGCTAACCTTCCCTATCCTACATTACAAAGATACGTAATAAAATACAACGCCAGCAAATTTTTTACTGATGAGCAAGAAGAGAGTCTGGAGCAATACGTATTGGATTGTGCAATTAGATTTTACGGATTAACATCTAAAGACTGTCGCAGGACTCCTTATCAAATGGCAGTAATTAACAAAATCAATATGCCGCCTTCTTGGCAGCAGTATGAAATGACAGGACGAGATTGGATGCGAGGGTTCAGGGCAAGACATCCTCAATTATCAATTAAAAAGCCTGAGGCCTGTAGTATGGATAGAGCTACTTCGTTTAATAAACACAACGTACAAAAATTTTTCGATAACCTTAAACAAGTTTTAAGTCGCAATGCAGGCTTTGCTAATGGAAGTCGTATATATAATCTCGACGAAACATCTACCACCACAGTGCAACGACCTCAAAAAGTTTTAGCAGCTAAAGGAAGTAATGTGTGTAAGGTCACAAGTGGAGAACTTGGAGTGTTAGTTACTGCTTGTTGCATTGTGAACGCTATAGGTCAGGCACTACCTCAAGCAATGGTGTTTCCTCGAAAGAATTTTAAGTCGCTCATGTTGCATGGGGCACCACCTGGGACACTTGGGCTAGCCGCAGCCAGTGGATGGATGAAGCACTTTATCCAAGTATCTCGATGGTTATATGGATAAGGTCTAGGTACCGTTTGTATGTTCTTATGGCAAAGATAAAATTATGCTTATTATAATTTATTTGTTTCAGTTTACTTCAGCTTCAAAGGATAACCCCGCTTTACTTATTCTCGATAACCATGAAAGCCATCTTTCCATAGAGGCTCTAGATCTGGCAAAAGCCTCAGGTGTGACTATACTTACACTTCATCCTCATACCATCGCCAGGATGCAACCCTTGGATGTTGGACTAAATGGTCTTTTCAAGACATATTATTATGCAGCAATAGACTCATGGTTACTTCGTAACCCAGGTAAAACTTTGACCATTTATAATGTAGCCGAGTGCGTAGGTATAGCGTATATGAGGGCTATAACTCCGACAAATATTACGCAAGCTTTTAAGAAATGTGGAATATTCCCCTTTAACGACAATATATTTACAGGTATAGATTTCGCACCCAGTGACGTTACTAATAGACCAGCACCAGAAAATGTAACAGATGTTGTAGTAGATTGCCGAGAACCTGATGCTAATGAACGTTGCGATTCACCTTCTATACTGACTCCTGGTTTTCATCGTGACGATGATGAAACTGATGCAGAAATAGATCACATTATTGATGAATGTCTCTATAGCGAGCCAGTACCATCTACTTCATATGTATGTCCAGAAACCATCACAAATATCTATTGATAATAAGCCACGAGAATCATCCCATGCTAGCATTGCATCCACTTCTAAAATATTACATGAACCTACTACATCCTCGACAAGAGAACAAATAAAATCAGAGACACACTCATCAGATGTCTCACACTTAGGCACTCCAGGTAATTTCATTTCTCCAAAAATGTTCAGGCCACCTTTAAAAGCAGGCCCTCGCAATAATAGGTTGAAAAGAAAAGTAGGTAAAAGCATGATAGCTACCAACACACCAGAGAAAAACGCTTTAGTTGAAAGCAAAAGACCAAAAAAGGCGAGGGTAGTCAAAACTGCTCTATTTGCAAATAGCATTAAAAGAAGAGGAAAATCGGTTTCTTTGTCAGACGAGGAAGAAGAAGAATTTATGCCTGGCGGTTCATCTTCTGGCGGTGAAGACTTTATCGTGGATTCCGATGAGGACGAAGTAGTTTTAAACGACAATTTCCCTTAGTTATTACGGGAACCCCGTTGTGAAGACTACGTAATTGTTGCAAGTATGACAAAAAAAAACAAAGTGTACTACATAGCACAAATTTTAGAAGAACTAGAGGATGTCTGTGATTACTATGTATCGTATTTAAAATTAAAACAAAAGGAGACACAAACATTCTACATGTCTCTGGAACCTGACACAGCAGGTGTAAATAAAAAGGATATTATGTATATTCTACCCCTTCCCATTATTAAAGGTACGGTACGGCGTCCTGTTAATATGTCGTCACTAAATTTAAGATATTAATAATTGTGTAAGTATGACTGAAATACTGTTGCTAATGATAGTTTTTTTTGAGTTATTTAATATTTAAAAGGTTGATATATCTTTCAAAGATTTTTTTTATTTGTTGATCTCTATCGAAATATCGTAACCAATAACGAGCAATGTGATAATAACTGATGCCTATCATACTCTGTGAACTTTAAAAATTAAGGCTGATTAGGTTTAGAAGGCCAATAAATAGATGTGTTATTTGTTTGTTACTTATAATTTCATAGATATGTTCATTTATTATAAATACTTAGATTTAATATAACTGATTAGTAATAGTAACTAAAGTTCCTAAAAATACCTATATTATTAAAAATATACCTACTGACTGATTACTACTTTAAAGTAATAAATATTGAAACTTAAAACGTGTTTTATTTATATTTTTTTAAAGAAACAATCGACATATCCTCATCTGTGATTCATTGTATACCACACGGTTCAACCCATCCTACCCCCCATCCCATCCCTCGAATAGAGTCGCATTATCTTAGAGCACAAACAACTAGAGAATACATTACAAGCGAAAAATCACTTGCAGATTTATACCGAGTGTCTACGCTCCTCTAAGGCGACTGAGGGGAAGGGTCCGCACATAGGGGTATTTGGGCCTAAAAGTTGGCCAAAATAGGAAAGAGACAAAACATGAAATTCTAAGAATCTTTTACGCTCGTTAGTTTATGCGTATGTTGAGGAAAAATTACCCTCATTTTATTTTGTAATTGCGTTGCATTTCATTACAACGCAGTCGTCATTTGTGTGCTCTGTCGAATATACGTGAAACATACAGTGAAATTGAAATAAAAAAATATTTTTTTGAAATATTTTTTTCTCAATACTCATTCAATTTTTTATCTAGTTATGTCTTTAGGAGAAGACAGTGTACCAGGTATGTGCATTCCACGTAATAAAACAATGTAAAACATTTAAGACACATACAAAATATTGTTATTTTCGAACTACTATAAACGACTTTTGATTTAGTTATTTATATTATCTTTTGTTACACATAAGTGACAACTCGGGCATTCCCCGGCTGATCTTTTTATTAGGCTTGATAGAGCTTTTCTTTCGTATCCTAACCACGATAAAACTAGGTGCCGAAAAGTGCCGGTATTCAAGATATATTTTTTTTTATAAAAAAGTGATTTCACCAAACAAACTTATTTGTGCAGTCAAGGTTTTTAATTTATGGTTTTGTTTTGAATAGGTCCTTCTGGAGTCTAAATAATTACACGGGAAGCCGTATATTTACTGACCAAGGACTGTAGTGAGATGGATTTTACTAACATATTGGATGTAGTGGAAAATCAAATTATTAACACAGTGACGTTTGATGTGCAACGAAAAGATGAATTTCTTAGCAAGTTTTCTAGAATAAAATCGGAAATGAGGAATAGATGGAAAGCTGTAAGTCGAACTGAGAAAGATTTTTAAAAGAACAATCAGACGTGGTTACAGGGGACATTAGAAATTCCTCTCAGTCGCGGGACTAGTAACGATGGTAATACGAGCAGGAGATTTTTCATTAATTCCGAAGTATCATCTAGAATTACGGGCATCGACCTGAATTTAATTGAAAGATTCACTACCGTTCTTAAAGTCATATCCAAGTGGTCATAAAATTGACTTCAATAAGTTTGAATCTTATTGTGATGACACAGCAAAGCTCTTTGTTGAGCTTTACCCCTGGCAACCAATGACGCCTACTGTACATAAAATTCTGGCACATGGCCCTACTGTTATAAAGAGAGCTCTTTTACCTATAGGAACCTTATCAGAAGAGGCATCAGAGGCGAGAAACAAACATTTCAGAGCCTTCAGGCAGAATTTTTCTAGAAATTTTTCAAGGGAAGAATGCAACATGGATGTTTTAAACAGACTACTTCTAACTTCCGACCCACTTTTGAGTAGCATAAGTCCCAAACCACCCAAAACATTTAAACCTTTTAGCTTAGCTGCTTGAGAAATGATGCTTCCACCTGACATTAACAATGACGAGGCCAGTGCTGATGTCGCTGAGGAAACGTCGGAGGTGGAGGTAGATGTTGTTACCTCTGATGAAGAAGGGTGGGATGCGTCATCTGAATGATCATTTTGACAAGTTTTATCAGAGTGCTATAAGTATAATTAATAGAGTAAATAAATTAAGTATTTTTTAAGCATTTTTCATATTTTACTTAAAAGTTGGGGGTGGAAAGGTCCATAAATGTCCGTTATAAACTTTGTTTTATTGTTATTTTTAAACATCCGTATCTACATGACCAAAAAGTAACAAAATAATTTTGGCCAAGTTTTATGCCCAAATACCCCTATGTGGTCCGGCGCCGGGAAGAAGAAAAAGAATATGGAGATCGGTGCAACGCACCGGCGCGACTGCAATAACATTAAAAACATTATATACTAGTATTGTCTAAAACCTTAAATAAACGTATTAATGGAAAGTGGAAGTTTATTGTATTAATCACATCGTATTAGCGAACATTTTTATGGTGACCGAAGTGATTTGGCTGATTTTGGCTTACGCGAATGGAAGGCGAAACAATCCCGCATTAAGTGCATCATTAGACCCCGAGGGAATTACGCCCGTTCCTTAAATATCCATAATTCCCTTCTTTTACTTAAATATGCTCAATTTTTATTAATATACTTCGATAATTCGAGTGTATTTTGCCGTAGGTACCTACATTACCTACATTTTTTAACTTACTTAAATTTCACTAAAATTTCGTAGATTTGTGTATATAAGCTATAATGAGCAGTCAAATAACTTTATTCTTATTGAAAGTTTAAACAAATTCATATAACAGCGTAAAATTCATTAATTATTTGCAATTTTCAACAGTATAGATGGTGTGTATGTGCACAGGACGCAGTGTCTTATTCTCGTATTAAACTTGGTTAAATTGGTCTCAAGGAATAGTTCCCAGTCTAACTATTATAGTAGACATATAGTTAAACATATTGGCTGACTATTTCAGGAATTCTTCAGGGAATAAACCGGCGATTATTAGTAAGTCAACCATCGACACCGCGAAGCGCTTTCCAGCTGCCGTGCCGCGATAGCAGTGTAACACCGTGTCACCGCACGCAACTGCGACAACCGCCGCGCGCCGCCGCGCCGGCAGCATTCTTCTTAACGAGGTTCGATGCACTTTATATATTATTATTTATTTGTTTCCTAGTTATTCACGCCCACAATATGACTGATTTAAAGGAATTAATAAAGTTGAGAGGTAATATTAGGGGCCGTATAACGTTGTTTGAGAAGTATTTATCGCCTCTTATGCAAATTACTGATTTATTGTTACTGAGTGTAATAAATTGATAAACAATGAGTTAAATTTGTGACTAACATAATTGCAAGATTTAACCTACACTTTCGATGAAATTCAAGGTAAAATCGAGCAATTAGACTCGGATACCTCAAAACAGATGGAAGAACGGGAGCAAACGGAAAAACAGTTTTTCCAGCTGATTGGGACCGCTCAGGAATTCTTGGACATTTACAACAGTAATAAACTTAAACGAGAGGACGAGGTTTTGCATCGCGGCAGTTCCACAACGGTTGCACATCAAATTAAATTGCCGTCGTTGAAACTTCCTAAATGCCGAAAAGACAAAAAATGCACAATTGTAACTACATGTACCTGAAGCGACCAGCCTGAGTAGATCGACCACCTTCAATAAACATAAGTAACATTGGCTGTTTCCTTGAAAATTTACAAAAACTATTGGTTGAGTATCATTTTGGACCGGAAGCCTTCATTGACGAGACAGGGCTAAGTACTGTACATAAACCTGAGAAAATTATTGCTATATGTATAAAGGTGTAAAACAAATAGGGAAGATGACATCAGGTGAACGTGGTAAATTGGTAACTGCGTTCAAATTGAATAGAGATCCGGTTCTTAGCATTCCATGGATTCACCGTGCGGTCGCCGGGTCCATGGCGTGGTACAGAGAGGAACACTGTGACGGCGCCTGGGACTTGCGACCCAGGTGTAGGTTTAGGGTGGCCACCTTGTGATGCATCAGCGCTCACCTCCACCGTCAGTCGTGTTCCCCCTCTACCTATCCAAATTTGGTAAGATCCTATCAATGCCGTTTTAGATATTCGTTTGAGTAAAGAGCTTACTGAAGCTCTTGGCAATCCGAGGTCTTTAAATAAGTTATACAGGGATTTAGCTGGAATTCCCCTTGCTCCTACTTCCACGGCGTAGAGTTTAACCACATAGCCATTTTTGGTTAACTCGTTGGTCAGGTCAAAGTATTTGTTTATTTTTATAGCGTGGTCTTTAGGTATGTTAGTTTCCCACGGTACTGTGAGTTCTACTAGTACTGCACGCTTTTGCTGTTTTGAAAATAGGAATATATCGGGTCTGGATGACGAGGCACAAACATCCTCCGGTATTGAAATAAAATCCTCCGGTATTTTATAGTGTTTCTCATACGAATCTGCGAGTAATGTCCAATCAGCGGCTGCTATCAAAATTGAGTACGGCTTTTGATTTGTCTTTTTTGAGCAGCCTTCCTTTACAAACGCGACGTCATTTCTTTGGTTTGTGGTTAAACCCTTTTTCGCTCTAGCTACCGCCAAACTTACCGCCTCACATACGATTTCTAATACCTAATCATGTCGGCGCGAGTAATGACCCCGGTCTAATAGCGTCCTACAACCCACCAGTAGGTGCCTAGCAGTACCAATTGCTTCATCACATGAGTTACATGTTTTATGTGTGGCTTTTCCCCATCTGACAAGATTGCTTCGGTCGGGGAGGGTCAACTGGAATGCATTGAGATAAAATTTAAGGAGAGCCGGTGACCAGTCGTATATTACTCAAAGGAAAATGACGTATCGACCAAAGATGTCACTTCGACTCAACTTGATGATTCTATCGCAACGGACTTGACTTGCTACGAACGTTTTGTACCGTCGGCACAATCGTCACCACAATATGAACCCAACACTAAAAATATAGCTTCAGTAATTTTTTCACAGACCCCAGAGGTTTCTTATACTAAAGACGATTTCGACTATGATGATTCTGTCCTTGACAAGGATTATTGTCCATTATTTGACAGCCAACATTCATCTTCATCTGAGGAAGATATAAATATTCCATTGACTTCAAGAAAAACTAAGAAATTATTGCCCAATAAGAGAAAGCTTTTGCAAACTCCGGCAACAGATAGAGAACCAACAACAACAGGAACAAACCCTCTTGTGGGTAATGATACTTGGACTAGTAAAGGAAACGTTCCTCCTAATAAACGTAGAATTACTTTGGATACACTTCACTCATTTCAAGACAAAATCGAAGGACCAAAGGTAAGCCAAACACTTGGGATGGTTTTCTCGAAGATATTAATGAGTATAGCCGCCGTATTATTGTGTTTTCAAGAAAAAAAAACCCTTGTCATTTTATAGCACCTTGGACGCAAAAAAAAAAGGCGGACGCCGTCTCATTAAACAATAATTGAAGCACCCATAGTAAGTCAGCGCGCTAATACAGACTAAAAACAGTGGACAGACAGACAGTTATATTTTTTATGTTATTATGTAATATTTCACATTTTACAGATTTCCCACAGCAAATGGTATATGGAAAAATTATTGGATAAAAATAATACGGTAGTGTAGAAACGAAAATAATTGGAATCCATCGAAAAGTAGTGTAATCTGCAGTAAACATTTTGAGGAGAATGATTTGTACACAACAAAAGGTGGACTTCTTCGCGTTGTTGCTTACGCCGTACCAAAAAAAGTAGGTAATAAATCCAAAAGTTTTAGGTACAGCAAGCTGCAAAAGTGCATGGCCATTACAAATACTAAATCGTTTGCGCCGGTATTCAACGCCATCTGTTGACGAATAAAATGGTTCATAAATATCTCACTAGATGGCGCCGCGCTATCTTTCAAATGTGAAAAAAACTATCAAAGTAGTTTATTATATATACGAAACATCATTTTTACTTCTTTTTGTATATTATCAATATTTTCATTACATTAATTCACACAAACACAAATTAATCAACATAATAATATAATTACAAAAACAGAATGGTCTCGGCAGGTTTCGAACTCGAAATTCTAAACCTTAGTTTCACGATAATACCGTATAGACATATCAATTGGCTAACATTGCACATGACTAAAGCGTTGAAATAGAATATTACTAGATTTTTGTAGTTTAACTTAATGTTTTAATCTTAGAGGGTGAACTTAATTTATACTTAAATGAACTACGTGGGTAGTTCAGTTTATTTAATAGCTGCTTAAGCTCAGTGACTTGCTAGTTTGTTCGTTCGCTAACATCATTCCTATTTCTATTAACCTTGAGCTAAGTTAACCATTTTTTTTTACTACAATGAGTACGCGATGCAATATTGACATGACGACAAGAGCAAAAATAATTGCTCTGCATGATCAAGGCAAAAACATGTCTGAAATAGCACGAGAGATTGGCATAAACGTAAGTGTGTCCTGTTATATAAATTCTATATAAATAATCTTATTTTTTATTTCAATGTAAAAGCTACTTCAATTGTTATTTTAATATTTCTATTTCTTTGTTATAGCGAAAAACAGTGGTCTTATGGGTGCGACGATTCGAAGAAGCGGGTACTTTGAAACACCGTCAAAGAAGTGGCAGACCACAATTAATAGACACAACGCAAAGGCCTGCAATGATAAGGGACTATGAGGAAAATGGATTTATGACGACAAAACATTACGCCGGGTTTGTTTGACACAAGTGTGGATACTGTGCGTCGCATCTTGCACAGTGAAGGTTTGCGTTTTAGGAGGCATGCTGTAAAACCATTACTGACAGACAGCAATAAAAGAGCCAGACTTGAGTTCGCGTTGGAGTACTCCAATTACGACTGGAGTAACGTCATCTTTACTGATGAAAAAACCTTTAAGTCGAGTCAACATGGGCGTTTGCATTTATAGGCGTCGTGACAATACCAGACACAGCAGAGATCACGTAGTGCCCAATATGGAGTCTGGTCGTATAACAGTGAACATGTGGGGGTGGATGAGTGCTGCTGACCCAGGAGAACTCATTCGAGTGCCTAGTCGAGCGAATAGTGGCCATTATATAGATGTGTTGGAGAAGACTATGTTACCCACAGTTCGAAACGTCTTTCCTGAGGAAGAAGTTCCCATAATAAAATTTGTGCAGGATAATATTGTCCCATACACCGTTCGCGTAGTGTGCAAGAGTGGTTTATCCGGCATGATAATATTTATGTTATTCCATGGCTTGCTAGATCGCCGGCTTTAAATCCCATAGAAAACTTGTGGAGTATTATTGTCCAACGATGGGAAAATCAAAACGAGCGGACCCCAGATGCCTTAGAGAAGCATTGCTTAAAAGCAAGGGACAAAATACGTGGTTCTGATATATGTAAGAAACTCGTTAGCTCAATGCGTTCCCGCATGCAAGCTGTTATAGATTAGAACGGTGGTTACACGAAGTATTAACATAATTGTTTAGTTTATTTAGTGGTAGTATTTTATAAGTAAGTAAATTGTTATACAATTTATTATAAGTTTCTCTTTTAATATGTTTGTATTGCGTGAGTAATAATAATTCATTGATCAGTGTTTACTTAAATAACAATGTTTCATTGAAAACGATGCAGTTGGAAAAAAAAATTCAGGCTTCACTTTTAGTAGCTAGATTTACTTTTGTTTACATCTTATGTAGTCAAGTTAAACTTGCTATATCAAATTACATCACAGGAAACTAACGATTTATAGTATTTCGGTCTCCAGTTTATTTTTATTGAGTTTACAAAAGCTTCAATCTTCTTTCTTTTATCGGAAACGAAAACTTAAGCTATGTCCTCAATAAAAAATATTAATATTATACTACCACTAAGAAATAAAAATTATTAATATATTAATCGAATACATAGGGAAAAAGAATCTTCTCGGGCGGGACTCGAACCCGCAGTCTTTCCCTTACAGGGGGAATGCCTGACCACTTCGGCTACCGAGACACGCCCGATATGATTCAAATTTCCCATCTCATACGTCTTTAAGGCGACGTGGCGTCATCTACCGATTCTCTTACGAACTATCGGAATCAATGTATGATGTTACAATCATTTTTAAACATTGATTTTTGATAACTGCGCCCAAACAATTGAAGGAATTTTTACAGCATTAAGTATGCTAACTATACAAATCGAATACATAGGGAAAAAGAATCTTCTCGGGCGGGACTCGAACCCGCAGTCTTTCCCTTACAGGGGGAATGCCTGACCACTTCGGCTACCGAGACACGCCCGATATGATTCAAATTTCCCATCTCATACGTCTTTAAGGCGACGTGGCGTCATCTACCGATTCTCTTACGAACTATCGGAATCAATGTATGATGTTACAATCATTTTTAAACATTGATTTTTGATAACTGCGCCCAAACAATTGAAGGAATTTTTACAGCATTAAGTATGCTAACTATACAAATCGAATACATAGGGAAAAAGAATCTTCTCGGGCGGGACTCGAACCCGCAGTCTTTCCCTTACAGGGGGAATGCCTGACCACTTCGGCTACCGAGACACGCCCGATATGATTCAAATTTCCCATCTCATACGTCTTTAAGGCGACGTGGCGTCATCTACCGATTCTCTTACGAACTATCGGAATCAATGTATGATGTTACAATCATTTTTAAACATTGATTTTTGATAACTGCGCCCAAACAATTGAAGGAATTTTTACAGCATTAAGTATGCTAACTATACAAATCGAATACATAGGGAAAAAGAATCTTCTCGGGCGGGACTCGAACCCGCAGTCTTTCCCTTACAGGGGGAATGCCTGACCACTTCGGCTACCGAGACAGGCCCGATATGTCATACGTCTTTAAGGCGACGTGGCGTCATCTACCGATTCTCTTACAAACTATTGGAATCAATGAATGATGTTACAATCATTTTTAAACATATTATATTAACATTCGATTTGTATAGTTAGCATACTTAATGCTGTAAAAATTCCTTCAATTATTAATATATTATATGGAAAAACAGTGTAAACTTATGAAAGAAAGAATAAAGCGTTTATAAATAAGAAATAAATATTTTTGATTAAATTGTTGTATGTTTCTAAGTTACGAATATAATCATCATTCTCTGAACCTTTTTCCCAACTCAGTTGGGGTCGGCTTTCCAGCCTAACTGTGATGCGGCTGAACTTCGATATTTTCCGTGAAGCGACTGCCATCTGACCTCCACAACCAATGGTCCAATCACCAATGGCGATATCAAAGTTCCAAGTTAGACTGGTTGGACTTTTGAGGGCTCCAACTACCCGTAACTACTGTCATAGAAATTTGTATGGCAACCGGGACCGACGACTTAACGTGCTCTCCGAGGCACGACCAGGACCAGTGCAATGACTGTTTGCACTGGTCCTGGTCGTATTCATGCATACAACTTTTTTGCACTGAGCGGGGATCGAACCCGCGCCCCGTGCGTAGCAGTCGCATGCTCTACCGCCACTAGTTACGAAATTAAATCCATAATTTTATTAAGATGACAAATATATTTGCGGAGGTATACTATTAACAATGAGAGCTCACTAGTGATTGAAGCAGTAGCCTCAAGTTCCGGGCAGCAACAAAAATTGGAACAGATTTTTTCTCAAAATGTAACGACGCCTTTACCACAAGTGAGTGGATTCCTAGTAAAAGCCTAGTGATATTTTGTAAGCCTTGTTCTAGTTACCGAAATGTACCTACCTATAATTTCATTTTCTTTTAGAGCTCGCCAGTGGTAGAAGGATTTTCTATGCAAGAATCGATACTACAGCAGTCTTGCTTATTAAACACTAATTCATCTTTCCAAAAAGTAAGTATCCACCAAAAAATGGGTTTATTTTTCAAAATTCATAAAAATATTGAAAATGTTACGTAATGCTAATGTTTGTAAATATTTTTATAGGAGTCATCCGAAACCGTAACTTCTGGAGTTGAATTGGAACAACCATTGTTAGTACTATTTACTCCCAGGAAACGACGTATGAAGAAAGATCTGATTAAAATGCGCGCCTTAATGCAAAATCAAAAAAAGAAAATAAACATTTTAAATCAAAAAGTTAGACATCTCCAGAATAGGAATAAATCTTTAAAAGAAATTTTAAAAACCCTTAAAGAAGAAAATTATCTTGATTCAGATCTTTTTAACTGATTAATTGAAGACATTGTCGCTGCTAACATTTTTAATAATTACAATAAAAAGAAACTAAAGAAGAAAGTTAAATACTAACCGTCTATGAAAAAATTTTGCCTAACTCTCAATTATTATTCTCCTAAAGCTTACGATTACGTTAGGCAAACTTTTAATACCTGCCTTCCTCACCGAAAGACACTGTCCAAGTGGTACGGGCATTTTAATGCAAAACCAGGATTTACTGAAGAATCTTTTCAGGCACTGAAAGCAAAAGCACAAGTAAGTGAGCATCGGCCTTTGAACACTTTACTTTTTGACGAAGTTGCTATTAGAGCTCAGAAAATTTGGGATGGTAAGAAGGTTATAGGCCTAGAAGATATGGGGTGCGCCTTTGGCATGCCAAGCATTAGTTTTTTTACTCGTTGGGATTAACCACCGCTTCAAACTACCAGTGGGATATTTCTTAGCTATTCATTAAAAGGAGAACAGAAAGCTAATTCGATAAAATTATGTCTGATTAAATATTTTGGAGCTGACATTGATGTTGTGGCATTGACGTGCGATGGTCATCAAACAAATTTCAATGCATTAGAATCACTTGGTTGTCATTTTAAGCCCGAGTCGTTAAAAACAACGTTTACTCATCCTGCCAATGGTTCTCAGGTTGCGTTTTTTCTGGACCCTAGTCACGTCATGAAATTGTTAAGAAACCATTTAGAATCTAAAAGAGAGTTTATAGACAAGGATGACCAAAAAATCAAATGGGTATTTATCGAGGAATTTAATAAACTACAAGAAAAAGAAGGTTTACACTTGGCCAATAAATTGACAAAAAAGCATATCAATTTCAAAAATAATATAATGAAAGTAAAACTGGCCACTCAGGTGTATAGCGAAAACGTAGCAGTAGCATTAAAATCGTGCAGAGAAGACCTAAATTTAGATGTATTTCAAGATTCAAAGGCAACGGAAATGTTCATTAGAAATATGAATATAAAGTTTGACATATTTAATTCCCGAGCTATGACACAGTTTGATTATAAAAAACCACTATGTTCCCAGAACAAAGTTGCTATATTTAATTTTTTGGATGAACTGAAAGAATGCATATTAAACTTAAAAATTAAATGTATATCAAAAAGAAAAGTAACTAAAGGCGGTCGAGTGACTTTTGTTATTACTGTATTTTATAAACGTTTGGTAGATGCAAAATGTAAAACTGGTTTTCTTGGCACGTTACTAAATATTAATAGCTTAAAGCAACTGTATGCCAACTTGATTGGTGAAAATCGGTTGGTGTTCCTGCCAACCTACAAATTAAGCCAGGATCACCTTGAGATGTTCTTTTCATCCATTAGAATGCATGGAGGTTTCAATGATAACCCTAACGTTCTTCAATTCAAAGGTTGCTATAAAAAACTGCAGGTACATTTAGAAGTACGATGCCTGACCACTGGAAATTGTGTTCCTTTGGAGCAAATAGCTGTCCTTAACTGCTCTTCCGCCAACCAAATAATTACAACAACGACTCCATCATACCGTCACGAAGAACAAGAAGATGTTACTTCTTTATCATTCATGAAAGAAATCACTAAAGACGATGACAAGCTGGCACAACGATTAAACATATAAGAATTTAACGAGTACAGGAAGTTAATAGTAGGATATCTGGCAGGCAGCATCTGTCATTACGCCAGTAAAAATATTAAGTGCCAAAAATGTATCGCGCAGCTATGTACTGACGACTGGCATTTTTTTCACAAATTGATAAATTTGAAAACAAGGGGGGGGGGCTTAAGTTTTCCATCAAAAGATTTGTACGATATTTGTTGCACTTGTGAGATGGTGGTCCGAAGACTTTTAAAAGAAAACATTAACTATTTATAATGAAAGACAGCATCAGTACATGCTAAACAAAATCTTAAAAAAATTCATAGCAAACGACAGATTTTTTTTTAATTTGGAATTTGAACTGTGGTGGACAGCTGCGCCGGCCCTTGGAGGTCTTCGGGAGCGCTTGGGCCGCGCGCGCGCCGCTTCGTATTATGTCTACTCCCACCAGCCATTGCATTGTTAGCCGCCGCGCGACGCAGACGCTGTGTCGCTTTACTTAGCGTTTTTAAATAGTTGAACCGCGCGTAATCATTTGCTTAAAGATTAGTTTTTCTATTTCGATTATTTCTATTCTATCTTGCATCTATCTTCTCTGCTTTCAACTATAAACTGTATCTTTTCCTTCGGGTATTAGTGCTTCCTACTCTTCTGTGTTAATTGTAACTATGTACCTGACTTTCGATATTATAACACGTTTTCAAGTACGCGATCTTTTTATTTAACTCGCCCGTACATCGAACACTCATTCAGTAGTACAACTACAGAACATTCATTTGCGGGAACAGAAAATAAAATAGCTTTAATCAAATACATAGCCGCAAAATACCTAAACATTCGCTTTCACCACATAATATATCTAAATTAGAATGGATTAATAGATGTGTTGATAGTAAAAGACAAGCCTATAAGAATTTGAAGCAACAAAAGGGATTATAAGAGTACCGTAACATTATAAGACGTTTATTCATTTTTTACTTAAAAATTACATTTTAATGAATTTTTATAGCATTTATTGTGCTAACTTTTAAGTTCGAAAAACATTGGAAAAAATGAAATGCTCAAGTGTTGTTCAGTTCAGTCAATCAGTTGGAAGAGCAGTCCCCCTGTAAGGGAAAGGTCGTGAGTTCGAGTCTCACTTGAGTATTTCATTTTTTCCAATGTTTTTCGAACTTAAAAATTACATATTTAAATATTCTAATGTTAACGGGAATTAAAAGGAGTTTAGCGGCCCTTGGATGAAGAATTAATGGATTTGCTCCACAAATAATAATACCGCGTATGAACGAGACACAACATACAAAAGCTGTAAGGAATGAAAAGGACAAGAACTATATTCTTTGTCCTTGTATTCCCTTGTTTTAATTAATTTTAGGTTGAACACTCAACATTGATTAAAAAGTCCACAGAGGTTGAGATAACACAACGGAAACAGAAACTATTCAAGCAACTAAATCGGCAAACGCTTTTAGCCCAGACACGAAAAAAGAAGGCGATATTACGTTCGAAAAATCTGCGCCTTATGAAGAAAAACGCTGAACTGTCCCATCGTAGAAAAATTGCAAGAAAAACGGCTAATTAATCAAGAGACAGCATATTTATTATCCTTTATGAATCCAGGTGATACGACCTTTTTAAAATTTCGAAGAAGCAAATACTCACCTGAAGTGCGCAAACTTGCGTTAACACGTTAAGCGCCAAGCATATCGCTGGTTAAATACCAAAGGGCCACAACGCAAAAAAATCTGAAACCTATTTTTTTTCAAAAATGGCATCCAAATCATTATAACTTTTAAATTTGAAAAAGACACCCGTGATTTTAGCGTCAGAAATGGCCAAATTAGACAAGCGCCTTTTTTGCATTCCGCGACTTTGGTGACTAACTTCAGGATGAAACAGCCACATTTTGAGTTAAGCCCTCGTAATCGGCGTAAGTGCACGTTATTTATAAGACAAAGGGCCATATTGCGGAATATGTCTTAGTTTTAATTAAATTTTATAGACTAAAGTGCCATATTTTGAATTGTGGCCGTGTGGAATATAAATATCAAGTGAGTACATCATTATTTTATAAACCAAAGGGCCATATTATAAAATGTGTCCGCTTTGCATTTTAATACCATGAGATTATTTTTTAAGATGAAAGTGCAGAGCCAGAGTTTTGTATATAAGAAAAAAGTAAATACATTACGATTTCTTTACGCAAATTGGACATGTTTCTTTTGTGGCTCTATTCTTGTGTGTAGTGGTTCCCTTGTATGTTTTTTATTTCAGTTAGTAAATTTACCTACCTAAACAATTAGGTATAGCTTGTCTAAGCCCAAATGACTCGCCCAACCACTTCTCTCAGGCATACAAACGAATTATACCTATTGACGATAAAATTCTTGAAACAATGGAAGTTTTTACTATTTTTACACTGAATATGATGTGAACGTTATTCCAGTTTAGACAAGCTATAGGTACTCGTACCAATAATATCTGTGCTGCCTGACACACTTTTCTTGAAGAGATCGAGAAATTCTATGGACAGCTGTATGCATCACTTGGTGGTTGAATCATCCGTGATGCATACAGCTGTCCATAGAATTTCTCGATCTCTTCAAGAAAAGTGTCATTTATTGATTATCTTGTTCGGTATTTATATTGTTCAGACTGTTTAGTATTGGTGAGCTCAATTCTTGATGAACAATATTGGGAGTTGAGTTGAATGTGTTATTTTGTGTTGAGGTAGTATGAAGACCTTCATTTTGTGCTATTATCACCTCCATTTTTTTGTGCTCGTGTATTCATTCTACAAATAAAGAAAAAGCAATGATATACGTATACAAACACAGACCCTACTGTCCACTCCTAATGGTTTCATCATCCACGGCAGCAGTAAACAGTTTACGAGTCAGGCAGCACAGATATTATTGGTACGAGTACCTATAGCTTGTCTAAACTGGAATAACGTTCACATCATATTCAGTGTAAAAATAGTAAAAACTTCCATTGTTTCAAGAATTTTATCGTCAATAGGTATAATTCGTTTGTATGCCTGAGAGAAGTGGTTGGGCGAGTCATTTGGGCTTAGACAAGCTATACCTAATTGTTTAGGTAGGTAAATTTACTAACTGAAATAAAAAACATACAAGGGAACCACTACACACAAGAATAGAGCCACAAAAGAAACATGACCAATTTGCGTAAAGAAATCGTAATGTATTCACTTTTTTCTTATATACAAAACTCTGGCTCTGCACTTTCATCTTAACACATTCCCTGCTGCCCTAATAGTAAATATAAATGCAGCTATACTGAAAAAACACACCAATGTTGTATTACGCACATACGTATCGAGCTATAAAGTTTTCGTGACGCGGGTGCGGGCTAACACGCTACGCGCGTATTTTCAAAGACGTTACAAGCAGACTGGAAAACACACATGTTGTGGGTTGCGAAGTCGTCACGCGTTTGTTTGTGTTTGACAATTAATTTGAAGAAGAAAAGGTTTTGGGATAGCTTGAAAGACACAGCGAAGTAATAGGACTCCTAAAGAATTAAAAAAAAAACATTAATAAACAGAATGCAAATTTGAGACTTTTATTATTATTTTATATTATTTTATTATTTTTACGCTCAGATGCACCGTTTCCGAAATAAAAGATCATTCAAATTCAAATTTCTCTCGGTTTTGTATGGAAAGGCCATTTTAAAAATATACTAATGCCATCTACCCAATTTCTTACAAACTTTTTTCAACGATTTTGCTTTCTTACGTAGCGATTGATGGCGCTGCTCTAGCAATCAGGCGGATTTATTTTATTAGTGGTAATCAAAGAACTTTCATTTACTCTATATCTATCAGATAATTCGTGAACCTTATAAAATATTCAAAGAAAAACATTTTTTTTTTTTATTAACTTTTTAATTGGCGAGAAAAGAGGTGTTTTCAATGATCATTACATCTAAAAATAAATGAAGAGAGTATTACTGAGGGTTTGGCAGTCTGGTCAACCGGCCTTTGCCTTTCCGAATTGACAAAAACAAATGACAAATTTTTAAACAACTAGTATTGTAACGAACCGTATGTATTCGGTACTGAGTAACGGGTACGCCTTCAAGTACTCGACTTCAACTCGAGTTACAAAATGTTACATACGAATCCAATTCGTTACTCGCATGTTTCGTATCGTATGGGTAATATGTATGTAGTGAAGTACCGAACGTTCATGCCTGCGAATTACAGAAGAGATACTCGTACGTATCTTGGAACACGCACACAAGTGTAGGAAAGTGGCATATTACAGTGAACTGTGACTTTTCGTGATTGGCGACAACTCTCTCTAGGGAGCTTCTAGTAAAGTCCCCACAACTTTACTCAGGCAGCAATCATCTCATTCATCGTCATCATCATCATCATCAATCATCTCATTTATCGTCATCATCGTCGATATCGTCATCATCATCAATAATCTCATTCATCGTCATCACCATCAACATCATTAACTCATTATCATCATGAACAATCATTTTAATTAGGCAATATAATACAAAACAAGACTTGACTAAAGGTCCTAGAAACCATGAATTGATTTATTTATTAATTTTAATTTTTTGTGTATTTAGTGGATAAGATGTACTAACATAGTTTAAGTTTGTGATACTAACAATATTTGTATGGATTTTTAATCTGAAATAAATGATAATAATAATAATAATAAAATGTGGAGCAAATGCTGACTAGAGCACAAGCTAGAAACAGGAATGCACAAACAACATCTCCGGACTCGTCGCTAAGCTCCGCCGCGCAACCTCCAGCAATGGAACCAGCGGCGTCGAGCTCCTCTTCGAGCGACGAGTTTTTCTCTCCGCCGACGTCGCCAACACCTGTACGTCGGCCGGGGAGAGGCCGGCCACCGACCTGCTTGGGACCCCGACGCCCTCCGGCTTCGAATAGGGCCCCCGCTGCCGGTGGTAATGTGCACCGCATGCGATGGACTAATTCTATCAACGAAAACGTCATGCGGGCATATTTTGCGGCTACAGAGGGGGGAACTAACCTCAGTGCGTACCGTACTCGAATGCTTCCTTTGTTTCAGGCGCTTGAACCTTCCATCAACACATCAGCACAACGATTATCGGACCAAGTACGGGTCATTCAACGCAATCGCATGTTGAATGAAACCGTACTTGAGACTCTACGGCAAGAATGCTTGCGAAATATCTGTGTCACCCCCGCCCCGGCTCCTGCTCCTGCTTCTACAGCAGAAATAAATAATGATACTTATGTTGCGCCGGATGACACACCTATTCCTGTAAGTATTCAGTACAATGAAGAGATCAAGGAGGCTTTGGAATGTGCGTTGCGGGAATATCGATCAGTGCCCGTACATGTCAGGCCACGTCTCCCGCGGATGCCCATACATAGGCGTAATATAGCGTTGGTGAGTGCCCTTGATTCATTATTACCTAGATATCTAGAAAATAGTGAAAACCTCGGTGACACCCACTCAATTCTGTATTGTACTGCTGTGGCGGCATGTCGTATGGCAGGTGCTAAATTTCCCATTAAAGATCCTGCCATACGACCTAAGTCTGCCATACCAGCATGGCAATGCAGAATTGAACGACGTGTGGCCGAGGCAAGGGTGCTCATCGGTAAACTAATCTGCTTCAGGTCGGGCAACACTCGCCCAAGAGTGATGCGCTATGTGACCCGAGCGTTTGCGGGAACTGATATTAGTCCCCAAGATTATACGTCTCGGGTCACAGAGCGTATTGACTTCCTGAAGCAGAAAGTCTATGCATGGGCAAACCGTATTCGGAGATATAAAAGACGAGTTGATCGATATACCGTCAACCATATGTTCCAAAGAGACCAAAGGTGGGTATATAGAAGCTGGGAGCGAACAGATGAAAGTGTGGACGACGTGCGGCGACCGGATGCTGAAGCCACAAATGCGTTCTGGCGCAGCATCTGGTCGGTGCCCGTTAGTCACACTGAAGGTGATTGGATGCGTGAGGTCGAAAGAGCATGCGAAACCATTCCAGAAATGGAAGAAATCTACATTGATGCCACTGATGTAGATTGTGCAGTCCGTTCGTTGTCTAACTGGAAATCTCCGGGACCGGATGGATTGCACAATTTCTGGCTTAAGTGGCTACGGAGTTCGCATGTTGTTTTGGCCTCACAATTTCAATCCGCTATAGAATCTGGGACGCTACCAGCTTTTATGACGACAGGAGTTACTCACCTGCTCCATAAAACTGGTAGTACTCTGGAGCCAAATAATTATAGACCGATTACATGTCTACCAACGGTCTATAAACTTCTTACATCCATCCTGAGAGCTAAGATTAACAATCATATAAACAATAATTCTATTATGTGTGCCTCTCAGAATGGATGTAGGAATGGGGCCCGGGGTACTAAGGAGCTCCTCCTGATTGATATGGCTATTAGCCAACAAGCTCGCCGCAATCGTAAGGATCTGACAGCATGCTGGATAGATTACAAGAAAGCGTTTGACTCCGTGCCACATACATGGCTTTTGAGGGTGCTGGAGTTGTATAAAGTGAATACAACTCTATGTACCTTCTTAAGGTCGTGTATGGGGCAATGGAGGACGGTTCTTTTCTATCCAGGGTGTCGTCAGGCTTTGGGTGGCGGCGTGCCGATAACAATAGAGCGGGGTATTTTTCAGGGGGATAGTCTGAGTCCCCTTTGGTTCTGCTTAGCCCTGAATCCACTTAGTACTTTACTGGTGAATTCAGGGTTAGGTTATAGGCTTCGAAGAGAGGGTCAGATGGTATCCCACCTCTTTTACATGGATGACTTAAAGCTATTTGCCCACACCAATCCTCAATTAATAGCTTTACTGAAGGTAACTGAAACATTCAGTAACTCTATTAAAATGGCGTTTGGTGTGGACAAATGTGCAGTAATTCATGTAAAGCGAGGGCGGGTGGTGGAGTCGGAGGGTATACAACTCTCTGATTCCACTAACCTAAGATCACTCCTCGTAACTGAGACCTATAAATACTTGGGTATGTCACAGGCGTTATGCATCAATGAGGTCGACATGAAACAAATGTTACAGGAACGTTTCTTTGGCCGCCTGAAAAAGGTACTCAACAGTCTTTTGTCAGGTGGTAACAAGGTGCGTGCCTGTAACAGTTGGGTCATGCCACTCTTGATGTACTCTTTTGGCATACTCAGGTGGACTCAGACTGAACTCGATACCATCGATAGGAAAGTCCGGACTCAGTTGACTGCATTCCGAATGCACCACCCACGGTCGTCAGTCATGAGATTGTACATCCCGCGGAAATGTGGAGGTCGAGGTTTTTTAAATGCTAAGACCCTTCATAATCGCGAGGTGTGCAATCTCAGAGACTACTTTCTTAAGTCGAACGTGGACATGCATCGTGATGTAGTCAACGTAGATACCGGACTCACCCCGCTCGGTTTGGCTAAAGAGAACTGGCGCAGGCCTACAATAGTTAGTACTGACAGCCGCAGGGAGGTATGGCAGAGTAAGGAGCTACATGGCAGGTTCTATCGGGCCCTACACAGGCCCGAAGTAGATCTACTGGCGTCTGTGTCCTGGCTACGTTTCAGTGACCTTTTTGGGGAAACTGAAGGTTTTGTCTGTGCAATTGCAGACGAAGTTATTAAGACGAATAACTACCGGAGGTATATCATGAGGGATGGCACAATTGACATTTGTCGAGCGTGTCACCAACCTGGTGAATCCCTCAGGCATATTACTTCCGGTTGTTCTCGTCTTGCTAACGGCGAGTACTTGCACAGACATAATCAAGTAGCCAGGATAATCCATCAGCGACTTGCTCTGAAATACAACCTTGTGGAAGTTGAGGTGCCGTACTATAGGTATGTTCCTGAGCCAGTTCTAGAAAATAGTCATATCACATTGTACTGGGATCGATCTATCATCACTGATAGGACTGTTGTAGCTAACAAGCCTGACATTGTGGTGATAGACCGATCCGAACGCCGAGCATTGATTGTTGATGTCACCATTCCTCATGACGAGAATCTCGTGAAAGCTGAGAAAGATAAACAAGTTAAGTACTTGGACTTGGCTCACGAGGTTGTCGACATGTGGAGTGTTGACTCAGCAATCATTGTACCGATAGTCGTATCAGTCAACGGACTGATAGCAAAGAGCCTCGACCAACATCTAAAGAGGCTCGGGTTAGATGGTTGGGTCAAGGGCCAGATGCAGAAGGCAGTACTCCTTGATACGGCGCGCATCGTGAGGAAGTTCCTTTCTCTGGAGCCCTAACCACCGGTAGCTTGGTCCCTGTACCCGATGCCGGTGGGGTACTATTTTTTATATTTTTAAATATATGTTTTATTTTTTATATATGTATTTAAAAATGTAAATAATAAGTTTAATAATTAAATAAAGAGAATAATAATAATAATTAAAAATCTCTTTAAAAAAATCACCTATGTTGCTTTTTCATTAAATCGAAGCATAACACGGCATACTATACGCATACGAAATACGACTTGATTCATTATCAGTAGTAACGTTGAGGCATCAGAGTAACGAGTAACGTAACGATACGAAAATAACGAGTACTCATTTATACAGTAACGAATACATGCGGGTACCCTTTCTTTCGTAACTTGTAGGTACAACTTTAGAAACAACAACGAATTTAAATTTGACATTAGTGACATTACGCTACCTGTTCCTGCATTACGGCGCCGGCAGAGGATCTTTGAAAGTGAGTATAAAGTTTTCTTTCTTACGAAATAATTTACATTCATATTAGAACTCTTGCGAATTTAAAAGTTCATTTCAATTTGTTACAGTTCAGTTACAGTTGTTCAGTACTACCTAACTTGGAAATGGCATGGCTTCTAGAAAAGTATGTATGGTTAATTTATCTTATTATCTTTACTCAGATGTTCTAATGTTTTTTGTATTAAATTTCAAACTAAATGTAAGTAGGTATGAATCACGTGCGTTGTAATGGTGCATTTACTTACGAATCAATTTATATTTCATCAATCAATCGGCCTATTGCAGCCTGAGCCTACTACTGGATGGACTCGAATATCTACTAATCTTATAGGTAGGTATAGTAGTAAAATTTTAGATGTGTGTGGACATACATAGCTATGAACAGAATTGGTGCATGTAGCTGTATGTTTTTAAATAGGTAGGTACTTTTCAATGGGTTGCATGGCTGTGTGTGCCTAACTAATAGATTGTACATAATGCAAACTAACAAATTTGATGTCAGGGACAACAGCATACTTTCAAACTCTTCACTTAATCATTATATGTGTGCCTCTGGTTCTGGAAATGCCTATGTGAAGTATAATTTGCTCGTTCAATGCTATCTGGGTGCTATTGTTTTGATTCCATATTTTTTTTGTCAATTGTACTGAAACTGATAATGGCAAAAATAATGTATATAACCACTTGCTACTTTTGACTTTTTAAAATCTCATTTATTGTTGTAGATGCAGGGACTGGCTCTTCGGGAGATTTTTGTAAGAATTATTTTTTATAATAATATGGCTTTAGAGTATAAAATAAGTATTTATATTGATTATGATGCATTATTAATTAAACTGTTCAGATTACCAGTTCACTGCCAGACTAAAACATGGTGTTTCATGACTCATGGGTTTTCCTTCTTTTATTATCTAGGTTGCCTGTAAGAGATCGCTTGTAGCGATAAGGCCGCCATTTGTACATTTCTTATTATGTTGTCCGTACATGTACTAAAATTTATAAGTGTACAATAAAGAATTTTCTTATCTTATCTTATCTTATCTTCAATTTATATGACATCCACTGGATATGTAAGGCTTTCTAATCTATTTAATTAAGGTGAGCACACATACATTAGGTGAGATTAACTCAACTGGGTTGTATTTCAGCTAAGCCTTATATTGTTAATAGAAAAATAAGTGCTGCTACCACATGACACTAAAATTGAACTCTTACTCTTTTTTTTAACAGTCGTGAGTCACCCGCAACTCCTGAAGAGCCGGTGGAGGTGGCGGAGGAGGCACTGTGGCTGTGCCGGGCATACCGCAGCCTATGTGTTCCGCGCGCTGCCGAGCGTGTGCCGGACCGCCGCCCGCCCATGCCGCAGGGCGAAAGAAAGGCCCTGCAGGAAGCGTGGCGGGCTGCTGCGGCTAAGCGCGGGACCTTAGCGGAGCACATAAAGGCACAGGCCACAGTGCCTAAATTGCGCCGGCGACGCCAAATATAAAGGGCCCCGTGCAACTTTGCTTGCACGGGGCCCCTTCACATAATGAATTTGTAAATAGTTTTAGAGTTTTTTTTTGTTTTGTTCTTTTTGTAAATATATTTGTTGTACATAGCGTTTGTTGATTTATTTCCTTCCTAGCTGATGCCCGCGTGAAATTTTGATCCCGTTCCCGTAACCCAAGGAAACCTTTTTCGGGCATAAAAAACCTATTTGTTAATCCAAGTTGTAATATATCCCTGTACCAAATTTCAGCCAGATCCGTCCAGCCGTTAGAGCGTGATTGAGTAACAAAAATCCAAACATCTTCACATACTTTCACATTTATAATATTAGTAGGATTTCTATCTCATTACTATCCCATAGAACTAGCACCGCGCCGCGGTTTCACCCGCGTAAGTCCTGATCCCATGGGAATATCGGCATAAAAAGTAGCCTATGTTACTCACGAAGAAAGTAGCTTTCTAATGGTGAACGAATTTTTAAAATCCGTCAAGTATGTAGTTTCGGAGCCTATAGTATGACCCAACCGAAGGGACATACCGATGAAAACCATAGAGTGTAATGGCGCGTGAGTAGGGACTCACGCGCCATTACACCGAGGAGATACCCGATGTCGAGCAGTGCGAGATAGAGGCGGCTCTCAGGTAACTGAAGAACAACAAGTGCCCTGACGAAATTACTACTGAGCAAACTTTACTTACTTGAAAGCAGGCGGGGTTCCTATACTGAAAGAGCTAGCGAGCCTCTTTAGTTCCATCATCCAGCAGAGCCTTACACCTAGGGCATGGAGCGGGACTGCGGTGGTAAAAAGGTGATAAAGCCATGCTGAAGTACTACAGGTCCATCTCACTCCTGAATCATGCCTACAAACTCAGGAGTCGTCACAAATTGCCTCGCGTGTAAGCTCGACGAGTTCCAGCCACCGGAACAAGCCAGGCTTCGAAAAGGTTCTAGCACCGTAGACCACATCTATACTGTTCGGCAGATCGTAGAAAAGACCCAAGAGTACAATCAGCCGCTATGTATTGCGATTGTGGACTGCGAAAATCGTTCGCTAAACATCGAAACCTGGGTAGTTCTGGATGTCCTCTAGCGGTGTCGTGTCAATTGGTGATACATCCAGGTGCTGAGATGCTTGTATGACACCGCCACAATGTCCGTCCAGCTCCAAGACCAGAACCCATAAGCCTCCAGCATGGAGGCATGAGGATGTTACATTCCCCTTGAAAGATAAAATTCGAAACGATGTCATCCGACAAAGGAATACAACTGTACGGCATACGACATAGCTTGCAGAATAAGTAAGCTGAAATGGCAGTGGGCTGGTCACATCTGCCAAAGGACCGATGGCCGTTGGACCAACGAGTCCTAAAGTGGAGATCGTGAGAAGGTAAACGGAAGATAGGGCGCCCTCTTGCCCGACATGGACTGACGACCTAAAAAAGTGGCTGGGACAGACTGGATGTGGAAGGCGGATGACCAGCCGAAATGGCGCACACTGGGAGAGGCCTATGTCCAGGAGTGGACAGCGATAGGCTAATTGATTGAATGGGTAGTCTATAAGTATTATTCCTTATAAGGCTTAGATGACTATAACATTGTGAATCACAAAGCAATAACACACTTTCCTTATTTTTGTTTTGGAATTTTAACTTTTTAGTAACTTTAAAAATTTTAGATATTTAAGTAAAATTGAGTCGTTTTTATATAATGTTGTAATATCCTTATTCTTTTTATGTTTAACTAAGATTGATTTTGTTGGTTGTTTGAGAAAAATATTAATTAAACATTACCTAACTTTCGTTATGTGGCATTTTATTAAATAAATATGCACAGATTCAACACTCATTTTTATAAGCAAAACGGACTCATGTGATATTATACTTTCGTAGATGCAAGCTGCTGAAATTAGTTAGTATTACATTAATAAGGCTCTAAAATACGCATCGAATGATATATAATACATAGATGTAGCGTTTATAGATTCTTAAAAAAAATAAAAATATCGGGGCTAAAACTTTGATGGGCTCTCCTGTAAAATTTACCATTTCCGTAATGTGGCCCTTTGGCATTTAACCAGCGATATATGGCCTTGCCACAACTTTTTTGAAATGTTTTTTTTTTCGTGTATATTTCGCTATATCTCCATACTAATATTATAAATGCGAAAGTAACTCTGTCTGTCTGTCTGTATGTTACGCTTTCACTCCTAAACCACTGAACCGATTTTGATGAAATTTGGTATAGGGGTAGATTAGACCTTGAGAAAGGACATAGGCTATGTTTGGTCGCTATAACCGACATCCACGCGGGCGGAACCGCGGGCAAAAGCTAGTACTGTATATTAACATAATAGAATACACTCCCTCTCGTTTTCAGGTCTTTTTACGGGTTTTCAGAGCGTGTATCATAAATGATACACTGGCCTATCAAATACTATTGCGAGTTTTCAGATCTCCCAGGCCACGTGTAACATTTATGATACACGCTCTGAAAATTATATTTTCTTTATTTTCAGATAATATTGACGCAGTAAAGAAGCCATAAAGGAATTTAGGAAGAACAAAAACGATAGTGTTTTTGATTTTCCTAAATTAAGTTACATTTGTTCCAGAATAATTATTTGAAAATAATAAAATAAATATAGTGATTGTGCACAACGATTGTAATAAAAATTTAAAAAACCTCCGTCACAAAAAACACCAAAAAGTTGAAAATAAATGAATAAATTTTAATTCAACGGTTGCCATGTCGGGGGACCGTAACTGGTTAAGTACTCCTTTATATCGTAAGATCCCCGACATGGCAACCGTTGAATTAAAATTTATTCATTTATTTTCAACTTTCTGGTGTTTTTTGTGACGGGGGTTTTTTAAATTTTTAATTTAATTTTTATTTTATACTTTTTAAATTGATCTACTAGTCAAGTTCTTTCATTTGATACCCATATTGAGGGAATCATAAAGAAATTTGTATTCCAACATGTTGTGGCGGCGGCCATCTTGGACCGATTTTTTTCAAACATAGCTAAGAACACTCCCGACTAATATACCTTTCAAACAAAAAAACTAAATCCAAATCGGTTCATCCGTTTGAGTGCTACGATGCCACAGACAGACAGACACACACACACACACACACACACGCACGCACGCACACACACACACACACACACACACACACACACACACACACACACACACACACACACACACACACACACACACACACACGTCAAAATAGTCGCACTATACACACACACATTAAGAGCTGCTACTAATTATTTAAATTTAAATTAGTAAAATAATTAATATATATGTTTAATAATACCAACTTTGCCTGAAAACCCACCTGCGCTTGCTACCTAGTGTTTCAAACAATTCTCACACAGTGTTCGCTTGTTTGTGCTCAATCTACCATGGATCTCAAACTTGCTAGTGGCCTTGAAGATCTAGAGAAATTATTCAGCTCTCGGATGAAAGAATATGATGAGAAGCTGCAAAGAATTACCCCTGGAGCTGTGCCTGCATCCCCTGACTTAGCATCACTGTCACGTGAGTACACTGATTTTAAAAACTTCGTGTGGCAATCCTTATCAAAAATAAAGGCACAGGTAGAACTTCTCTCACTGGGTCTAGACAGGCATGAAACGATCATGCGGAGGAAGGTACTGCTTTTTCACGGTGTACCAGAGAAGCCAAACGAAAATCTACATGAATCTGTTCGCAGAATCATTTCCACCGAGATGAAGGTCCCAGAAGTTGGTCTGCAGCACATCAATGTCTGCCATAGGCTGGGTGGCGCACGTGAGAAGACGCGCCCGGTCCTTGTACGATTTCACTGCATGGAACAGCGCAACACTGTCTGGGATAGTAAGACGTCTCTTAAGGGCACAGGCATTACACTGTCCGAATTTCTGACGAAGACGCGGCACCGTGTATTTACTACAGCCAGGCAACACTTTAGTGTTAAAAATTGTTGGTCAGTGGAGGGAAAAATTGTTATTCTGACTCCCGATAAGATTCGTCGTAAAATCGAATGTAAAACCGAATTAGATGCCCTCATTGCGGATTTTCCCCACGCCGCTGCCAAGCCTGATGGGTCTCCGAGGCCAGATACTGCTACATCGTCCATGAGCACAGCTGCGAAAACTACAACAAGAGTAGCTAAGCCATCTCGCCGTCGCCGTGATTAAGACAACGTCCAAACTTTTTTCGTGCTATCATGTAAAACCGATCATTCCCGATCTTTTGTTACTACGAATTCGAAATGTTCGGGTACGTCACTCTTCATTAGTATTATAAACAGTTCATGTTCTAATACCTTCTATTCTTTGTAAACTACACTGCACTTTCAATAATTTCTAAATTCTAAAGTTACATATTTCTATCAAATATTTACTGGTTGTGAACTGACATGACATTAGATGTCAGCGGATGTCATATCAGGGAAAATATGGCAAATTGACATTGACCGTTTTGTCATCCGCGTTTCGTTACTCCAAATACTGGATAAGATTGCGAAGTGTGTGTTCATGTTGATTGATTGTTGTTGGAATTTTATTTAAATGTGCTAGAGTGACCGCATCAATGTATTGTTTTTTTTATCGTTTTGATTTTTTAATTGTGTACATTTAGCTTTATTCATTGAATACAGAAAGACTGTAAAACTTTATTATTGTAACATTGTCAAAGTGACGTCTTTCGTGTTCGGGAGTCCGGTTTCACTACTTTACTGTTTTCCTTTTTTTTTTTTTTTTTACATCCTTTTAATCTTACTTTGACACTTTTGATTTGTTGTTTTTTTTTTTTTTCTCTCGTTTGGGCACGAATGACTCATACTGCCTACCATCTGTATTTTTTTTTCTACACTGGGTTAGCGAGTAGGTGAGATCGTAAGGTGTATATTTTAAGTATATTTTTTAATAACTATCTTGTAGTTTATTTATACGTATTTAAATATTTATTCTATAGTTTATGCATAACTCGGAAGATTTCGACAATATAAATAACAGTTTCTTTTCATGCTCCTCAGATACGGATAGCTTTGTTAGCGCGGATGGCGAATCTGTCTCTCCTGCTCTTACCCTGCACGATGGAATCACTTCCTTATTTGCTAATTATCCTAAGAACCTTAACTTAGTCCACATCAATGCACAGAGTCTTCTTGGCCACTATGCTGACCTCATGGCATCTTTTAGTAACTCCCCAGTCGATGCTATACTTGTCTCAGAATCATTTTTAAAACCCTCCATACCCTCCACTCTCGTTTCGCTTCCCGGCTTTGTTCTGGTTCGAAATGATAGAATAGGAATGGGATGCGGTGGTGTAGCCATATACCTACGAGCCAACATTTCCTACAATATTGTAAGCGCATCGCCCTCTCCCTGTACTGTCAAGACATCCGAGCACTTGTTTGTAGAAATTAAGTTAGTCCACACTAAGGTTCTACTTGGGGTATTCTATAGTCCAAATATGCACATTGATTATTTCAATAACTTTGAGAGTCTACTCCACTCTCACTCTGCTTCTTATGATCACGTAGTCATAATGGGTGACTTTAATACCTGCTTATTGAAGGATGATAGTCGGTCTCGACAACTAATGGGCATTCTATCCTCCTACAACCTTGATGCTTTGCCACTACCTGCCACTCATCATCCCCCTGGTCACCCTTCCACCTTACTTGATCTCCTTATAGTATCCTCCTCTGACTACGTAGATACACATGGCCAATTACCTGCCCCTTTTTCATATCATGACCTAATATACCTCTCTTATCGGATAAGACCTCCTAAACGCAAGGCACAGTACCGTTGTCTACGCAATTTTAGGGGTATTGACCTAGAGGCATTACGTCGTGACGCCAGTGGCACTGATTGGACGCCCATTTTGAATTCGACAGACGTCAATGAAATGGTGGACATTTTCGGATCGAGGGTTGTGGAATTGTTTGACCAACACGCCCCCCTAAGACGGGTCAAGATCAGGCACAACCCGGCGCCTTGGCTGAATGCATCGATTAAAACCCTAATGGCTCGCAGGGACAAAGCAAAAAGGCGCTACAGAGGTAGTCCATCGGAACACAACTTGCTCGCATTCAAGACCCTACGCAACCGCTGCAGCCGTATGTGTAGAGACGCAAAGCGACGCCATTTCTATGACTCTCTCAACAACCGAAACTCCTCGGACACATGGAGATTTCTCAGGTCTGTTGGTATTGGCAAGTCACCTGTTTATGACCCCAGGGACATAGATTTGTGTGCCCTAAATGACCACTTCTCTCGACCACCAGTCTCACTGGACGCAGTTACCAAGCAGAGCACTTTGCATGCGCTTTCTAATGTCCCCACCCCACAGACTCCACCTTTTCATTTGACGCCTGTATCAGAGGCGGAAGCTCTAAAATCTCTGCTGTCTATTTCCTCGTCCGCGACTGGTGCTGATCATATCTGCTCTAGTATGATTCTTCCACTTCTCCCTACTGTACTTCCTATTATAACTCACATTTTCAATTATTCCCTATTCTCTCGTACCTTCCCTGACTCCTGGAAACCAGCTTTTATCATTCCATTACCCAAATCTCCTAAGCCTTCCACAGTTACCGACTTTCGGCCAATTTCCATTCTACCGTTTCTCTCAAAAGTTCTTGAGCATATCGTGCACCAGCAACTGACTATATTTTTATCTTCCTCTAACCTCCGCAGCACTTTCCAATCTGGATTCCGCAAGGGCCATAGTACAACTACAGCTCTCCTTAAAGTGACTGATGATATTCGATGGGCCCTGGAGAGGAAAGAACTAACTTTACTAATATTGCTGGATTTTAGTAGTGCTTTTAACTCGATCGATTTTGACATTTTGCTTGGTGTATTGAAGAGCATTAATGTTTCCTCTAATGCTGTCTCCTGGTTTGATTCGTATCTGCGAGGGCGGTCGCAGCGTATTCAGTTGGGCCAAGAGTCTTCCGATTGGTGTGGACTTGTTGCGGGTGTACCACAGGGCGGTGTCCTCTCTCCTCTCTTGTTCTCCATCTTCATCAACTCTGTCACCGGACTGATTTCATCTGGCTACCATCTTTATGCCGATGACTTGCAGCTATACAATCATTTTGCGGTTACTGATGCCTCCTCTGCAGTATCTGCCATGAACCGCGAGCTGGATTGCATTAGTGTCTGGGCTAAATCATTCGGACTACGCATCAATCCAACCAAATCTAAAGCAATGATCATTGGCAGCACTCACATGCGCAGGCAGCTCGATTTTTCCGCACTTGCTCCTGTCACGCTTGATGGAACTCGGATACCTTATTCAGATACCGCCAAGAATCTAGGAGTACTCTTTGATGTTAACTTGTCCTGGAGTCCTCATATCAATGAGGTTAGCAGAAAAGTACACTATAGCTTCCACTCCCTAAAGTGTCTCCAGAGCTTTCTGCCTTTAAGAACCAAAATTTCCCTCGCCCAAACTCTTATCCAACCCATTATAGACTACGCAGATGCCTGTTTTCTAGATATCACTGAGGAACTCTTAAACAAGTTGGAGAGATTGCAAAACTTGTGCATTCGGTTCATATTCAACCTGAGAAAGTACGACCATGTCTCGCAGTATCGCAGAGAACTCAAGTGGCTCCCTATCCGCCAGCGTAGGAACACTCGTATTCTTTGTTGTCTTTTCAACATTCTGTACAATCCTGCTGCGCCGTCTTACCTGAGGGAGCGGTTCTCATTTATACGTGCTCCTGATGACCCGTGCAGATCCAGCCTTCGCTTTCTCCTTAAATTCCCTTCCCACAAAACTGACTTCTACTCCTGTTCCTTCACTGTGCAAGCGGTTAGACTTTGGAACTCGCTACCATCCGATATCAGAGCTAGCAACACATTGTCTGTATTTAGAAACAAAGTTCGAAGTCATTATCTATCTTCTACTCTGTGACCCTAAGTCGCGGAGCGGAAGAGGGATGGTGCTTCTCCTATATGCATGGATATTTGCTTATGTATTGTATTATGTATGTTTTGTATATTTTGATATAATTATGTAGGTTTATGTAGTATATTGTATATTTTATGATGTTAAGTTTGTGTGTGTACTATTTTTCTCTCCCCTTACCATACACACATTCACAACTCTTTCTTTTCTTCACGATCTCCTCTCGCCGGTCTGCTGGAAGAAATTTCTTGTAGAAATAAGCAGTACCAATGTACCAACTTTCTCATCGAATTTATATTTTGTTTGTTTTGTGTGTGCATAAATGTTAAATAAATTAAATAAAAAAATAAAAAAATAACACCCCGTCGTTTTTGCGTCGGGGGTTAAAAATGGATTTTGATAGTGACGATTCTCAGTATGATCCTGACTATTCTCCAAGCAACGAAGATGAAGATGGAATGAACAGTTCTGAAAGTGATAGTGCTGATGAGATCTGGAATCCACCAGTTTCATCAGTCCGGTACAACATCTTCCGAAATTTCTGAATCGGAATGGCTAAAACAAAAACTTGAGTCCATTGAATGGGAGATGCCATGCCAAGTCCACTGTCTATTGAATACACAGTCCCGTTTTCAGGCATGAAAGACATATATTCGGGTTTTTTAGCCCAAGCAGACCCTGTTGATTACTTTGATTTGTTTATGACGCACGACATTATTGACCACATAGCAGTTCAAACAAATTTATATGCATCACAATACATGCTTGCAAATGATGTATCCTCTGGTTATAGGAATCATTCCTGGGTAACAACTGACGTAATTACCAAATTCATAGCTTTAGTTGGTTGGATGGGATTAGTAAAATTACTTAGCATAAGAGACTATTGGCGGATTCATAAGCTTTACAACATTCCTTTGGCACGAACTGTAATGCCAAGAAACCGATTTGATTGATATACTGCTGCAGACCCTAATGATCGACTTTATAAGCACCGAGACATACTGGATAAGTTCATAAATCCACGTGAATTGGTGTTTTTGGGGGATTTTAACGCCCACCACAAGATCTGGTTGGGCTCCGCCATAACAGACCATGCGGGAAGAGCCACTCACGCATTTGCCCTGGCGCATGACTTGACTCAATTGGTGCACAAGGTCACGAGGATACCAAGAGAGTCCGGCCTAGAGCCCTCTCTGCTAGACCTTCTGTTGACGAGTCACCCGGACCAGTACAGTGTCTCGGTGATTGCTGCTTTAGGTAACTCCGACCACTGTCTGGTCCGCTCCACCGTGCCCATTGTAGCGCCCCCACGACCCGTGCAGGGGAAGAGGCGGCTATGGCACTACTCGTCAGCGGACTGGGATGGATTGCGCGACTATTATGCGTCCATCCCGTGGGTTGAACGCTGCTTTGAGGGTAAGAACCCATCTGAGTGCGCTACTGCCGTCGCCGGTGAGATCGGTCTAGGTATGGAATACTATATCCCATACACCGATGTCACCGGAGTCCGCGGAGCGCGTCCGTGGTTCGGGCGCGAGTGCGCGAAGGCTGTTGAGCATAAACAGTTTGCGTACCGCGCCTGGGTGCGGGCGCGCGCCACGCGCGATCCCAACGTGGGTCACTTCAAGGCGGCGTACAACAGAGCCACAAAGGTCTGCAAGAGGGCATGCGTCAGGGCGGATGCCCAGCGCATAGCACGGCTGGGCCAAGAGCTAGTGGCTCATCCCACGGGTAGTCATGGGTACTGGCAACTGGCCAAAGCCGTGCAAGCCAACTTCTGCCAGCCCTCGCTGCCCCCGCTGAGCAATCCCGATGGATCTCTGGCCCATGAGCCGCAAGAGAAAGCAAATTTGCTGGTCAATCTCTTCGCGGCCAACTCCCGAGTCGATGATTGTGGTATGCAACCACGGTCAATGCCCACTGGTGACCACGCAATGCCTGATATACGTATCAGGCAACGCGATGTCCGTGCAGTACTGCAATCACTCGATGTCCGGAAAGCCAGTGGTCCTGATGGTATTCCAGCGGTTGTACTTAAAAAATGTGCAGCGGAGTTATCTCCTATGCTAACGCGGCTGTACCGACTGTCCTACAGTTCGGGTACAGTGCCTTCGGCTTGGAAGGAGGCGAATGTCCAGCCGATCCCCAAGAAGGGGGATCGCTCGGACCCAGCCAACTATCGACCCATAGCCGTCACCTCAGTGCTGTGCAAGGTGTTCGAGCACATAATTAACACACAGCTCATGCGCCACCTAGAGGATCACTCCTTGCTTAGTGACCGGCAATACGGTTTCAGACCGAAACGGTCAACGGGTGATCTTCTGGCGTACATGACCCACCTTTGGGGTGAGGCTATGGAGAAGCACGGTGAGTCACTGGCAATTAGTCTTGACATCGCCAAAGCTTTCGATAGGGTATGGCACAAATCGCTTCTTTCCAAGCTACCTGCCTTCGGCCTGCCTCCTAGACTGTGTAACTGGGTTGCAAGCTTTCTGCAGGGGCGCCGTATTCGCGTCCTTTGTGATGGACGAGCTTCGGAGTTCTTGCAGGTCAATGCTGGCGTGCCGCAGGGTTCCGTTTTATCTCCCACTCTCTTTCTTCTGCATATCAATGACATGCTCTGTAACGGAAACATTCACTGCTATGCGGACGACAGCACCTTACACGGGAGTTATTACGCACATCCTGCGGCCAAGCAGTCTGATATCGCGGAAAAAAGGCAGCTTCTTGTCACAGTTGGACCGGATCCTGGACCACATTTCTCAATGGGGCGCTAGGAACCTGGTCGAGTTCAATGCCAAGAAGACCCAGGCATGTGCGTTTACAGCAAAGGTATCTCCTTTCCTGCCCCTTCCCACTTTTCAGAGCACACCACTGCCACTGCAGGATCACCTCACTATCCTCGGTATGGATGTTCGCTGCAAACTGAATAACAAAAACTATATCGAGAGTATCATCAAATCAGCCTCGCGTAAACTCGGAGTCCTGAACAGAGTGAGACGTTTTTTCACGCCGGAGCAGCGGTGTCTTCTATACAAGACCCAAATTCGTTCCTGCGTGGAATACTGCTCACATCTCTGGGACGGCTCCGCAAAGTACTTATTAGATGCTCTCGACAGGTTGCAGCGACGTGCGGTCCGCATTATTGGGGATCCTGAGGTCACGAACACCCTCGAGCCTTTGCAGATGCGTAGAGATGTTGCGTCTTTGGCAGTTTTCTACCGTCTCTACCATGGTGAATGTTCTGACGAGCTCTTCCAATTAGTCCCACCCTCCCCTTTCCTTCACAGGACGACACGTGCAGGGCTAAGATGTCATCCATTTACGGTGCGGAGTATACCTGCTAGAACCAAGCGTTTCAGTGATTCATTCCTATGCCACACCACTAAGACCTGGAATTCCCTGCCAGCTCACGTGTTTCCTTCTTCCTACAGTCCCGGGTCCTTTAAGCGGGGCGTGAAAAGGCATCTAGTGAGGCCGTCAAGCTGAGTGCCACCACTGTTAACATGGTAAATGTTAACGATGGTGACCCTCTTTCCGAGACTTTGCCTTTAGCTTAACATCAGGCGAGGTGAAGTCAAATTGACGTGTCCTGTATAAAAAAAAAAAAAAAACTATAAAATCGCGTATACACCTGGTGAGAAAATCTGCGTAGACGAGTCTCTGATACCCTGGCGTGGGAGACTCATTTTTCGACAATATATACCAACAAGAGTGCTAAGTATGGGATAAAAGTTTTCAAACTTTGTACCGAGAAAGGATATACGTGGAATTTGGCAGTATACTGCGGTAAATCCAGAGATCCAGAGACTGTCCCTGGCAGAAGATCTTTTAGATGAAGGCAGAACTTTGTACACAGACAATTATTATACAAGTGTACCTCTCGCTTTGCGTTTGAGAAAACGGAAGACGCATTTGGTTGGTACACTGAGGTCCAACAGAAAGCATTTACCTAAGGAAGTGATGAATGCGAAACTGAAGGGGGGAGAAATGGCTGCAAAGCAATTTAGAGAAGGCATAGTAGTACTGAATTGGCGTGACAAGAGAGACGTGAAGATGCTTACAACAAAAACATCAGCACTTGAGTTTGTTCCTAACCATAATAGAAGAGCTACTGCATTGACAATGAAACCAAAATGTATAGATGACTACAATAATGGGAAGTCACCATAGACCTCAGTGACCAGATGGCAACCTATGGGTCCGCACTTCGCCGTTGTACCAAATGGTACCGCAAACTTGCATTCGAAATCATATGGGGAACAAGTTTAGTAAACGCTCACTGTTTGTACAATGAGTACACAACTAAAAAGAAAATGTCCATAACTGAATTTCGTGAACACGTAATTTTGGCTTTAATAATAATAATATAATAATAAATTTCTTTATTTCGAGCAACAAGACTCAATGTGTTAGTAACAATTGACTTATATCTATCTATGTTAGTATGTATAATAATTTAAGAAAAGTCTGGAATTAATTCGATTAAAATCAACATTACAATTAGAATAAAAAGTCAAAGAAAATTACAATAAAATTAATTTCAACTAAATTAATTCCAATCAAATATGAAAATTATAATTAAATTTACTTTTTTTTTTTTAATTAATCATGCTCTGCCTCTGAGTCATTTGCACGTTTGTCAGCACATGAACCATGCACGCATGGTTGATGTACCGACAATCATACCTACTTGCAAATACATTCAGGATAGTGTTGCCGCCGCCCCGGATCCTGCGCCCCAGGGATGTGCACCGCTTTCGCATCGTCGTATAGAAACAGTCGATGCGAGCGTCGGTGAACATCCCCGACGCGCTACAGCTCCGTGGCAGCCCCAGCAGCACCCGAAACGCATTATTATATTGCACACGAAGGGCGTTGTACTGCTTCTGCGTATACGTCACCCACAAGCTGGACGTATTGGCGACATATTGGCCCTCACAGACAACTCCCTTTTCGCTCCCTATCGATATCTGCATCGTCTTTCAGGTCAGAGGTCACGATATGCCCGAGATACTTGAAGTTTTGAACCTTTTTCAGTTCGATACCGTTCAGTCTAATTGGTGGAACCGTACTCGGACATTTCCGACCCCTGGCCCGAAAGACCATGCACTCACTTTTCGATCCATTATACACCAGACCGTGACTCAGCGCGTAACGTTCGCAGACTCTCAATAGCCTAGACAAGCCACACACCGAGGCGCTCAGCAGGACCATGTCGTCCGAATAACTAATGTTATTGATAGCAACTCCATCAATATGGCAACCGACACGAGTGCTACTGAGCTTCGGCGAGGTCAGTCCTCCCTGCCTCACCCTGCACTCCAGTCTATACGGCTCCGACAACGCGCTCGACCATCTAACGACGTTGACCTGGTTTAGATACCAATACCTTACTATACGTATTAGTTCTTTAGGCATAGAAATATCAGCAAGTTTTTGCCACAGGATGTCATAATTAACCAGGTCAAACGCCTTCGAAAGGTCGAGGAAACAGGCATAAACAGATGTACTTCTATCGGCGTAGTACTTGACAGGTTGCTTTAAACATAAAATAGCTGACTCAGTAGACCTGGTTTAAAACCAAATTGATTGTCATGGCAAGTTATGTACTGGTCAAGCTGTGTATTTAGCAAACTGTCAAGCACCTTCGCAAGTACCGTCGCTAGTGAGATTGGCCTATAATTGTTCTTATCACTTAAGTCCCCGGTTTTACTCTTAACGATTGGCACCAACACGGTCTCCATCATCTTTGTGGGTAGATACGAATGCCCAATGCAGAATGTATACAGCATTGCCAGGGCTCTAGGCAGGTGTACACCAGCATACTTGAGGTGCTCAATACTCAAACTGTCATGACCAGGAGACTTACCTACCGACATTGATTGGACTGCTCTCTTCACTTCCTTAGCATCAAATCTAGTGCCAAGCTCCCGATCATGATGCTCCTCCACACTTGAAGACCGAGATGGCCCCAATGGAGATCTTACAGCAAAGTGGTCCCTAAAATCGCAAACTGACTTTCGATGAGTTATTTCTTATGACAGTAAAAGCAGGATCAAGCAACACAATGAAAAGAAAAAAGGTGGCCACTGGTGCTGAGGTCAGTACGCATGATGATGTATTTGAAATGACTAAACAACTAGAGCTAGAGAAAAACAAAAAGGTAAAAAAAAGGAAGAGGAAGACGCCAAAAAAACAAAGAGAAAGAAGGAAAATTTGAACCAAAGAGCAAAAAAACAAAGTTCAGAGACAGAAAAACCTAACACGTAAGAGAAAAAGAAAAATAAGAAAAATATATATACATCTTCAAGTGAAAGTGAAAATGAGTCTAAGATTAACTATGACGACGAGTTTCCGACCAATGATCAAATTTCATAAATTTAGCAAAAGAACGAGGTGTTACACTTAATAAGCTTTATTTTTTCATTAATGAGCAGAAGATATTTTATATACAGGGTGTCTCAAAAGAAAGGAGATACCCCATTTTGGGCCTGAGTGTACAGACATCAAACCTACCTCAAAATTTTCGTCTATTTTGTGTTATAATTTTGTTTAGACTTCATTACAATCAGCAATGGCCAAGTGCGACAAAAGTTTTAAAATGTGATTTTCATTAATCAACAAGCTTCGTAAACGTTGAATGTAATACTTAATCCGATCTTCGTAAATGCGCTATGATTATGCTTGCTTTATCGATTCGATTATGAAATCAAATCGATAACTAATAACTATGAATTTAAAATTCGTGGCTTTATTAAATGATTTCAAAATATCTATGTAGCATCTTTATTTTCGTTATTCAGTTCACTAATCAGAAAGACACCTGTATCTTTCATAATGAAATTCAAAATATCGATTCTAAATAATCGTAGTGTATTCAAAGTCTATGTAAATAATCGATCATATATAATTAATAATAATCTGTAACATCATAATATGTCATTTTCACTCCTGTCATTGAAAATGTCGCATTCCTTTCCTGAGATCATTGTATTTTGCTTTTACTCTGGGAATTGTATATGATTTTCGAACTAATTAATTGACTCTTGCTTGATTACCGGACACCGTTATTTGCTACATTTGTTGACCTTGGCCTTAAAACTGGACTAGACTTTACCACATCGACTAAAAGCTATCACAATGAGTCTCTGTGTGAATTGTGGAATTGCTATCGGTGCAATATAATAGGCAGACATTTATTGAACGATGCAGCGATACTAGCTTGTATACGTGAATGGGTCGCACCACAAATAGTAAGTACCTATTCGTTATTTCTCGCTCTTTTGAAATTGTTATTATAATTAACGGTAACAAGCTGTGTGATAGCTGCTATAGAATAGAAATTACTACGAGTCTACCTAATTCCGTAGATAATTATGCGAACTTTTGTATATGACAATGTATTTTGACTGATATGTGTAATGTTCATGAAGTACTAGCCTATATGACTATGGAATATTCAGTGCTTAAAACATGATCTCTGTTTAAGGTGAATGCAAATGACATCATTTGCGAATCTTGCTGGATTCAAGCTCAATGTGCATGTTTGGATGAGAACAGACCAGCACAATCACCAGTGGGGCACAGACAGTGTGTATTCTGTATGTCATTGAAGTGTGCAGAGGTGTGGATACAGACCTCCTACAAGAACTGTCAATATCTCAAACGACTTGGTTGTTAAGAGGAAAAACTACTTACTTTTTTAAATATAATATTCTTTAAAATAATGTTGTTTTATTTTATTACCTACTTATATAATTATTTCTATATTACTACAGCAAACAAGAAAGCCTTGTGGAAAGTGGCAACCGCAGCAAAAGGATGTCACTCAGATGTTGCCGTCTGAAGTGAGGGTAGGGAAGGATTGCTTTACCACCTTCAGAGTAAATGTCAGTTGCATATCATAAAACTATAAGGTTTAATATCGTGCAACAAAAAAGTAGCTAAAGCATGTCTTTACTTTGACATAATATATCAGTTTTATTATTTAGCATATAGTTGACCATTCCACATTAATGAGTAAAAATATTAATGACCTGCCCTTTTCTATACTAATAAAACCTGCTAACCTACTTACAAATAAAAGCGATACGCGAATAACTTGTGTAGCTATCACACACAACACAACATAAGACGCTGTTTGACCGCATTATGTATTACAACATAACCTAAAAACCTATGAACAATGCTCGATTTAACAAACTTGGCCATTGTGAATCGTCGTGAAAATTAGGCAAACAAAATGTCCTTAGATGCTCTAAATATTGCCTAATTTTCAACCCTGTACATGCGGGCCCAAGATTGTTTGAGAGTCGGGGTTGTCCTTTACATTTAAAAAAAAATATTTAAAAAAAAGTTGAAAGTTTATTGTAAAAATGGGAGCGCCTTATTTCGTAGAAAGAAATTTCATAGAATTTCACTTTACAGAAAATGTTTCATATAATATTTGGTTCTTATATTTTTATTTCGAATATTATTGTTTCAAAGACAATTTACCACAATGAATCACTTTTCACAGAAACACAATTTGATGATTTTTTTTTCACATATTTTTGTTTAACATACTTATCAAACTGTAGAATTATTATTTAAGGAATCTTAAAAACAACCACTAACCACCATCTATTTCAAACAGTAAAATTTAGATACTTTTTTTTTCCCGATTGCTTATAGTAATTTAATTAGATAATACCCCGACTCGGATAGGTTAGGTTAGAAGGCTAAGGCGAGGGCGAAGCGAAGCGGAGCTCTCGCCTTAGCCTTCGTGGTTATTTTTTTTTAAACCACCCAGAAAATATATTTGCGCAAATAAGTTTTATATGAAATAACCAATATAAAAAAGAAGAATATTTGATTTGTTATTCTATGAAATGATTATTCTAACATTAAAATTTATGTGAAACAAAAGTCAATGATTTAAAAATCTTTAAAGTAAGTATTATGTTATGTATATTGATTATTGTATGAAACGAAATTATGCGAAACATTTTCTGTAAAACGAAATTATATGAAACTTTTGTCTATAAAACAACGCACACCCTGTAAAAATATTTATTATATAATATAAAAATTTAAAAAACCCCCGTCACAAAAAACACCTCCAAAAAGTTGCAAATAAATGAATAAATTTTATTCAACGGTTGCCATGTCGGGGGACCTTAACTGGTTTTAAGCCCTCCTTTGAATCGTAAGGTCCCCCGACATGGCAACCGTTGAATAAAATTTATTCATTTATTTGCAACTTTTTGGAGGTGTTTTTTGTGACGGGGGTTTTTTAAATTTTTAATTTAATTTTTATTTTATACTTTTTAAATTGATCTACTAGTCAAGCTCTTTCATTTGATACCCATATTGAGGGAATTATAAAGAAATACGTATTCCAACATGTTGTGGCGGTGGCCATCTTTGACCGATTTTTTTCAAACATGGCTAAGAACACTCCCGACTGATATACCTTTCAAACAAAAAAAACTACATCCAAATCGGTTCATCCGTTTGGGTGCTACGATGCCACAGACAGACACACACACACACACACACACACACACACACACAGACACGTCAAACTTATAACACCCCGTCGTTTTTGCGTCGGGGGTTAAAAATACAGTGTTTGGGAATTTATTTTTTAAAAATGACATCGTCTAAATGTAAGCCGTTGCGTTCTAGGCATTCAGTTAATCGAAAACTAAAATTGCCTATGACGGCTCGGCAGTTACTCTCCGTGATGGCTGCCATTTCGTGACGGATATTTTCTTTTCATTGTGCCAGGGAAGTCGGTTTGTTGGTGTAAACTTTAGATTGGACATATCCCTACAGGAAAAAGTCCATAGGTGTCAAATCGGGACTACGTGCAGGCCAACTTATGTCACCTCTCCTAGAGATTAATTTGCCAGGGAAAATTTCACGAACTCGCAGCAGAGACCTGTTGGACATTTGTGAACTGCCTAATCTTGCTGTAACCATGTTCTTTGGTTATAACCAATGCGCAATAATGACGATCTGTGCACGTTTAAGGCCACAGCACGCTTCTGCATTGAAAGGTTCGGATCGTCCCGAATAGACTGGGTGACACTGTCTACGTTTTCGACTGTTCTTAAAGATCTTGGACGCCCGGATTTTGGTTTACCCAATGTTGAGCTGGTCTCTTCAAACTTCTTGACCCATTATGCAATGATTCGAATGCTTGGTGCATCATTCAAGTGATGAATATATCGAATATTGCACAATTTTCTTCGCGCTCCAGTCACCGAATTACCATTTTCATAAAACTCGCGAACGCACAACGCATGGTCCGCTCCCGAGAAACACTCCATAGCAAATAAATTCCCAAGAACCAGGCTACCGATTGACACACCCCCCGCGCCCATCGAAATAATTGAGTTCACGCAATAACCTAAACAAATGTGAACTTTCTTTTGAGACACCTTGTATTTGATGTACCACATTTAATCAAATCTGTTAGGCAATTTAATGATGTTGATGGGAGCAAGCTACTGGTTACATGGTAATTTGTAAATAGTTTATATAGAGAAGATAGCAAGAAGTCATACCGTCTAGCTCCTAAATTAAAAGAGTCTCATATAAATCCTAAAAATTTTGAAAAAATGAAGGTAAAGTTCGCTACACAAGTTTTTAGTAAAACTGTTGCTTAGGATTAGGATGGGAACAATAAAATTCATTGAGTTAATCAATAACACATTTGACATATTAAATTCATCTACAGTCTCTGATTCATATGCATACAAAAAAGCCTTCGCTGCTAAACCATACCAAATTGAAACTTTTAATAGGTTCGCACATTTTTTATCTAATGTTGTGGTACGTAATGACAAACACAAAGATGTCACAAACTCCATTAAGTGCTTCAAGGGTTTCAAAATCAGTCTAAAGAGCATTATAGACCTGTCGGAAAATTTAAGAAGCAAGAGTTATTCTTATATATTTACACAACGATTAAAAATCAAGATCCATTAGAAATTTTTTTTGGTGCTGTGACAACAGTGTGGAAATTGTAGAGAACCGACTCCAATACAATTCAGCAGGGCATTCAACAAACTTTTTATGGTGAATATGTTAAAAGACTCTAAAATGCAAATTGCACCGAAGATTTTGATCAAATGCTCCGGAATACGGTAGAAACTTACACAAATATGAACAAACTTCCTAACCTCATTCAACCAAATTCCATTCCAATTCCATCAGTTGCAACTATTGATTATCGCTTTGATGTGCCCGAAAAAAATGCATTCAATAACATATGTGGTTATCTGTTAAAAAATGTCAAAGTATACATATATGTGATGAACTAAATCGTTATACACAAACTATTGGAAACATATTGTCGGATCATAATATATTCATTCATAACAAATCATTTAATCAAAATTCTTTATTACTCATCAATCCTCCAGAAACATTTTATACTTTAATAAAACTCATGGATGAGCGCTTTAAAAATGTCTTCAAAAATAAAACTCATGGTTGTGTTGCTTACGAAATACTGAAGAACATCGAGGATGTTAAGTTTGATGCTTGTTGTCCTTGTTTTCCAATTGCTTACTTAAAAGAACTTTTTATGAGGTTTCGTATTTATACCATTTTACGTTTTAACAACAGACATTTTGGACAAAGATCCTTTAAGCGAAAATATTTTAGTGTTTCAAATATCTAAATATTCAGTCGGCAATCAGCTGCGATCCGAGCGCACGCATACATTCCTATCGCTACACCTGTTTCGTTCCGAGTTAGCGTTTCTCAAACTTTTATCTCGTTCATGCGTATTTATCGGTGTTGTCACTAACTCTGTGTTCATAATGTTCGTATGTCATAGTTGTGGCGTAGAAGCCAGGGATGGGGTACAATGCACATTGTGCCTTAACAAGTTTGATTATCCGTGCGGTGGTATTACCGAAGCAGGGTACCGCAAGCTTGGCGACAGGAAAACAACATGGAAATGTAGTTCCTGCAAGACCGGATTGACGAGTCCGTCTAATTTGACTGGGAAGCAGGTTATGGGTAAGGTGGCCTAAAGTGATTTGGACAATATCTACCAGGAGCTGCGAAAACTCACTGACCAACTGGCATCATTACCTACGTTAATCCCGAACGTGAAGACAATCTAAGCCAATATTTCAGACCTCAAGTCAATGAAACATGAACTATCTGAGGTTAAAACTTCCTTAACATACGTTCACACTTCGGTCAAAAAGATTACAAGTAAGTTAACTGAGGCTGATCCTCAAATCGAGTCGCTACAGTAAACGAAGGAAGGCTTGTCACAATTAGAACAAAGACTGGAAAGATTGCAGGTGACTATATGTGAGAATGAGCAGAGACAACGATTAAATAATGTTGAGATTAAAGGAGTTCCGGTACACGCGTCTGAAAACCTATATACAATTGTTAAAAAAATTTGTAACAAGATTGGCTGTGACGTCACAAAGAACCAAATCAACTACATAGCTCGTGTTCCTCAAAGGAACAAAAAAGACGCCAAGAATATAATCATGTCTCTGCATAACAGGTATTTGAGGGACGATTTTGTGGCTGCCAGATTTTAGTGAGAAAAAACTCAAATTCGGCTACACATGTCATCAAATCCGATTTAGATCTAAAGAAAATAGTGTAATCAACAAACTTGCCATATATTTTGTAAAAAGTTTGAGAACTGTTGAGCTGGTGTTTACATATTATTATATCTATTCATGTTACTGGGCTGTTGTTCACTTATCGCGAAGAATTTACTTAACTACCTACATAAAACTGTATTATTTTATGTTCAATTATGCTAATTTTAAAGTCGCTTTTTGCTTACGTGTTATAAAATATTTTTCTGTGTCAATTAATCTTAATGTTTTTTCTATTGGCCAGTTTTTTATACATTCAATGTTTTGTTTAAATAACTTTGCAAAACGGATCACTAGTATCGCTACTACCGACTTGTTTATAAATCTTATGATAGGCACTCGTATGACTGTTTTGACTGTGTTCTTGTATACATATTATTATAATTATTTTAGCATTTATGCGCTTAAGAATTTATGTAGTGCTGGAGATAAATTCCAGATTGAGTTTTCCAGTATTTGGATATGTTGGATGTTTTGCCTAGATAGACGTTATGCCTTTGCGTTATGGATTCCTACTACCAGCCTACCGCTTATAGATTTTATAATGGGCACTCGTGTAACAGCTTTTGTATGGGCACATCATTATCATTGTTACTACTTTTACATTCATGCGCTTAATTATTATCTTTACTTCTTATATAGTATATAATAATTATCTTGTTGCTAAGGCTTTTGTGACTTGCGATGTTGCCTCTTAACATTTATTATCAGAATGTCAGGGGACTGCGAACGAAGACAGTTACTTTCTTTAGAAATGTAAATCTAAATAGCTTTGATATCATTTGTATAGCAGAGACCTGGCTTTTGGATGGTATTGCGGATGGTGAATTGTTTGACAACCGATACCTTATATGGAGACGAGACCGCGACTATGGTTATACTGACCAGACTTTGGGAGGGGGTGTCTTGATAGCAGTTAGACGAGAACTTGTGGCCAATGTTCGCACTGAATGGTGCTTCGAGCGCTGAGGATCTATGGATCACAATAACACTAAGCCGTGGGAAACGCAAGAGTTCATATAAAAAAACATATCCGTGTTGTTTACATTTGTAATCAGAACCTGGGTAACACATTAACAGAGCAGTTAAGTAATTTTACAAATAAGTTAACAGATATTGTTACCAATAATCCAACTGACACTTTTCTAATTCTGGGAGACTTTAACCAACCCAATATTGTATGGCAACCATCATGTGATAATTCATCTCTTTTCCAGAGTAACTTGCAGGGAGGTTGCCAAACAAATTTAATTGACAATTTCAACATTTGTAATCTGTTGCAATATAATGGTCACCGAAATGACAATGATAGGACACTTGATCTCGTTCTTTATAACAATGAAGTAGCTGTTTCTCGTTGTATTGATCCTCTTGTATCTGAGGATCCGAACCACAGAGCACTTTGCGTCTCAGCTGACTTCGTTCAATTACACAGCCTGCCTATTCGACCCCGTGCGCAATATATATATAGACTGGCTGATTACGATGCCATAAAACATGAACTGAACAGTATAAATTGGCATTATCAATTGAGCAGCAGATCTCTAGAAGATGCAGTGACTTACTTTTACGATACTATTAACCGGTTGCGTAATGCTTATATTATATTCCCACTAAGACCATAACTTCACATTCTAAGTATCCCGCTTGGTACAATACTTCATTAATAAAGATCGTAAAAGAAAAAGCACTCGAAGTTTAGAAGGTACGGAAATCGCTCAGATTATCTCTCATTTGATATCTTAAGACAACGCGCTAAAGACGTTGATTATATAGTGATTATATAGCAAAAATAGAATCCAATATCAGTTATAATCCTAGAGCTTTTTGGGCTTACGTTAAGTCTAAGAAACATGTTAATTGCTACCCTGCGGTTTTGCAATACGGACAGCACTCTTCTGGAAAAGCTTCAACATCAAACATAAATCTAAATTATGTTTTAAACATCTGGGTTCCAAAACACAGGAAGATACACCTGTTTTCCTATCTGAACATCTTACCGCTAAAGCATCTCGCCTGTATTTCCTGGCTCGAGATCTCATGAAAGCCGGCACATACAAATACTGCTGGACGGCATATGGCAGGGTGTACCTTAGGAAGGATGATCAAGCCCCAACAATTTCTGTAAGAAATGAAGAACAAATTCAACTACTTTCAATGAAACCATGACTACTTAACGACCCTACTTACCAACAGTATCTGTTTTTAATCCCTTTTATATCAATTGTGTCACAATATTGTGTAATAAAACACAAACAATGTATTTCAAACATCTTATGTCTTCGCATGTTATGTATAGTAATAAGGTACCTTCTTGAATTATCTGCATACTGTACCCTTGTGTCACACCCTTACATACACCAATCACACAAATATACCATCCAAGCTAAAACAAAACTAATACACAAATATCATTCGTATACATTATCACAAACATACATCACCAATATACTTTGTTATTCAAGTTGTAATCTCTCAAACAACTACAATAACTTACATAAAAAGGAGCATCTACACATGCCTCGCATTTGAGTTTCGTAAGGTTATACCAACGTCCTCACTTAAGCACTTTATAATATACACTCATACTCAACTCACTGATACTCAATGGTCTATAAATTCCATGTTCGTAATAATAAACATTACCACATATTATTAACCTAATTATGCATTCAAATACGCATCACAAAGAATCGCATTGATTTACAAAAAAATGATCAATGATTGGATCTCACGGGGCCATCACATATTACCATATTTTTCACCAAGTTTGTTCCCACATGAAATCTGCATAGGTTATAAGAATGATATTTACTACACTGGAGTGACGATTGTCCCACTTAAACATAATAATAATGGATGAAATATTACAAAGATCAAACGAGATCGACAGTTTTGAGATTGCCAGTTCATTTATATGTGATTCCACAAATCTTTCTCAATTTATTCATGTTAATAAAAGTGACTTGTCCATTGTGTCACAGAATATTAGGAGCATATATTGTAACTTTGACGAATTTTATGCGTTGTTGTCCGACTTTGACTTCGAAGCGGACGTTGTAATATTGACGGAGTGTCGATTAAGTGCTGAACACGCTATACCTCAACTGAGTAATTATGACTCACACACTACAACACGTGAATTAAACCAAAACGACGGAGTCGTCGTATATATAAAACAAACAATACAAGCAAACGTCCAAGAAATATTTCTGGCTGAGGCGTCCTGTCTACAGTTGAAAATATATGACGTTATTTTATGTATTTATCGCTCCCCGTCTTATAATAATACTGACATTTTTACAGACTCGCTTAGTTCACACTTAGATTCAATACCATCACAGAAAAACATAATTATAGCAGGCGATATCAATATTAATATTAGACCCAAGGAAGAAGAGAAGTCTAAGGATAGGAAAAAACGTATGAGTTATCTAGGCAAGCTATCAGAGTACGGTATATTAAACTTTGAACAGGCTTTACGTTATTTAAAAGAAAGTAACCCTGCAGAATTATTTTCTTACCAAGATCCAAACATAATTACAGACAAACTGATTAAAAAATTAACCGACTCTATTAAAAACAGTACTATAATCACAAATATTCCTAACAGTAAACGACTAATTAAACCATGGGTCACGCCGGGATTATTGCGTTGTATTAATAATCGTAACAATTTACAAAAGAAATCTCGCAATGATCCTTATAATTTAGTATTAAAAATCACCTACTGCCGATATAGAAACTACTGCAACAACCTTCTAAAAAAATTAAAAAGAAAATATGATAGAGACTTACTAATTCACTCACAAATACCAAGCTACTCTGGAAAAATGTCAAGTCTCTTACATACACTAAAAAAATAAAAAATCCATGTACTGAATTACTGAACATCAAACCAACTCCTGTTGAATCTGTGAATACGGTAAACGACTACTTTGCGGGTATTGGCAAAAAACTAGCAGAACAAATTCAAACTACATCAAATCATAACGCTAATGATCGACCCAAGCTTTTACCAACGCCAGTCAATTCCCTTGTACTCCTAGACACTGACCCCGAGGAAATAGAGAGAGTTCTTATGAGCATGAAAGTGGATAGCGCACCAGGATGTGATAATATCTCTACCAGATTCTTTCAGTACGTTCGCAGTGAAGTCGTGCCTATACTTACACATCTCGTTAACCTCTGTTTTGCAAACGGTACCTTTCCAACAGCACTAAAACAATCCATCGTAACTCCGATACACAAGGGAGGGAACAGAGATGACGTCAACAACTATAGACCTATCTCAGTTTTACCAGCTTTATCAAAACTTTTAGAAAAATTAACTAGTCTGAGTCTTACTCACAAACTATCTCAATCACGGAAAATTGCTATCAACAACACAATTTGGGTTTAGACAGGGAGTATCCAAAGAAGATGCAGTCACTGCCCTGACAGCTTTAGTTACTGAACATCTTGATAGAGGAAGGAAATGTATAACAGCATTCCTAGACCTCAAAAAAGCGTTTGACACTGTCTCTGTTCCAACCCTTGTGAATAAATTAGAAAAAAAACGGAATAAGAGGAATTATTTGGATTTCTTTAATGATTACCTAACTAACAGGAAGCAGAGGATCAAAATAGGAAATTACATCAGTGATGAAGTAGTAGTGTCGTGTGGCGTGCCTCAAGGAAGCGTTTTAGGCCCTACATTATTCCTTGTGTATATTAACGATATCTGTAACTTAAAAGTTAACAACGCGAAGATATTTTCTTACGCCGACGACACTGCTGTTGTATTTCATGGCAACAACTGGTCCAACGTTAAGAGTAGTGCTGAGAAGGGCTTGGCTCAGATAAGTCACTGGCTTAACGATAACTTGTTGACATTAAACACCGCTAAAACAAATTATATTTGTTTCACCATCACTGAACGTACACCGACGAACCAACGAAGACCTTTCTCTTCGGATTCATTCCTGTGGTGCACGGGTAAACTGCACCTGTCCAAAAATAAATCATGTTCTAGAGACGAAATACTTAGGCGTAATAATAGACCAAAATTTGTCATGGTTCCCACATCTTGAACATGTAACCAAGCGAATTAGAAAATTAAGCTGGATATTCAAAACCCTCCGACACGTGGTACCAACTAATTTAATCAATACATCAAGGCATTCTAGGAATATCCTCAATGAAATCTACATTGCACTTGTACAATCCGTTCTTGTGTATTGTATAACAGTATGGGGTGGTGCTATAAAAACAAGGTTTATCGAGCTCGAACGAGGACAACGATCGCTAATCAAAATAATGTATTTTAAGCCAATTAGATTCCCTACTGAAAATCTCTATCAAATAAGTAACCTGCTATCTGTCAGAAAATTATATATTGCGCAAATTATTATGAAAAAACACAAATCACTTCCATACAATACTAGCATAAATCTAAAGAGGCGTAAGGATGTTGTTGCGGATATACCAGTGACAAGAACTAAGTTTGCTGATGTGCTGTGGATCCCCTATATGGAGAGCGCGTCGGATTGCTGAGATGCGCGAATGTTAGGCAGGGTCGCCATGTACGGGAGGTATTAGGAGAGTAAAGTTCGTGCAATAGGATACGTATATTTACAATTGAGCGCCGATGATCTAATTATTAGTCATAAGTTTTATGTTTTTAATTAATTGCCAATTATGGCAAACGGTATTATTGGTAGAGATTTTTTAAGGAGATACAGATCAGTCTTAAATTTCGATAAAAATATTTTGACATTGCGCGATCATCATAGAATAGTTAATTTACCTATTTCACATAATTGTGATAATTTTTTAGATATATCCGCAAGGTGCGAGTCTATTCACTATATTCAAACGGGGTTTCAAGAAGACTGCGTAATTTGTTCAAGTGAAATACAGGACGGTGTTTTTTTAGCTAGTTCGGTCGCTACTCCTGTAAAAGGTGTAATACCGGTCAGAATATTGAATACCACTGAAAATAGATTGACATTGTCTAAATTTGATATTGCTATTCACAAATTGAGTGACTATAATATTTGCGCGTTCGACAAAACCGAGAATAATGCTAGCCGAGTTAATCAATTATTTTCTCAAATACAATTTTCACATATGAATGACGAAGAACAAACTTCGATTGCAAATCTATGTGCTAAATATTCCGACATTTTTTATTTACAAGGAGATAAATTAAGTACTACGAACATTTATACACATTCAATAACATTAAAACCGGGTACTACCCCAATTTTTTCAAAACCTTACAGATTACCTCATTCTCAAAAATCTGAAGTTAAGCAACAAATAGAAAAAATGTTAGATGAAGGTATTATAGAGCCTAGTACAAGTGACTGGTCCAGTCCTGTCTTATTAGTGCCGAAAAAAGTAGATGCTACAGGTAATAAAAAATGGAGGTTAGTTATTGATTACCGTAAGTTAAATAATTGTATAGTTGATGATAAATACCCATTACCGGATATTACTGAAATTTTGGAATCCGTATCAGGTAGTCTCTACTTTAGTCATTTAGATCTCCACCAAGGTTATTATAATGTCAACTTGGATGAAAATAGTCGAAAAATGACAGCGTTTTGTTCAGGTCAGTTCCAAATGACACGGATGCCAATGGGATTAAAAACAAGTCCCAGTTCATTCTCTCGTATGATGAATATAGCTTTAGCTGGCTTAAATTACGACAAATGCTTAATATATTTAGATGATCTAATTTGCATGGGAAATAATTTAAATATGCATAACAAAAATTTACAGGATATTTTTGAAAGATTACGAAAAGTTAACTTGAAATTAAATCCTTCAAAATGCGATTTCTTAAGAAAAGAAATCTTGTATCTAGGGCATGTAATATCGAGTGAAGGTATTCAACCCGACCCTGAAAAAATTAGAGCTGTAAAAAATTATCCACGTCCAGAAAATTGTGACGAGGTTAAGAGATTCGTAGCTTTCGTAAACTATTACAGAAAATTCATAAGAAATTTTGCAGAAATAGCATATCCATTAAATGCTCTTTGTCGAAAACATATTCCTTTCATTTGGGATAAGAAATGTCAAAATTCGTTTGATATGCTGAAAGAAAAAATTGTTTCTCCTCCCATTTTGCAATATCCAGATTTTTCGGAACGAAATGATTTTATATTAGAAACTGATGCATCTAATTATGCCTTAGGCGCAATTCTAACGAACAAAGATAGACGTCCTATAGCTTTTGCTAGTCGAAATTTGAATAAAGCAGAAAAAAACTATCCTATCATAGAAAAAGAGCTACTGGCGATAGTGTGGGCTGTAAAACATTTTCGTCCATATTTATATGGGAGATATTTTAAAATCCGCACTGACCACAAGCCCTTGATATATTTATTTAATATGAAAGATCCGTCAAGTAGATTAATAAAATTCAGATTAGCTTTAGAAGAATATAATTTCGATGTAGAGTACGTAAAAGGCTGTAATAATTCTGCAGCAGACGCTTTATCTCGAATATGATAAATGAGTTAAAAGAAATGAATGCGTGTGTAGTAAACGTTATGACACGTGCACAATACGCCTTACAAAAGGCTCCGGTTCATATGGTCCCCACCGAGGATTGGTCTGATCAACCAAAAATCGTAGGCACACATATCAAACCGAAAGAATCTGTAGAGTTATTATTTATAGACCTTAATAGGTATAATACAATGAAATACGAAGGATCTATAACTAAAGAAAGTGAAATATTATGTTACGTAGAGAGTAAAAGAACTATTTACATCAAATATTTAGAATCTCGATCGCGGATTACACGAAGTGAATTCGTGAGAGAACTAGATGATTTGTGTAAAAATATTAATGTTGAAGAAATTTGTATAGTTAACAATAAAGATAATGAAGTTTTTATCAGAATGTTATTAGAAGAAGTGAATAGAACAAAAAATAGGTCCGGACCACGAATATGTATTGTTAAAGATGTAGAACGAATAGAAGATAAAGATGACAGACGAGTTATTTTAAACGACTTTCATCTTCTACCCAGTAGTGGCCATGCTGGTATTAGAAGAATGTCGAACAATATCAGGAAATATTATTATTGGCCTGGTATTGATAAGGATGTAAATGAATTTGTGAAACGCTGTGATAAATGTCAACGACACAAATATTCTACTCCAACTAAAGAACCAATGGTTATAACTAGTACTGCCAACTCGGCATTTGAAAAAATATTCCTAGATCTTGTAGGTCCCTTAGAAACTGATAACGATAATTATTCTTACATACTTACTTTACAATGTGAACTTAGCAAATACGTCGAAGCTTATCCCTTAGTTTCCAAGAAAAGTGATGAAGTAGCAAAAACTTTAGTTCATAATTTCATTCTTAGATATGGAGTTCCAAACTACTGATAAAGGTAAGGAATTTATGTCAAATACATTTCAAGAAGTTTGTAAGTTACTACAAATTAAACAATTAAATTCAACTGCATATCACCATCAAAGTATAGGTGCATTAGAGGTTTCACATAAACACTTAAATTCTTTCCTAAGAATACATACTGACAAACACCCAGAGACATGGAGCCAATGGCTTCCCTTTTGGTGTTTCGCATATAATACGTCAGTACATTCAGAAACACAGTTTACTCCTTTTGAACTAGTGTTTGGGAAAAAATGTATACTTCCAAGTAATTTAAGTAATAAAAACATTGTAGAGCCTATTTACAACTACGAAAGTTATCCAAGTCAGTTAAAATATTGCATACAACTTTCACAAAGAGAGGCAAGAGACAATTTACTTAAGAGTAAATCTGTAAGAAAATCTAAATATGATAAGTATATCAATCCTGTTAAATATAAAGTTAATGACTTAGTATTGTTAAAAAACGAAGTAGGTAATAAACTTGGCGATTTGTATTCAGGTCCTTACAAAGTTGTTAGGGACATATCCCCAAACGTAGAGATTTTAAAGAATGAAAAGCTTGACATAGTTCATAAGAATCGGACTAAATTGTATCACTCTTAAGAAGAAAGTGTAAAATGTATACATCTATACATTATGTACATGTATACTACTATATTTTACTTATATGTAAACTTACCTATAAAAAAAATGTACTACACTAGTATATAATTTTTTTTTCTAAGAGAGGGGAGATGTGGTGTAGTATACATATGTGACACGTGTAACCTCATTTTATAGAGTATTTAATCATGTATTATCCCAATAAATAGTCAGTCTCTATCATGACTTCATTGTTTGATTTACTCTCCTAATACCGTACACTGACAATCAATATACTGTTCGTGCTGCTAAATTATACAACAAAATAAATACAAGAATTCGTATATTTAACAAACAAACTCACGAAGTAAAAATGCTACTTATAGTATGGTTAAAATCATTGAGCTATGACGACACCGAGGCACTTATAAAATAAGTCATGCAGTCAGTAATCATTAATTAAAACACACATACACACACACATACACACACACACACATACACAGACAGACACACAAACACACACACACACACACATATGGGACAAAATAAAAAACAGATTGTATGTATGTTGTATCTAATATAAAAATATTCAAGATATGGAAGAGCGGAGTGTCCTACTACAAGCATTTCTTGCTTAAAAGGAGGCTCCAATCACAAACCAATGTACGTCCGGAAAAGAGATAGCTAGTCTTGCGGGGTTAAAGATAAACCCGCAAGGCTTAGCCTCCATGTTAAATATGAATCATAAAAAGTTGAGACAAAGACTCCAATTACATCCTACATTCGTCACCACCCACAATTCACTGCCAAAGACAGAGGCCTATCAATACTTGTTAGGTGTCCTCAAAGGAGTACAAAAAGAGGATGCTCAGTGGTTAAGAGTCTAAGATATTATGATGAGTGAGACATTCCTGTCCTATGATTATTGATTTTTATTATAGATTGTAAGTTCTTTATCTTTATCATGTTAGTTTTAGTTGATTGGGAATTCACATTCCATATTATCCTTAAGTTCCTAAAAAGTGCCATAAATGACAAAGTAGACTTAGATCAAAGATATGACTGAGCCGACTCAGAATCATAGTAGTAAGTAAGTATTAATAGGAAGAAGGTGCTAACATTTAACAAATTAACTACCTAGTAGTATAATGTTATTGTTGTATTTTGTTACCGAATAAAGAATTTTGATTTCGAAAAACATTGGAAAAAATGAATTGGTCAGGCATTCCCCCTGTAAGGGAAAGACTGCGGGTTCGAGTCCCGCCCGAGAAGATTCTTTTTCCCTATGTATACGATTTGTATAGTTAGCATACTTAATGCTGTAAGGATTCCTTCAAAAATGAAATGCTCAAGTGAGACTCGAACTCACGACCTTTCCCTTACAGGGGGACTGCTCTGCCAACTGTTAGCATAGTGAAAAGTTAGCATAATAAATGCTATAAAAAAATCATTCAAAAAAAAAAAAGAAAAGAGTTTTTTGGAGACGGTGAAGTTATATGCAACATGTTTAGCGACTACTTCAATTCCAACTTTCTTATGCCGGGTTGCCAAACTGTTAATAATCTGCCAGACCTTTACGGGTATACTGGTCACAACAGCTCAGATATTAACTCCGTGGAAGTTGCAGAGGATGAACTAGGCATGTTGTTAAAACGGGTAGATTTGAATAAAACTGTGGGACCAGACAATATTCCACCAGTATTTATAATGAACTGCGCAGAAAGCCTCGCCCTTCCACTTATGATACTGTTCCAACGTTCGCTCAATACAGGTGTAATGCCTACCATCTGGAAGTCTGCTTATATAACACTGATTTTAAAAAAAGGACCGAAAGCCAATGTTGAAAATTATAGGCCAATTTCAAAGCTATGTGTGTTTGCCAAAATGCTGGAAAAAATTGTTACAAACAAGTTTACTCAGCACTTAAATTGAGTTTTAATGAACACCAACATGGCTTTTTAAGGGGTCGATCGACTACAACAAATCTTATCTTGTGTACTGACTTTATTTCTAAGTCTATGTCACAAAGGTCTCAGGTCGATGTTATATACACAGACTACAGCAAGTGTTTTGACAAAATAAATCATAAAATTCTTATGCGTAAACTGTTGGCTATGGGTATAAGGGGAGATCTCTACAGGTGGTTTGCTTCATATGTTGACAATAGGTGCCAGACAGTAGTTTTGAATGGTTACTCATCAAGAGCAATGCTCGTTCCTTCGGGTGTTCCTCAGGGATCGTTGCTTGGGCCTTTATTATTCAACATTTTTGTCAACGATATTACTGATTGCTTTCGATCCTCAAAAATATTATTATATGCAGATGATATGAAAATTCTAAAACAAGTGAACACCGTTGCTGATGCTTTGTCTTTGCAGGAGGATTTAGTTCGATTCCAAAATTATTGCATATTAAACAAACTTCATTTAAACGTGTCCAAATGCTACGCTTGTACTTTTACTCGCAAACCGCAGCCACAAAACTACAGAATACATCCTTAAACAGAGTTGACACTGTTAAGGATCTTGGAGTTATCTTTGATTCCAAACTCATCTTTGACTCCCACGTCGACAGTATTATAAACAAAGCAACAAAGGCACTTGGTTTCATGTTGAGAATCTCATCGGACTTTAAACATATTAAAACAATTAAAATTTTATATTGTTCCTTCGTTCGCAGTCACCTTGAATATGCCTCGCAGGTTTGGAATCCGATTCACAATGTTTATATTGATCGATTAGAGAGTATACAACGTAAGTTTTTGAGGTTTATTCAATATCGTTCAAATTGTTTTCTACCAGATTACTATGCACGTTGCAAAAAGTTTCACTTACTTCCACGTTCTGAGCGACGAAAAATAGCGGATTTATCGTTTCTTTTTAGTATTTTTAATGGATCAACGGATACAGAATTGGTTAATAACATAGGATTGTGCGTATCGCCAACCTTCTTACGTCGACCAAATCTATTACACACTCCTTTAGCAGCGACTACGTATAGACAAAATTCTTATTTAATAAGGGCAAGTCGTACATTTAATATGGTTTGCAGAAGCGTTGACATAGATCTGTTTACAACCAGTACTGTTAAATTAAAGAAAATTCTGTGCGAATTTTTCTTTAAGTGAGAAATAAAATGTATGTTTCTTTTCTATTCCTTAATAAGGGGTCCCTGTTGGGTCCTTTATTGTTTAATCTGTTTATCAATGACATTGCACCCTGCTTTATACATTCTCAATTTCTGATGTACGCAGATGATATGAAAATTTACAGATCAATAAAAACGGTAGACGATTGTCTTCTTTTGCAACAGGATCTCACGAGATTCGAGGAATACTGCCGTGTGAATAAACTGGACATCAATGCCTCAAAGTGTTATGTCATTAGTTTTACTCGCAGGCCGTCCACACACGATTTCAACTACGCTCTTAAAGGTATCACACTTAAGCGAGTTCAGGAAATCCGAGACTTGGGGGTAACACATGATTCAAAACTAACATATGAAAAGCATGTAGACAATATCGCGACGCGAGCTTATAAAATGCTAGGTTTTGTCATCAGATCATGCTCCCAATTCTCAAATATAAAGGTGATTAAAATTCTTTATTGCTCGTACGTTCGCAGCGTCCTTGAGTATTGCTCACAGGTTTGGAATCCACATTGTGATGTCTATATTAACAGATTGGAATCGATACAGCGTAAATTCTCAAAGTTCTTGCGCTATAAGTGCAACACACGGGATGATAGTTATGAGGTAAGCTGTAGGAGACACCACTTGCTGCCCCTTCAAACGAGACGGAGACTTGCGGATGTAGCTTTGCTATTAAAAATAGCACAATCCATGGTGGAGTCTTCTTATCTCCTCTCCATGATACAGTTGAAGGTCCCAACTAGATCGGTACGAATACCTGTTCCTCTCCACATACCCCGCAGTATTACCAATTATAGAAGCAACTCTTTTTTCCTTAGATCAGCCAAGTTTGTGAACAAAACTTCCGAATATCCGGAATTAGATTTATTTAACACAAGTCCTGCTAATTACAAACGTATACTCGGTAATCTCTGGTTCGAATTGGTTCTCTAGGTGTCTTGTATTGAACTTCTCAATTTTTATTTTTATTCTTGTATTGAACTTCTCAATTTTTATTTATTTTTATTTTCTAAATTGTTTTCAACACTGTTACAGAAAACCTTTTTAGTGTCTATTTGTTATTTACATGTGAAAACTCATAAATGGTCTTTAGTTATGTAAGTGTTTATGTTACATAGTTTTAATGCTGTTTGTTTTCCAAATAAAAAAAAAAAAAAAAAAAAAACAAATGAATCATGTTTAAATATGTAGGAATACTTTTGTAGCGAGATGTAGGTATGTACTGGAATCTATATGTGAAAACTTTTAATTGGCCATCATTATGCTATTGACCTTGGTATTGTAATAATTAGCTGTAAATTTTCCGAAATACACTGACGGACTCATAAACTGCATCAAAGTTCAGGTTTACTCTAAAAGGATTTTTTATAATAAGTATGCAAACTTTTTAGATTAAATTATATAAATATGGAAAGACTGGCTCTTAATCTTAAAAAAAAAAAAAAATTAAAAATAGAACTGCAGTAAAACAAATGAATATAGCCGGGAAAAGAAAATTTACTTGTAGTATCAGATTTGCGTGTTATTTATAGCAAAGTTTTAAATTGATTCTCATTGATTTTTTTTGTTTTGTCAATTGAATTATTGTTACCAGCATAATTGTTGGGTTAGTTTTTTAACACATCGAGAGTTTTTGAACCATAATATGGATACTTCGTCCGAACAAGCGGCACAAATTGTAGCATTGGTGCGGGAGGGCTTGGATCAACGAACGATTGGTAGAAATTTAAATTTAAACCAGTCTACGGTTTCTAGAATATACAGAAGGTTTGTAGAGACAGGTTCTTACAGGAGGAGACGTGGTACAGGCAGAACTCGAGCAACCACAGGTCGTGATGACCGATTTATTGTTATAACTTCCCTGCGAAATTGTTTCCTCACGTCAGTTAACATCAAAACCGAGCTTAATAAAGTGCGTGGAGTAAACGTGTGTGCACGAACAATAATAAGAAGGTTAAAGGAAGCGGATATCACCCCTTTTAGACCAGCAAATGGTCCAAAGTTGTCTACAGCTCACAGACAAGCTCGCTTAAGATTTGCGCGTCATCACCTGAATTGGACAGAAGAGCAGTGGGCCTCTGTATTGTTCACGGACGAGTGTAGGACATGTTTATATGGTGCAGATGGTCGTAGAAGAGTCTATCGTCAACGTGGGGAGCGATATGCTCAAAGTTGCATTGAGGAGCGTGTTCCTTTTGGAGGCGGTTCATGTATGGTCTGGGGTGGCATATCGATGAACGGGCGAACAGAACTTGTGTTCATAGACATGGTCCGTCAAAACGGTAATAGAGGGGGTTTGACAGCACATCGCTACATAACAGAGATATTAGAAGATCACGTGGTGCCTTACATGGGATTCATAGGCGAAAATTTTACTTTAATGCAGGATAATGCCCGGCCGCATGCAGCTGCACAAGTTCAACATTATTGCGAAGAGGTTGGGATACGTACAATGAATTGGCCAGCACGCAGCCCGGATCTTAATCCCATCGAGCATGTTTGGGACAATTTAAAAAGAGCTGTATATGCGAGAAACCCTTCGCCCACGACAGTGGCAGCAGTAAGAACAGCACTTTCAGAAGAATGGGACAATATTCCGTAAGATCTTTTAAAAACTCTTATAAAATCTATGCGGAACCGATTAGAATCCGTAATAAGGGCACGTGGGGGTAATACACCTTATTAAAACACAAATAAACCCTTGCATAAAGTTTGTGTCTATTGTTAAAACCAATTTTTTAATTAAACCAATTTTTCTTAAATTTCTGTTTTTTCTTCAAAAAAAGTCTTAAGGTCCTTTCCAGTACATAAACTTAAACTTAAAGATATGACCCTACGCTGTTTTAAAGTTCACGAACCAATCTAGAGGTTCCAATTTAAATCTGTATAGAAAGTATGCATACTTGGTTAAAATATTTATTTCAAAGTCGTCTATTACTTTGATGCAGTTTATGAGTCCGTCAGTGTATTAAAATAAATAAATAAAATAAAATAAATTGCAATATTAATTCAACTACAGATTCACAGGCCGCGTTTCAAACCGGTGTGGTCCAGTTGCTTACCTAGTGTTAATATTAAAAAACCGGCCATTTTACTTCCTTAGAAGTGTGTCTCGCGCATATTAGAAAAAAGAAATGTAAGAAACCTCGATAGCATTTTTGAAGACCTACTCGTAGTATTGAAGCGAAAAATACGGTCTTACCTCCGAATTTTTTAACTGTGAACCGAATTGCATGAAATTTTGGAATTAGGCTCATCTTACCCTTAACTTCAAAAGTGAAAATGATCTGAACTCCGCCTATTATTTTTAAGGGATGTAAACAACCCCTTAATGGAAAAATTGACATTGAGCCATTTTATCGCTAGAAAACATGTCTAATAGTAAGTGGTGAAATTGTAAAGTATTTTCTAACATAATTACCTCATATTAAAATCATTTTCAACCCCTTGAAAATCTTACAACCCTTGCAAACAACCCCTAAATTGAAAAAAACACAAAAAATACTTTGGTATGACATAAAATATGTAGGTATAATATTTTATATTCTCTATAATAATTATTAAATTTTCAACCCCCTTTCAACCCTTCAAGGGGTAGCCTTGATATAAAATTGTTAATTTTTTTTTTGATACAATGAAAAGGATTTAAATATTATTCCACACTCTCGAAAATGATTATCATATTCTTAAGCTTTTCTACCCTTAAAACTACCCCTAAATTAAAATAGTAAATATATATGATTACATATTTAAAAATATTTTACATCTTTTTCGTTAGCCCCTTCACTCAAATGTCTTATATATACATTTAAGAACGTTGGTATGTATTCATGCCTACGTTTCCAAAATATATGAGTCATATTATGTATATATATACACATTATAATAGTTGTGGGTCTCTATTATACTGCGTACTTTCACATTGCTCCAAATATTCACACTCCGAAATTTTCAGTTACTAAGTAGAAAAAAATATGATAAGTTTTTGGACCATATAACTCCTTCAATTTTCATGCTATCACAATTTGTAAAAAACCATTGTAAAGGTAATTAAGAGAGCTACAACATCCTTCATTGCAATATACAGGGTGTATTTTTGAAACGGGACAGTAAGGGCAAGTACCTTAACCATTGCAGTTACAGCAAAACGTTCTTAAAAGACCTTCCCTAACTTTTTGGGACATTTTGAGCTGCATTCACAGATTTTGTAAAAAACTTACAGTTAGCAAAAAAAATGCAAAAAGTTCAAATTTTTTTCTATGCCAATCGATTCTATTTCATGTGGGGATCAAAACACTCTATGGGACCATTTTAGCTTTCAGTACTAGAAAAGACAGAAATCGCCAAAAACGTTTCCCATACATTTCGTACGGAAATATGATAAATCAACTCGAAACTCATAGGTCAGGTAAAATTTTGAACTTTTTAAATAAAAAAAATCATTTAAACATTTAAGAAATTGGTTTATGAAATAAATTGCTCAAAATGATTTTCATTGTCACGAATACATAAGTCTATCCTTTTTTGCACTGAACGAATGGCGGCTAATAATGTTCTGGGATGAATATTACGTAAAATGGTCATTAATGCATCCTTGAGCTCTTGAACACTGGCGTACGTCGTCTTATACACCTTGTTTTTCACGAAGCCCCATAAAAAAAAAAATCAAGTGGTGTTAGATCGGGGCTACGAGGTGGCCACTGTGTTGGACCATGTGTACCTATCCACTGTGTACCGAATAGGCGGCTCAAACATTATTAGCCGCCATTCGTTCAGTGCAAAAAAGGATAAACTTATGTATTCGTGAAAATGGAAATCATTTTGAGCAATTTATTTCATAAACCAATTTCTCAAATGTTTAAATGATTTTTTTTATTTAAAAAGTTCAAAATTTTACCTGACCTATGAGTTTCGAGTTGATTTATCATATTTCCGTACGAAATGTATTGGAAACGTTTTTGGCGATTTCTGTCTTTTCTAGTACTGAAAGCTAAAATGTTCCCATAGAGTTTTTTGATCCCCACATGAAATAGAATCGATTGGCATAAAAAAAATTTGAACTTTTTGCATTTTTTTTTGCTAACTGTAAGTTTTTTACAAAATCTGTGAATGCAGTTCAAAATGTCCCAAAAAGTTAGGGAAGGTCTTTTAAGAACGTTTTGCTGTAACTGCAACGGTTAAGGTACTTGCCCTTACTGCCCCGTTTCAAAAATACACCCTGTATATAGTAAAAAACATTTTCCTAAAACGGTGAAGGTTTAAAGGCCTTAAGAGTGGCTGTGATTGCGCTGCCACGCGCTCTTTAAACAATCATATCTCCGTCAATTTTTGTTTGACAGAAAAAAACAAAAAAAGAACAAATTGTTTGTCAGAAAAATACCTAAATTTTTAATCCGTACACTTTTATACGTATCTGTCGTCATTTTTGAGATATTATGAAAAAAAGTGGGTTTTTTAAAAATTTGAAATTTTGTTTTATTTTTGATCGTGGCTTTTTTGAAAAACATGTGTCCTGAAGCAGCCAAACTGATACTATCTATCAAACTCTTCATAATAAAGTTAATTCTAGGCGAAACACGATTAATTTCAATTTTGGTGGAAATGGCACTTATGAAACCCATTGATTTAAAAGAAAAAACATTAGATGCTCCCCTTATTTGCAATACAGCTCACTTATTTTACGTGCAAAAGACTTTTAATAGTGCTCATTTTAAAGCTTATTTCAAGCACTACAAAACCCTTTTCTATTAGAATGCATAAAATGCATCTGCTCGCCGCTAGATGGCATTGACCACGTCGATTAAATTTCAGACAAAATAAAAAACGGCTTTGATCTTTAATATCTAGCTTAATATTGCACTTAGAATACTTTATAAAAAACCAAATTGTTCATTGTTTTACCTGCTACAATTTTGTTCTTCATAAAATTTTCGATAAAACGTATATTTTTGGAGTTGTTGTAACGTCGCGTTTGTGAATCTCGTTACATCGGTGGTCTTTAACGGTTTTTAGACGAAATTTCGCTAATTTCCGAACGTTGGAGGCGACTGGCAACACTGCGTTTGACAGCTCGTCACCTTTCTTCTTGACGATCGACAAAAATGTCGATATTCACATAAAATTTTATTAATCTTAATCCATTGGCATGGATTGAAGTAATTTTTGTTCGGATGACATTATGATATGTCCCCGCTATGATATTAATATGGAATTGTTCCATATTTCTGGTGAGTTGACATTTCCTTAAAACATTCATTTCGACGCATTTTTTGTGATTGGAAGATAATATTTTAAATTTTGTTGTTTCAGTATTTGTTTCAAAAATACAATGATTTATCGTGTGGTTGGCATTTAACCAACTAAATAAGGCGGTAAGTCACACCTTTTTCTCAAAAATTAGGTCCTCGTGTATTCTGATAGGAATTGTTCTAATAACCTAAAATTTTATTTCAGGTCTCCATTGGAGCCGCCTTGTACTTTAACTTTTGGACTTTTACTTTTACTTTTGGCCTTTCTTGGGCCTTTTGTTTTGGCTTTTCCTGCATTGTCTCTGATGGTTTGATGGATTTCTCAACCATATGAACGAGCATGTGCAATATCTTGAAAAAATGGCTTGGTGAGCGGCATGTTATGCTTCGCTGGTTGAGGTGAACCTTCACACACTCGCCGAGGGATGCCGTGAGCTTACGTTAATTTTTAATTTAAATTTAACTTTAAAACCTTTAAAAAATTGCATTGGTGACATGAGTAATATGACATGTAGTTCTGAAATTTAATCTACCTAGTTAATTTTAAACTAGCATAAAGTTCTTACTATAATAAGCACACTGGAGCGCTCGAGAATAAAACCTTAAACCTCAGTGCGGTGGTTTTATTTAGCTTACCTCCGGCAGATTAAAAGTCTTCAACCTACTTGTTTGACTATCTTAGGCACGTGCTTCTCCAAGGCGCCCGAATCTTTAAGGTAATGTACCTATCTATATTGTTATTTTACAGGAGAACACACTAGTTAACTTTATCTCAAACAACAAACACACATGTTTTTATGTTTTATTATTACAATATTTGCAAAAAACCGGTGAAAAACGTGAAAAAAATGCGAATTTTCAATTGCTAATAACTTGAAAAGTATTGGATTTTTTGAAAAACTTTATTATAATTTTTCTTAAAGTTAGGCCTTCTATCGATATCCGAGGTTATTTTGAAAAAAAAAAACACCCCCGAGAAGGGGTGGCAACCACCCCCAGGGTGGTAGCGGAGTTCAAATCATTTTCACTTTTGAAGTTAAGGGTAAGATGAACCTAATTCCAAAATTGTATACAATTCGGTTCACAGTAAAAAAAATCAGGGCAATAATGCTTCAATGACTGTACTATATCGGTTTGATGTAAAGAAAAATAACTTTCAGTTCTAAGTATGGGGTACTAAAAGTACTACTAATTCTTCAGAATCGGCCTTATAGTTTCGGAGAAATGTGGCTATGACATACGGACGGACAGACAGATAGCATGATGATAGCCATTTGGCTACGGAACCCTTAAAATGAACATTTTGTGAGTTCCGTTTTATTGGTCTAAAGTTAGAGAGAGACATAAAAAATGTTTTTTGACGTTAACTTTAAATACAAACTTAAAGCGGACGAAGTCGCTGGCAGAAGCCACTTACAATAATTCACTAAACACTCATCCATCAAAATATTTTTGCAAAAACCATTTTTGTACCTACATATTTGTGATTCCAATAATAAGTAGAATAATTGAATAATGTGATGTTGTGTTTTATTTTATCTATAGCACATACGATATGTTTTATCTCAGAAATAGATTGCTAATACGAATCACTTAACAACCAATGCACGCCACCACGAAAAACGTAGCACCGAATGCACGCCACCACGAAAAACTTAGCACCGAAGTCATGCTATCTCGAATAACAGAAACCCTAATTCACTAATACGAATCACTTAACAACGAATGCACGCCACCACGAAAAACTTAGCACCGAAGTCATGCGATCTCGAATAACAGAAACCCTAATTCACTAATACGAATGATTTAACAACGAATGCACGCCACCACGAAAAACGTAGCACGGAGGTCATGCGATCTCGAATAACAGAACCTCTAAGGAGAAAACGTCTAAAAAATTAAAAAAAAAATATTGTCATTCCTATAATGTCTTTAAATTATGTGTTATCGAAAATTTTTTAAAAGATAAGGAGCTATTATTTTATGTTTTTTTTTGTCTTTTCGAAGGGTACATGAGAAAAAATATTACTAATTGTTGCTTGTCATTCGTCCTGAGAATACTTATTGCGGAAATTTGTAGTCAGTGATGATGGCCCCTATGCAATTTCTAATGTCTAAAAAGAATAAAAGGCAATTGCTACACGAAGGATATGTGTTTAGTTTAGACACACGTTCAAATAGAAAATGTTATTGGCAGTGTGTAAAAAAGTGGGCATACAGTTGCGGATCACGAATAATTACACAGGTAAAAAGTTTTTAAGTATTAATAGTTCATAATATTGTACTATGAATCATAACTAACTACTTTAGTCTCTTTATACTGGAGATTGATGGCGCTTGGTGGAATCTGCTACACATATTGAATAACACACTTGTACTTTTCCACTGACTTTATTTCTAGACCTGACCGGTTTCGCCTTACGGCATTCTACAATCCCATTGTTTCGTTAATTTTTCCGAGAGCTTCCGAGTGTGCCTCTCCCAATGTGCGCTATTTACCCCAATCCTCTGTCTTCCGCATCCAGTCAGTATGTTACAGTGAATGTTCGAAATGAAGTGATGTTTAAGACAAATAATTGTCTTTTGACTAGTTGTGTCTTCAACAATAGAGAGGAAGCTTTACAAAATCGAAGTAAGCTGATCTTCTCACTATTCCTAGACACGTTTGAAAGGCACATCCCTTGTTTTATTTGCCTTTAATCGTGCCTCTGATTCGAACGTACGGTGTGAAGTAATGAAATCTGCGCGAGGGTGGGAGCTTCCGTTCTGTACGCTAGTACTATTATCTATTCTGTGGTAACAGAAAGAGAAAAAATGGAACAGAAATATTTAGAACACCATAACGAAAAACAATTGAGTAGAATGGAGAAAGAAAAAGACGAAAAAAAGGTTAACAATACTTTTATCGCAGCTTGTTATGATTTACAAGCGGTTTTGCCACTTCCTATGTGCAAAACTTCAGCATTTTATTACAAGTCAAAATTGAACGTGTGCAACTTTACAGTTTGTGATCTTGCTATGCATTATTGAGAATATTACGTTTGGAGTGAAATTGATGGATTGCGCGGGGTAAATGAAATAGGGTCTTGTATACTTTCGTATTTAAGAAATAAGTCTGAATCTGTTAATGATGACAACTTGGAAATAGTATTTTATTCTGACAACTGCTGTGGTCAGCAAAAAAATCAATTTATGTTTTCGATGTATATATCCTCAGTAACTTTAAGAATAACCGTCTTACTAATAAAAAATATTTATCCCGCTGTTTAACGGTTGTATAGTAAAACAGTGTTTAAGCAGTGATTAACGTTACGCAGCAGCTACACAACTGCTTGACTAATAATCAATCTTGCAATAAGAAAAGAAAATCTTGTCTATTGCAATATTATGTAATATTGCCAGAGGGATCAAATAGATCTTGACATTGGCGTACTTAACCGTGAACCCCGTGAGTAAGCAACGAAACCGCTGCTTCCAAACCCCAAAACATCTTTCAATGACGTTGCGTGTTTGGATATGTGCTCTGTTGTAGGCTTCTTCTTTTGGTGATGATGGATTATGAACAAGTGTGAAAAGGTAGTTTGTCAAACCATACCCTGAGTCGCCAAAGAGACGTCCATGAAATTCTTTTCGCTCAAATCTTTCTTTTATATAGGATTCTCTGAAGATTCTTGCATCATGTGTGCTTCCTCTCCACCGTGCAACAATGTCCTATATTTTTAATTTTGAGTCGCATATTATTTGAACGTTTATGGAATAAAACCCTTTTCTGTTTATATAAAACTGAGCGGAAGGCCCTCCTACCTTTTTAATTTTGATATGGGTACAGTCAATTGCTCCAACAACATTTCGGAATCCATATAAGTCCCGAAAACATGCGATTACTTCTTCTTCTTCGCCGATAGACCTTGGCATATAAATGAACTGAGCCGCTTTACTTGCCAAAGCCACTGCAACTCTTCTGCAAATATTAGTTACAGACTGCTGACTTAGGCCGTGAATGTCAGCTACATCATCTTGCACTTCCTGCCGAGCCCATACCCTTATTGCAGTAAGTACTTGCAATTGTGGTGATATGCCACGTCCGCGTCTGTCCTTTTCAATGATGTCTTTTATTAAATCAACTATAATAGTCACATAACGTTTCGTAAATCGGTATTTACGTTGGAAATCAACTTCGTTGAGTTGGAATGGATCATATCGGACTTAAGAAGTAAGTCTCTCTTCTTATAAGTTTTAAGTTGTCTATTTTGTTGAGACTCTATCATTTCCATGTCTGACTCATCCAAAAGTTCTAAATAATGTAAGTAATCCATATAGCAGACTTGCAATTCTTTGAATTCAGCCGATTCAGTGACCCTCTTTTCGAGACTTCGCCTTTAGCTTAACATCAGGCGAGGTGAAGTCAAATTGACGTGTCCTATATAAAAAAAAAAACTGAACTGAAGAATGAGTTTTGATCTTTTTCTTCCTATGAGATAAATGACTGCGAGAAGTCAAAACTGAACACAAATAAAACAACATACAATTTGTAGCATTTTTATTCACCTTCCCTTTCTAACAAAACTATTTTGGCCTTTATGTACAATGGTGCATTGCCTTTTTTTTAAACACGTGTATCACGTATTTATTTAAAACGGTTTTAATAGGATCCCCGGTGTGCGAGTCTGACTCGTACTTGACCGGTGTTCAATCTTACACCACCCTATAGCACTGTTTAACAGTTGTATAATAAAGCAGTGTTTAAGCAGTGATTAACGTTACAGAGCCGCTACACAAATGCTTGACTAATAACACTGGTCTACAGTGAAAAATTTTCCAGAGATTTTTTTTTGTTTTTTAGTAAAATGAAGTGTGCAGTTTACGAAAATACCATGGGTTTCTTTCTAGCAGCTCTAGTTTTCACGTTACACATAAGGTAAAAATTATTACAAAGATATTATTTTTTAAAGATTTTTATTTAGAAAAGCTATTGTGGTTGAGGAAAAAAATTTTTTTTATAGGATTTTCTTGAATGCTGTGCCTGTGTAAGATCCCGACAAATATTCCAGCAGTAATCTGCCATCATATGTATGTCCCATCTGCCTTGGTAACGTTCTTCCATTGTACGAATATCCTGGTAAAACCTTTCACCTTGTTCTTCACTATAATCTCCAAGGTTATCAGGAAACCTATCCAAATGAGAATGTAAATAATGCAGTTTAATGCTCATGTTACACCCTAAGTCTTTCAAATTAGACAACATGTCATTAATTAATTGGACATAGTTATCTGACTTATGATTCCCAAGAAAATTTTGAATAACTGCAACAAAACATTTCCAAGTCCGCTTTTCAAGTTCATTCATAGATTCAACAAAAGTTGGGTCTTTTATCAGTTGTCTAATTTGTGGTCCATCGAAAATGCCTGCTTTCAACTTTTCATAGCTCAATCCAGTAAATTTCTTCGACAGATAAGCAAAACATTCACCATCTTTGTTGAGGGCTTTTACAAACTGCTTCATAATACCAAGTTTTATATGGAGTGGTGGTAGTAAAATACGGTCTTGATGAACTAAAGGGGGGTTTATTACATTTTGCTTACCAACTGTTACTGAATCCCTCAGTGGCCACACATTTTCAGTCCAATGTTTGTTTTTGTCGCGGCTGTCCCATAAACATATGAAACACGGATACCAAGAGAACCTGCCTGTTGTCCCAAGAGAAAATTGACCATTTTCAAATCTACACAAATTTTCCAGCTATGTTCTTCATACTTCAGTTTTTTCAACACAATAGAAATGTTTTCATACTGTTCTTTCATAGAAGTTGAATGTCCTATAGGCACAGAACCATATTTATTTCCATTGTGTAATAGCACACACTTTAAACTTCTTTTACTGCTATCAATAAAAAGACGCCATTAATAATAATAAATAAATAAATATTCCACAACATTCTACACAACGCTATCTAGATCCATGGTAAGCTTTTATAGCTTGTGTTATGGAATCTAGGATGCGGATAAACATACTTATATACTTTTTTTTTTGTAAATACATACATATTATACATAGAAACACCCAGACCAATGCAAATAGCCATATTGATGCATACAAATATTTGCACTGTGCGGGAATCGAACCCGCGCCTCCTGCATAGCAGTCGCGTTCACTACCACCACGCCACGGAGGCTGTCAATGTCAATTCCATTCACTTGGTTTATATTGTTTTAAACCCATCTTTTGAATAAGACCTTCAATATTATTACAGTAAACAAAATTCTCTTCAGAGGAAAAATATGGTAGTAGATCCTTTTCACGAGTACGATAAAATGTAACTTTCGTATCTGTCGTTATTAGGTTTTTTTTCTTTCAAACGAGATGCTAAAATTTCAGCAGATTCTTTTGATAGATTTAAATCTCTTACCAAGTCATTTAATTCTATTTGATTGAATGGTTGAGGATGCAGAGAAGATAACTACTACAAATGAACACGAATATTTTTTTCTTCTGAAACAGATAACCAAAGTACTGAGCGTGTAGATGAGCGTTTTTTCAAAACGACCCATGTGTTGACCCATGTTAAATCATCATGTCCATAAACTACAAACTTTAATAATTACATTTTTACATTTGTTATTGCAACATGTGTTATGTCAAAAGATAGAAAATTGAAATAAAAGTAAGTTCTAGTACATAAATATATTGAAAAATGTATATGATTTTAATAATTTAAACAAAAGTGACGGGGGACCCCCCGTTTTTACGATGTCCCATGCATACCTTGCTAGCTTTAAACTGCCCTACCATAAAATGTATTCGTCAAAATCGCTGAAAAAATATTTTATTAATTTTTAAAAGGTTTTGTTATATTAATTAACAGTTTTAATTCGACTTTAGAACATGATTATATAACTAATTCAATTTTAAATTTGTCCACGGATTCCCGGTATACCAGAATTCCCATTAAGTAACGGTAGTTTTTGCCATTTTACGAAAATTAAATACTACATTGAGAGCGTTTTTTTTGGTCTAGCAACCCTTTTTTGACAGAATCAAATCATTTCCGGTGACATTTTTAATTTAATGTGTCATGGTGGTTAAATTGTTACTTTCCGTTGCGACGTGACCTCGGACCAAAATTATGTTCCCGTAAGTACTGTATTTTTTATATGTTAAAATGTTATTTCGAAATGAAAACTTCTCATTTTCCATTGCACGGAGTATTTTAAGCACACTTTAGACAATTGGATTCATGGAATTTAAGGTATTTTAAGCTTTCGTAACGTCATGTTCATAACGTTATATACTGGCGGAATGGTTTTTGTTACGAACTGGAATTATAAAGCCGTGATCTCATTGCTGATGATTAAGAACCTATTGGGTGTCATTTTCTTAAAAAATAATAATATGCTTATATAATTTGACTGCTTTTGCAGAGTTTTTTTATTTATATTTCAGTACATACTATACGTTTCAAATGAAAAGATAATCGCGATCGCGGCAACTTCACTCCGTACTCATCAAAATTGTACAGCTAAAAAAAAAATACCATGTCGAATAGATTCATACGTATATGGTAACGATTTTTTTTTTCTTTTCATTATTTACAAAACATATATAAGTGTTACCGCCCGATTAACAATAAATAAATATAAAAAAGGAACTTATAGTTAGTTTTTTATTCTAACTTAGCATGTATGTACTTACTTATTTTGTACAAAGGGAATTTGGTTCAATAATCATCATAAATATTCAATTGGAAACATTAAGTAGGTATTTTTATTTATTTACTAGCTGTGCCCGCGACTTCGTTCGCGTGGAATGTACTTAATAAAAAAAATCTGTTTATTTTTTTTTGTTTTTGGCATTTTTTTTTTAGCCTAAGTTACTCCTTATTACATAAGCTATCTGCCAGTGAAAGTCCCGTCCAAATCGGTCCAGCCGTTCCAGAGATTAGCCAAAACAAACAGACAGACAGACAGACAGACAGACAGACAGACAGACAGACAAAAAATTTAAAAATATATATTTTGGTATGTGTACCGTATATACATTCATATGCATGTAGTAGAAAGCGGTTATTTTAATATTACAAACAGACACTCCAATTTTATTTATTTGTATAGAAGATTTATTTAAACTTTTTGCACAAATACAAATTGATTGTACAAAGGCGGACTTAATGCCATGGGCATTTTCTGCCAGTCAATCTTAGGGTGATGCAGAGATATTTTGGTCAAAGGTAGGTGCGCGAAGTGTTCTGGTGAGAATTTTTGCCTAGTTTGGTACACATGCTTACATAATAAATATGAAATTAGACTTAATAAACATAAACATAAGAATATGTTCATACATATGTTAATATATACAAACATCATAGACTACATACCATAAACTTATTATATACTACATACACATATAGATCAATATATACATATACACACATATCCATACATATACATACATAGACCTACTAGCACATACATACATACACATACATATACATATATTACATATCAAATATATACAAACTAAGAAAAGAATGTAACGGATACAGACTGAACCCGAATTCCAACTCTTCTACCGATCGTTGTTGTAGAGCTGACGTACTCTGGCCTTGAATATAAAACGGTTTGCGGACATCCTGACTTCCAGAGGAAGCGCATTCCATAAAAGAATAGCTTGTACTAAGAAGGAAGAGTGAACAAGACTTGACGTGTGAGTGGGACAGTGTAGGAGAAGGTTGTTAGAAGAGCGTAAGTTTTTATTATGGGTAGAGCCAAGTAAGTGGAGCTGAGACTTTAAATAAGCTGGGGCGTTGGGAGAGTTTAACAGAGTATATATCAAGGTGACCGCTCTTAGACTGCGTCGCCGTCGTATAGGCAACCAACCCAGCTCTGTACGATACTCTGAAACGTGGTCGTACTTCCTAAGATTGTAGACGAATCGAATGCAATTGTTGAGAAGTCGGTCTAGTTTATTGAGCAGATCAGCATTCAGGTCGAAATAGCATACATCACCATAGTCGAAAATAGGAAAGATTAAAGTTTGCATAAGCATTGCTTTGGTTTTAGTTGGAAGAAAGTTTTTAAGACGGTAAAGAGCCCTTAGTGTACCGGTTACCCTCTGGCTGACGCTAGTGACTTGATCCCGCCAACTCAGAGTTGAGTCAAGGTGTAATCCTAGGTCCTTAACACCGAGTGTAACAGGAATTATTTTCCCATTAAAAATAATCGCTGGCATCGTCTCGTCTTTTAACCTTCTCATCATATAGCTACTCCCTATTATAATGCTCTGACATTTGTCAGGGTTCACTGCCAGTCCGAACCTGCTACACCAGTTACATATAAAGCTCAAGTCAGCGTTTACTCTAACAATAGCCTCTGAGATGTTATCCACAGAGGCTTGGCTATACAACTGCAGGGCATCGGCATACAAGTGATATGAACATTGAAGATCGGAGGTTATGAAGTTAATAAATATGGAGAAAAGAAGAGGAGAAAGTATACCGCCTTGAGGGACCCCAGAGTCCAGATTACACCAACTCGATGACTATCTACTATTAATTAGTGTCAAGGAATAATAGTGAAGTAAAAAATGTATTTGCTAACCCTACATTATATAATGAAGTTAGCAATGCGTATCAAAATGTCATTATGACAGTTATCAACTCATTTGAAACGCATAGTACTTAATAATTTTATAGTTCTGGTTTCTACGTTTTAAATTATTAACCCAGTTATATCATTAGTACAATCACATTGTTTCACATTTAGGTAACCGCGGCGAATCTCGTACCTCGTACACACATAAAAAAAGTTTGCGATCAATGGCATAAGCTCCTAGAATTCTTTAAATTTAACTTTATCAAGAAAAAATCTATGTTGTTTGCTTTCATTAAATAGATTACCCTGTTTGAAATTAAAATATAAAACTTTTTTGTATTACTTATTTTAAAAAAATGAGCCATTAATCATAATGCAATTGTGATAGAAATTTCATAGAAAGAAAAAGACTGTTTAATTAAACTTAAACTACAATTTATTATTAAAAGGTGTAAATTCAATATAAAATAACTCCTCCCCTGGCTCGAACACATGCGGAGATCCTCCTGGGCATGCTGAGGATCATGTTATCCAGCATTTCCTGGGGTAACCTATCCCATTCTTCAATAGCGGCTTCCCTGAGCTCTGGAACTGTCTGGGGATGTGGCTCACGGTTCCATACAGCTCGTTTAAGAGCATCCCACGCGTGCTCTATTGGGTTTAAGTCGGGCGAGCCGGCAGGTCAGTCTAATCGTGTGATATCGTATTCTTGAAGAGCAGCATTGACTCGTTGAGCTCGATGTGCGGGCGCATTATCATCGACCAGTACAAATTGGTGCCCATGGTTTACTTGGAATGGTTTGACGATATCATCAATAGCAACTGCTTTGTACATGTCTGCTGTCATGAAGCCCCGATACGGGATCAAAGGCGTTCTAGCTCCAATCGTAATGCCACCCCAAAAAGACACCGATTTTCCGCCTTGCTGAACTGTTCCAATTCAATTCAATTCAATTCAATTTATTTGCATTAAAACATGGTAAATACAAAAGATACAGGTTTACAAAATTGATCATGCATGTTTAGCCAGTGGTGTACTAGCGCGCAAATATTATTTCAGTCTTTGTCTAAGGAATTCGTCAATGCTGTAGAAGTTATGTTCACTAAGCCATTTATATAATTCTTTTTTAAATAATCTGGTGCTTAGTGCTTTAAGATACTCTGGTATTTGGTTAAAAATTCGTACACACATAGCAAGGCAACTCTTATTATATTTGGTGGACTTTGGGAGATGGCTCAGCACAAGCCTATATGGATCTCTCCGGCTACGTGTGTATACATCTTATACGCGGATTTACTCGGATACGCGGATTAGAATTTTCACTTTCCTAAGAAACCACACACACACACACACACACACACACACACACACACAAACACACTTTTTAAATTAGAAATAAATTAGTATGTATAAATTTTTTAATTTTAATTTTAATTTTTATGGATTACGAATGTGACGGTACAGAATTATGACATTGTGAAATTACGAAATTATGAAATTATGAATTTATGAATTTACGAATTTATGAAATTATGAAATTATGAAATTATGAAATTACGAAATTATGAAATTATGACATTGTGACATTGTGACATTGTGACATTGTGACATTGTGACATTGTGACATTATGACATTGTGACGTTGTGGTATTGTGACTTTGTGGCATTGTGGCATTATGACATTGTGACATTATGGCATTGTGACATTATGGCATTGTGACATTGTGATATTATGACGTTATGACATTATTAATTTACGAAATTATGACATTATGAAACTATGACATTATGAAACTACGATACTATGACCTAAGAAATTATGAAATAAATATTTTAAACATTTTATAATATGAATTGAATTGAATTATATATAATTTAGGTTAAATTCTGTTAATTAAATTATATTATATTAAATTAAATTAAATTAAATTAAATTAAATTAAATTAAATTAAATTAAATTAAATTAAATTAGGATATATATTTATTATTGGAAAGAAATATAAAATTGAAAAATTATCAAACAGTAAAACTCATGTTAGTCTGCGACTTATCTTCAAGTCTGACTGCTGCATTCCATAACACAGGTATTAGCCTAGTATGGAATGTAGAATCAGTATGTATTGCGATCCTTTCTAATTGATTATTGACATAAACCCTATGTACAATGTAAACCCTATGTACAATCTTTTGCTACTTTAAATAGATCACTATGCTGCCACACAAACAGACATATCTCGTAAATATAAAGCGATGGCAGCGGTAACAATTTGAGTTGCTTAAACAACGGTCGACATGACTCGTCTGGTTTAATTCCACATATAGCTCTAATACACTTCTTTTGAGCAATAAATGCTCTATTGCAATCTGTACTATTGCCCCACATTATAAGGCCATATCGTAATACAGATTCTACGTAAGCGCGGTAGGATGTTATGGCAGTTTCACGGTTAGTGATATTTTTTATTTGTTTCAATGCATATACATATTTATTAATTTTATTTGATACGCTCGCAACTTGAGTTTTCCAGGTCATATGTTGGTCCAATATTATTCCTAGAAATTTAGTCTCCTTCACTTCATTTATTTTAGGTATATTCAAATCAAAATTATACTTTTCTTTGTAACATTGGTTAAACTGCACGTATACTGATTTGTTTAAATTAATTTTTATATTATTTATATTTAGATATTCGATTAGCATGTCAATAGTATTATTTATTTCATCTTCATGGTGTTTAATTGCATTAGTTGTTTTTTTGGATGTCACAATAATCGATATGTCATCAGCATATAAGATGCATTTGTGATTGAAAATACTGGTCATGTCATTGATATATATTAGAAACAGTAGAGGGCCTAGCACACTCCCCTGAGGAACGCCACATACATTGTATCGAGGATTAGATGTACAGTCTATGACATTACAGTTTTTGTCCATTTTTGTGGTTACAACACGTTGTTGTCTCTTTCTCAGGTATGTTGATAGCCATTGAAGCGCAGGTCCCCGTATTCCAATAGCATCAAGTTTCTCTATCAAGATGTCATGTGAAACGTAGTCAAAGGCCTTAGATAAGTCAAAATCAAACCAGTAGTCAAGTTATTATCATTAACATTAGTCAGCGTTATGTTTATCAAAGAATAAATGGCTAGAGTTGTAGATTTTTGCTTTTGAAATCCGTGCTGCTCCATGCTTATTAATTTGAATGTATTGCAGTAGCTCATTAGTCTACTATACATACATTTCTCAAAAACTTTAGATAGAATTGGTATTAATGTAATTGGGCGATAGTTATTGATGTCAGACTTCTCTCCTTTTTTAAAAATTGGCTTAACTATCGATATCTTTAGAGCTTCAGGGAATACTCCAGTTGAGAAGGATTGATTTATTAAATGTGTCAAGATGGCCACCATTTCATCTACAGACGCTTTTATAATTTTGGTGGTAATTTCGTCGTAACCTTCCGACTTGGGTGTTTTTTAATGCCATTATTTCTTTTTTAACTTCGCGTTCAGTCATCGGCATTAGATATATTGAATTTATTTGCGTATGTCTTACAAATGAATGGGTATTATTCGTACTTTTCGGGCTATTTATTATATCAATGAAATTATCATTGAAAGCGGATGCTATCTCTGCTGGGTCTGTTAAAGTTTTATCGTCTATTTTAATTGTGTCAATGTTATCCTTACGTTTAGCATTGAGTACTTCATTTTTGATAACCCTCCATGTTGCGATACATTTGTTGTCGTGTTTATTTATAAATGTCATATTTTGATTCTTCTTTGAATTAAAGATGCGTTTTTTTAATAAATAAGAATATTTAAGGTATTTAGTTTTATTAACAATAGTTTTATTTTTATAGTAGTTGTAACGCAACATTCGTTTCGTCTTACAACTTTTTTTCAGGCCTTTAGTAATCCAGTTTTGTTTTTTAGCGGAATTTTACATTTTTATACGGATTTTGGGAAAACATAGGCTATTGAAGAGACGAAGTAATTCGTGAAATTCATTGAATGCTTTATTAATGTCGGTTTCTGCGTAGATATCAGTCCAACTCAGACTTTGCAGGCATTCTTTAAATTTCCGGATATAGTCGGGGCTACAATCTCTTTTTAATATCGAGTATGAGATAGGTTTTTGTTCTTTGTATGTGACAGGAAAGCTCAGCATTTGTGCTGTATCGTGGTCAGACAGATTCAGTAGTATCACTGTGGCCATTGCATTTGGAATGTTACTTAATATATGGTCTAGGCAGGACAACTTACGAGTTGGAACATCAATGTGTATCTTTAATTTATGATTGTATGACAAGTCGAATAATTCGTCACTAATTTTTGTCTTTTTTAGCGTATTGATGTTTATATCCCCGACCAACACTATACGTTTTTTAAATTTGTACTTGTTATTGATAATGTGTAACAGATTATGTAATTTACTCAGAAATAGGTTTGGATCTGATGCTGGTATGCGATAGAGGCATATTACAATTAGTTTATAAGCATCGATTTCCACACCACAGATCTCAAACACCTTTTGTGCAGCATACTGTTGCAGGAATTGCATTTTGTTATAATTAAGGTTATTTTTTATCAGAATACAAGACCCTCCTCTTTGCTTTTCTTTGCAGTAACTATCACTTAACTCATAATTATGAATTTTTAAATAGTGTTCAAGGTTTTTTTGTAAAAAGGTTTCTGATAGACATATTACGTCAGGTTCCTTATTTTTTTCTCGTAGCTCCTCAAGCGTTATCTCAAAAAATTCTTTCTTTGATAGGATACTAGCTATATTTTGGTGAAAAATTTTAAAGTCATACTTAGACGGATGTGCTTTATCTTCGAAAAAATGTTTCATCTTTTTTTATTACCGGATAATAATCTGTTAACAACACTTTCTTTTTAGCCACTGTTTTGTTTAATGTATTACTAGCCAGACTTTTAGACATTCGTTCAAAATAGTAAGGAATCGTGCCTCTTGTTATTCTGTGAGATTGCTTATTATTTTGTTTATTAGATGCCATATGTTTCCTTACCTCGCTGAAGCTTGAAATATATTTTTGGTCATAGTCTATTGAGTCAATAACGTAATGAATCGATTTACAAATATCCGAGACATTATAATTACAATAATTTTGACAACAGTCGATATATTCACAGTTCGTGTACAAGCTACATATCTTTTTTATACAATTATTTAGTTTGGTAACACATATATAATTGTTTTTAACTATACTCAATATTATGACTTTGTTTTTTTTAAATGTACTTATTTAATAATGTTTTCAGTTGTAGAACAATCAGTTTCAATTCATAATCATTTTCACCCAGGTATACAACAATTCTGTCGTTTTTTCCAAGTGTAATATTTCGACAGTTCTTCGTTATTTCACTACTTAATGCATTTGGTTTCGTCGTAGCAGTAATAATATATTTATTATATTGTGTGTTTTGTCTCGAGTGATGTAATTTTGCAGCCAAGCCAACACATTGTTGGGCACCTAGAATTTCTATTTTTCCATCCAACTTCTGGTTAATTTCATCAGTGCTAGAAGTCGCCGATTCAGGTATGATTGACGGTAGCTTCACTTCAGCGGTAAAGCTTAACTTCCGCGTTAAGTATGCTATTTCCTCCTTCAGAGTTGTCACTTCTTGTTGGGAGTTATTTAACTGGGGGCCAACCACAACCTCTTAAAGCAGTATTATTTCAATCTTACTTCGTGTTTTGGTACCACGACCTCTTAAAGCAATATTACAATAATGTTGTTTAAATTAGCAGTTTTGGGACGTCACCCATAGTTTTCGTTCTTTTTGTTCGTTCAGCGTCAAATATGACATCCTTTATAAAGTCAATAGTTACGAAAATGTGAAACATAATTCGAGGAGTTTATCAGCTTCTAAAAGCTGTGCTAATATTGCTTATTCAAGAAATCCTCGTCGAATGCAGTCGCGATAAAAATGAGACCCTTTCCATTTATGAAATTGGTTCATTAAGCGAAAGAGACTCCCACAGAGTGATGGATAGAGTCCACACTGTTGAAAATCCCTAGAAAATCTACAGAATTCTCTGTAAAGACTAAGGTAAGCCCATATTTATATTGAATTAAGTACACGCTAATGTATTGTAATATGTGATTGACCACTATTAGTTTCGTAAATATATCATGTTCTTAACCACGCACAAATAATAACATGCATGATGACTATTCAAGAGTTCAACGGTTGCTCGAAAGGCCGCATTAAGATCCAGTTATAATGATAACTATTTTACAAATATTATTGCTTTTATAAATTATTTCATGTAATACCTACTAAATAAATAATATGGTGTCTATATTAATCAAATAACCATCTTTGTACGCTTGCTTCCACCATCACACTTGCCGCGTTTTTAAGCTGGATTGCGATGGCCAGCCTCAGCACCAAGAACGATCCGGAGCGCGAGTCAATTGTAATGATGTCGATGAGGTGATTACCGCTCAGTGTAAATATCTATCAAGCTACGCGTATCAAGCATACCACCCCCACGGAGCCGGTGGAGGTGGTTATGTCGGACTCGAACCGGCCGTCTTGGGTCCTTGGTTGCCGGAGGTGAGATTGCCAAAAGCATAATCTCTTGCACCCCGGCAGACCCAGGACCATCTCTTTCGAGATGGCCCCCTTCGGGTTGTGGGGACCCTAGTGTCCCCATCTAGCACCGGGTACGGGGAGGGCAATTTGCGCCTTTGCGCACTTTTAGATAGGGTAAATCAAGGTATAACTGGCCACTACTAATAACTAGCCATTTGGTATTTTGTCTAATTAAAATAAGAGTAATGTTGTATTTGCGCCATCTATGGTCATATAAGATGACTGCCTTGTCATTTGGTTTTCACAGTAGTTCAACTTTTTTACGCTTTGGACACTAGCGCCAAAGTAACCGGTCATTTACTGACAGTCGTTGTACGTGTCTTGACATGTAAGGTAATTCACTACGCAAATGTTAGTGGCTAAGTTTTTACAATATTTAAATTTATAGGTATAATACATATTGTTGGTGAAAGGATCACTTCATTTTAGGTGTTTATGTGGTGAGTTATATTAATCTTTAGCTTAATTATAATAATATCCGAAATAAGCTTTTATAGAAGGGGTGGCTAGTTTCCGAAGTATTTTATTGCATAATTTTAGTTATTGGCCACCTATGCCAGTTACTAAAGTTTCACCTATTATTCGAATTTCTTTGAAAATAACTCTTATTTATAATGTTTATAAGGTGTAGTATTGTGTAATTTCTTTTCCGAAGAATTTGTCGACTCTAATCAGAAACTGGCATAGGTGGCCAATTTGTGGCCAGTTACTAATCTGTTTTCTTATTTTTTTTTACAGTCCATAGAAGTTTTAGTAAAATGTCTAAAAAACGACAATATTCTAAAGACTCCATAGACAAGGCTTTTAAATTTATTGAAAATAAGGAGGGCTCTATCCGACAGGCGGCCAAACAATTTGGTGTGCCTAGGAGTAGCCTCCAATTTAAAATACAAAATCCAGACACCAAATTTAAGTCGGGGCCAGATCCTGTCTTAACTGAAACCGAAGAGAACGGATTATGTGACTTCATCATCGAACTGTCAAAGCGTGGTTTCCCAAGAAAAAAGGAGGATATCCAATTATGTGTCCAGAATTTTTTGCAGCAAAATCCGAGACCCAACCCATTCCGAGATAACAAACCAGGGGATGTCTGGTTTAAGGCCTTTCTAAAAAGGCACCCCAATATTAGTATCCGAACATCAGAAGGAGTTACCAATGCAAGTGCTTGTGTATCCGAACAAGATATTAGAAGATGGTTTCAGGAAATACAGCAGTACTTTATCGACGAAAAACTGAATGACGTCATCAAAGATCCTACAAGAGTGTTCAATGCTGATGAAACTGGCTTCAATATTTGCCCGAAAACAGGAAAAGTATTGGCTGAGAAAGGTTGCAAAAATGTTTACCAGATAGAAAAAGGATCCTCCAAAGAAAACATAACAGTTTTATTTACATTTTCAGCAGCAGGACACGTCTTTAAACCAATGATTATCTATCCCTATAAACGGATACCTGATCGAGTTTCGTTGAGTGTGCCATCTGGTTGGGGAATAGGGCGAAGCGACACAGGTTGGATGACTGCAGCGGTTTTTTATGATTACATCTCTAACTGTCTGCACCAGCAAATTACGGAATGTAATATCCCACTTCCTGTAATTTTGTTTGTCATATACATAAACTCATAAACTCACGCCTGTATTCCCCGAAGGGGTAGGCAGAGGTGCTAGCACCCACATTTCGCCAGTTTATGTTTTAGGTCCCAATGTAATAGGTGGCGAGCCTATTGCCATTAACCGGGCACTTATAAACCTGCGATAAATACACACATAACTTCGAAAAGCATCGAAAAGTCATTGGTGTGTGCCATGGTAAACCTGGGATCGAACCCGAGACCTCGTCTCAGCAGTCCATTACCCATACCACTAGGCTACCGCAGATCTTGTTTGTTGATGGACACAAAACCCATATAACCATAGAAGTATCGGAATTGTGCCGTCGTCTTCAAATACATTTAATAGCGCTTTATCCAAATGCAACTCGTATACTACAACCAGCGGATGTTGCAGCTTTTCGTCCAATAAAGGTTACTTGGAAAAAAGTACTCCGAGATTGGTACGCTTCTAATAATTACCAAAAGAATCTGACCAAAGAAACCTTTGCGCCTTTATTAAAAAGCGTTGTAGATTCGTGTTCGAAGAAAGAGACATTAATAAATGGGTTCAGGGTATCCGGCTTATGGCCATTTGAACCAAATAATGTCGATTATAGCAAGTGCATAGTAAGAGTAAACCAACCCAACCATGCATCCACGTCAACGACACATGATACTAATAGTCAGCATAATATGAGTGTACTGACTTATTCAGAGTTTTGTAATATTGTGGGTGAATCAATCCTCGAAAAATGTCGAACAGTTTCGTCTATTTTGGAATCCGACGATAGCTTTATAGCTATCTACAATTTGTGGCAAAGATTCGAGGCAGCATCAGAAAACAATAATAATTATACAAGTCATCATGGCGTGGACTATGAACCTTCCGACCAACTACTGCCTGCTATAGAAGATAATTACGTGACTGATTTTATAGAAGAAAATGACAACTCTACGATTCTTGATGAGTTTACAGGTGAATTAAAAAATACAATCGAAAAAAGAGAAGTTGAAAATGAAAAAGTGTACAGTGAGCCGACAATTCAGAATATTGTAATAGAACGTAGTCAAACTCCTCAGCCTAGCACCTCAAAACAAATAACAAATTCCAGTGTCACAATTATATCGAATGTGTCTCTAACAGAATATTTAAATCAAAACTTGCCTGTTTCACCTAAACGAAAAGGAAAGCGCCAAATAGAAAGGCTGCCATTTGCTTTAACTTCGGACCAATACGTAGAAAAAATAAGAGCAAAACAATTGAAAAGGGAAGAAGAAGAAGCTGCAAAAGAGGAAAGAAAAAGACTACGGGAAGAAAAGAAGAAGGAAAAGGAGAACAGTGTAGGTACCTAAGAAGAAAATCAAGAAAAAGGGAGATGAGCAAAGCAAGGTAAAGATACCTAAAGAAGATAGAAATAAAGATAAGACTGAAAATGAAATAAAGGTTAATGAACATTTAGTTTTTTATGATTTTTGTTTAAATCTCATTACGCGTAGGGTTATTGAATGTAACCAGTGTAAAAAACGGTTTCATTTAAATTGTATTCCTTCATATCACCGACTCGATATACCTGTAGAAGATGAGGATCAGTTTATGTGTCACATTTGCTATCGAGAGAGTAATACTGACTCATCTGGCGATGATTGTGATACTATATTTAGTTCTGCTCGTAAAGAAGCACGGGATCAAGGGTTTACCAACTTTATTCTTTAAAAATGTACCTGTTAATCTATGTTAATCTTAATTAGTCGATTTATGTTTGTGTAAATTTAAAAAGTTCCTAATATGTCGTATTATTTTTGATCTCATGTTAATATTACGGGTAAAATGTTAATTTATTGCCCAACATTTAATGTTGCACTGTTTAAAGTTTATTTTTTTGTGTTCCTAGATAGATAATAGGATTAAACTAAGACTTATTACATGTGGCCAATAAATAATTCAATGACGGCCAATTTCTCAAAGTTGTGGCTAGTAATTAACAAAATGTGATAGTTTTTGATTTTATTAAAATTTTAGACAAAATATTGTTTTATTTCACTTTTAAAGTCCTGAATTATATAAAAATAAATACACCTTATCGCGTGATATTGCAATTAATTTCATATAATAAGTTATTTTAACGTAATTTGAAAGTGATTTGGTGAAAGTGCTTAAGTGGCCAGTTACCGTAAAACGGGGTAAATAGGAACGGCGGGGTAAATAGAAATAAAAATCTGAATTTCTAAATTGTTCAATCATAGTAATCCTTTTATTTTTGAACGCTCGAATATTTTTGCGAACGAAAAAACACTTCTTTTATTTTTGAACGAACGAATATTTTTGCTACTGGCTACACTGAGCGTTGGAACCAACCAATCAGATTACAGTAAAAAAAATCATGCTCAAAGAGAGGTCGGCGCGGACACGTAAAAATTCAATGTTATAACTAAGTTTTTGACAAGTTTCATTTAGAAAAGGTGTGGTAAACGAAGTAATATTTTGTATATAAGTGAATTGTGATATCAATAAATAAAAAGGTGAGTACAAAATTGCGATACTTTGTTGAATATATTAGGTTTTAGTCGGGCGCTCATTTTTAGGTATTTTTGGGGATTATAGGCGCGTGACGGGGGGAAATTGGCACTTAAACAGTTATAATTGGAACAAAGCGGGGGTTATTTGGATCGAATAGGAGGTAAATTAGAATTAGTAATAGGGTTGGCAAAAGTCAAATTCTGAATTCTGACAAAAAAAGGTACCTATATGTAGGTAGGTATAGATGACCTATTAATTAAATAAGTTTAATTTAATTTCAGGATTTTATAAATTTGTAACACCACAAAACATTATACAAAGAAAGTTGCTATCACCCGCGATAGATGGCGCTGTGCCGGTCGGCTGCATCGCGCTAACAAGATTCTCCGCAACCGAATGACCTCCCGCGTAAATCATTTATTTGTAATTCGGATCGGATACACCTCTCTGCTTCCAATTCACGCTTCCACTACGTGGGACTTGTCTTGGGACTGAGATTGTAGCTAGGCCATTGACCGATTATAAGCATCTATGGGACTTACAATCCTCAGTGGATACCGAACTGTATTAGCTAGGCATTCTGTTGATGTAATAAACCACGTTTATCACTTAATACGTATGTTTTCTCTCCGTGCCTGATTCCGTCTCCCGTACATTGGTGACACCCAGCTTGCCTTCTTACAACTGGCGCTCAACTCGTGGCCTGAGAACATTACGAAAGGATCCACAACCACGTGAACGGAAGCTGGCGGAATTACCGACGGGATACGTTACACGTGCGGGAAGAGTAACTACTTATTGCAAAGCGGAACGAAAATCTCCCAAAATGGCACTCACCGACGAGCAGTTCAAGCTGTTATTGGCGGAACAACGAGAGCAACAAAAACAGTTGATCCAGACTCTCACCAACAAGAAAAAGAAGACACTCGTGGATTGCACGGCCCGATTCAGTGGGACAAAGGAAACGGAATTGCTAGAATCTTTCCTTGCGGCCCTTACTATATTTAAAGATTCACAAGGCTTGACAGATAGCGCTCTTCTCAAAGGCTTACCACTATTATTGATTGGTGTCGCTGGTGATTGGTGGGCTGGCATAAAGGACTCTGTAGCCACGTTTGCTGGGTTTACAGAGTAAATCAGGGATCGGTTCGCACCTAAAAAGCCCACTTACCTAGTATATCAGGACACATTAGGAACAAAACAGGAACCAAAAGAAAGTACGGAACAGTTTCTTATTAAGAAAAGAACATTGTTCAGTCGCTTACCAGAGCCGAAGCACCCTGAGACTCAGCAGCTTGACATGTTGTACATGCTTTTACGGTGGGAAATCCGGGATAAAATCCCCAGGAACACCGTTACAACGTACGACCAATTGATAGCCTCAGCCAGAGGGGTAGAAATCATCTTGCAAGAAAAGGAGAAGCACAAGTTACCTTATAAATCTGTGGATGCTAATAGCGCTCCCAAAGGCAAAATAAGGTGCGGATACTGCAAAAGTCCTGGCCATACTACAGAGGTGTGTCGTAAGAAACTTGAAGCGGAAAGTTCATCGGGAGTCAAGGATAGTACGGGTTCGAATCCAGCTTCTTCAGCGGTACCTAAAATTACCTGTTACGGTTGTGGAGCACCCGGAGTGGTGAGAACAAACTGTGCAACGTGTGCCGGCAAATCTTTAAAGGAAGTCAAGCACGAGAACGTCAGTTTCTGTGCAATGGATATCGAGTGTAACATACGGTCCAGACCGGTAGTATTTCTCACAATAGGGGGAGTATCAGGCTACGCACACGTGGACACTTGCGCGAAGTCCAATGTCGCCTCTTATAGCTTGTATCAACGACTCCGGGAACAAAACCACGTATTTCACCAACAACAAGTGCAACTCAGCCTTGCAGACGGGGTGGCAAAGAAACAGACGGTGCTTGTGGTCCAAGCAAATGTTAATTTGTGTGATCGAATGATACCCAGCTCATTTATTGTGCTACCCGAGTCGAGGGACAACCGGACACTCTTAGGAATCGGATTCCTACAATCTGCAGGAATGGTTTTGAATCTTCCCCAATTTACATGGCAGTTCATAGATAGCGCCATCACGTACGAGCTTTACCCCGAAGGATTCGCCAATTTTACAGAGGGTAAGCAGAATGCAGATGGTTATCACACGAATGTACGTACCTCCGAAGCGGCCCTAGCCCCCATTTCATTGGGTTATCCTTGTGCTGCGTTGCCCGATGAAGTACCGTGCTCGAACACAAAAGCAGCTACGTATCCAAGGCTACAACGAATTGGGACAACCACCCCTAAACGGAGGAGAACTCTATTTGACGGGTATTCACCGAGGTATGATTATATGATGCGAGATGCCCAAATTAACATTCATATGCAGGAAGTTCACCTCTCTCCACATTCCAAAGCACTGTTCCCAAGTCCTGACTTACCTGAAGTATGTATCGATGCACTGGATGTCAGTTGGGAACCAAATCAAGACGTCCTGATCGCTGACCAGCGGAACTGCATTGAATCACTACTCAAGAAACATGAAAAGGTGTTTGAGTCAAACGGACAGCCTGCTAAGAATATTGTACATAGCATAGATACAGGAACCAGTGAACTCCCACTTAAACCTACTCAGCCGCTGCGTAGACGTGGAAGACCCAGAAAAGCTCAAGCTCCACAGAAGCATACAGAACATATCAAACGCGGCCGTGGAAGGCCACGAAAAACGTAAACTCCAGATTCATCGTCGGGACGTCTTCAGAATCTGAGGGGGAGTCTGTAACACCACAAAACATTATACAAAGAAAGTTGCTATCACCCGCGATAGATGGCGCTGTGCCGGTCGGCTGCATCGCGCTAACAAGATTCTCCGCAACCGAATGACCTCCCGCGTAAATCATTTATTTGTAATTCGGATCGGATACACCTCTCTGCTTCCAATTCACGCTTCCACTACGTGGGACTTGTCTTGGGACTGAGAATGTAGCTAGGCCATTGACCGATTATAAGCTTTCATCTATGGGACTTACAATCCTCAGTGGATACCGAACTGTATTAGCTAGGCATTCTGTTGATGTAATAAACCACGTTTATCACTTAATACGTATGTTTTCTCTCCGTGCCTGATTCCGTCTCCCGTACATTGGTGACACCCAGCTTGCCTTCTTACAAATTTTATTTTTGCTTTTGCTTTTTATTCATTCTGATTGAATAAAAATTACAGCATGGCTATTTTTGGTTAAAAAGATTTTAAGTCTTTAATTTTTTCAGAATGCCTCGCAACTACATAGCCAAACCCGGCTCTAAAAGATATAAGAAATACGACAGTCTTGTTATAAAACAAGCCCTAGACGAGCTTTCATCGACAAACAGTAGCTTGAGTATAGTAGCGGAAAAATATAATATAGCCAAATCAGTACTATGCCGTCATAAAAACCGCGAAATGAAACCTCACGGTAGGCCAACAGCACTAGTAGTGTATAATTGGGCTATCTGGATCAAAAGAGATCCAGATACCCCAATTATACTTCTCGAGAAGTGATTTTTAGTTTTTGAGAACTGATTTTTGTTCTCTTAAAAACTTATCTATTCAGAGTAGTTTTCATACCTACATCTATAAAACTTCAACAGTCAAAGATTTTTGTCTCGATCATTCAATTTACTTCTCGAGAAGTGTTTTTTTTTTAAGTTTTAGAGAACTAATTTTAGTTCTTTCAATAACTTTATTTTTTATTTTTTTTTGGCTCGATCATTCAAAAACTAATACACTATACGTACTATTGATAACTGTTTTTATGTTCTTTTAATAACTTTATTTTCTTAGTAAGTACTATATTTGATAATAAAATGAAAATGAATATTTAACTTAAACTTATCATATCAGTAATTACATTATTTACTAACTGCTCGTCCTGGCTCCTTCTGGCGCAATTATAGCACCTTACGCGTAGATTTTCCAAAAAAATCTTTAATACAATAAAAAAACAGAGTTATCCAATTTGGTGCAGTCGTTCGGAAGTTATTACATACATTTTCAAAATGAAACACAACTTAGGTATATGAAAAATTATTTTTATTTATGCAAATTATTTTGAATTTTTTTAATCAATTCGTTCGTAGATTTATAAATATCATCGAACATTATGTGTTTTACGACATGCTGGGCACATAACTCCGCTTTACACTTGCATATGGTGTTCTCTTGATCTATAAAGTCTTTACATCATATATTTCTACACGAACAATTTTAGACCCCAGGGCAGGTTTTTTTATCAATATGGTCTTTTGAGATTTAACTGGGTTTCGTTGGAGTTTCTTGCTATACGTGCCGCCTCCGTGGGAATGAAATTGAATAATTGGTCTTCGGAGTCCTGTAATAATATTTTAGAGTATGAGGAATGCATCGCTGCAAAGAATTTATTTTTTATGTAATTAACTATTTAAATTAATTTAATTTAATAAATATACTCTTAACTCTGTAGTATAGGGATAGGTATGGAAACATTTTATATATTTAAATAATAAGTTGTCAAAATTGTGATGGGTCTAATCTATTTTGAGTAAATACGAGTATAGGTAAGTATATTACTGTATTTCAGAATCAAAAGGGATCTCACCATGATAATTATATTATTAAGATTAGAAGATATTACGAGTATGTAAGTATTTACCTTCAAGTATAATGGAAAAATAAATATAAAAAATTATGGCTTAATTAATTCATATAAAAATACTTACCGACATCATGTTTTAAAAATATCTCGAACACGACTTACGCGAACCAAATAATTATATAAAATAAATTAATTGCTACTATTTCTAGTCATTAGAGTCTATATTGAAACAAATTTCATACATGATTTCATGTAAGAATAGACCCATTCCTTTTATAGAGTTTGTGTTTACTTACGAGCGACAGAGAGTCGTCGGATGCAATCTGAGCCTGTCTGTGTTTATTAATTTATCTACTAATAAATCAAAACATACCGTCCCGAAGTTCACCCATAGTATTGTACTCTAATACGCACATGTTTTTCATCCATTAACAGTAAAGTAAAACCAGGCTATTATGATAGTATATTCAATTAATCATTATTGCCACCTTAGCAATATTTTAGTATTCCCTCTAGTGTCGAGGTTTTTTATACTACTAAGGCCGCAAACTAGCTACATTTTGACAACTATACATTTGACGACCTCTGTGGTGTAGTGGTAGACCGTTCAACTGCTAAGTCAGTGGTGGCGGGTTCGATTCTTGCTTACTGCAAATATATGAATGTATATTTGCATTGGTATGGGTGTTTCTATAGTTAATATGTATGAACTTAAAAAATGTACCTAAGTATGTATCCACATTCTAGAACCCACACCGAAAGCTAGTTAATTCAGCTATGTTTACTTTGGGTCTAGATAGCGCTCTCTAGAATATTTTATTTTATTATTATATTCAAATTATAAGAATGATGCTTATATATTACAATAAAAGTCCACGTCGTCGGGTCTGTTCGTTTGTCTGAACGTGATAAACTCAAAGCTAGTGAACAGACCTGCATGCAGTTTTCATAAATAAACGGGTTGATTCGTGCAAAGCTGGGGTGGATTGCTAGTTAACTGATATTTTGTCGAATTATGGGATTACATTGGGCGGCCTTTAATAGTATACTGAGCTGCGTGCTTATATCCTTCCGGTATTGTTTCATCTACTGAACGGTTCACCGTGGACGGAACCCACATTTTCATAATCAGTACCATCTTGACATCGTTTCTTTCTGATCAGCATTTTTGTACACCTACATACCTAAGAATGAATACTAATACGTTCATACAAATGTAATTGATTACTATTAATAGTAACGAAAAATTCTACGGTTCCGTATTTTCTACTTGGAGCTCCATAGTGCTTGCAGAATCTTCAAAGTCCGTGAAGTTCTAGTGTTTGTGATAGTGCACATACAGTAATATTACTTAGTGATCAAGAAGTGACAAGTGTCAATTTTAATTAATACAACTGTTCGACAACTCCATCTATTCAATATGTAAGTATTGTTTTAAACTTATTCATTTTTTTCTAATTATTGTATGACCTTACGGCAACTTACAAGTTTGTACTTTTTGGTAAAAATAGCAGTGTAAAGTATTTTTAAAAACAAGATCTGTTGGCCCTACAGAGGACAGTTTATTAGGCTTAAATTATTGTTATAAATTAATTATATAACTGAATTGGTATTATTAATAATCACATTTTTTAACTTCGGGGTCGCAGAAACTAGATAAATGCGTTAACGAGTTGTGACACCAGTCGTATTCATAGCGAGCCTTTTTAATGTCATCTGTATGATAGCTATAAAAAATTGTTGTTGGTCAAGTAGTGGTCTTTCACGATACCTAGCAATTATTTTTGTTCCGTACAACTAGACTAGTAGCATACATAGAAGTCATTAGTTTCATCTAAGAATAGAACTTTCAGACACTAGTAATAAGTATTATAAATCTGAAGAAATAAAATAAAATATTAAATGTTTCGTTGTTGTTGTTGTTCCGAATTTTACTTTTGACAACTTGACGCGAGGAGCCAAGGTTGCGTTTTTAATATTTGTGCAATATCATAATTTACGTTAAGTTCTGTTTTAAAATGTATTAGGTACCTATTGCTAAAAATATGCACTTTGGCAATAAATTAGTTTTTAGCGAAAGTGTTCAACGGTGATCGTAGACAATCATACAATAAATATAATGTTTTTTCGAATAAAGGAAGTTAATTTCGTTTTAATAATTGCTTTGATTTGGAAGTTACGTATTACTTAATTAAAAGTTTTGACGGTGCCACCTATGCGCCTACAGGCTCTTAATCATTAGGGTGTTCACCTCTTTCAACCTACCTCTATGGCGTGGCGGTAGAGCATTCAATTGTTACGTCCGTAGGTCGCGGGTTTGATTCCCGCTCAGTGCAAATATTTGTATGCATTAATATGTCTATTTGCATTGGTCTAGGTGTGTTGTTTATCCGCATTCTAGAACCTATATTACTAGCTAGTTTAACTATGATTACTTTGGGTCTAGAAAGCGCGGTGTAGTAGGTATGTCGTAGAATATTATATTCTTAATTATATAAAATCTTACAAACATGTAATAATTATAGGTATTAAGGGCCGGGTCCGCGGAGCGCACGACTCAAAATCTGTCAAAATACAGACGCAGCCGTGCACGCACACATCACCGAGATGCACAGTGGGCTGCAAGACGCTCTTTACCAGTCAAAATAATGGTGAAAATTGTCTTACCAATGATGAAAAAACTATTTTAAGCCTTGTGGTTAGAGTGCATTTTTGAGTAATATGATTTATTGTGACGTATTACGTCTGTCAATTACATTTCGTATCTCTTTTCTTCTTATACATTCATCCCTGTCATATTATGTTACGTGACGTCATTGGCATGTCTTTTGTTTCAGTGTCATACATAGCATGTTCAACTTTTCACAGAGATTATGAGATTTTGAACAAAATAAGGCTGGGGACATACCTACACCTAATTGTTGATATCTGAGGATACTGAAAATACTCATAAAATTAAAATGCCCACCGCGTAGACAGACCATACCTGCCAGTTACGTACAAAAGAAACGATATTTAAAAGCCCGAATTACAAAATTCCGAAGTTCAAACCTGTACGAAATATCAAACTACGAGATACCGAAGATCACATTAGTTTATATTTTATGTTTAGAGCGCGCATATTAATCTAAATGTATAGGAGCCGAGCACGACAATTTGACTTCTCGTCGCCTGACGGTAAGATAAAGGCAAAGTGTTAAGAAAGGGCCACCATTACAAACACGTACTTAGTTAACAATGGTGGCACTCAGCTTGACGACCTTACTAGATGCCGATCCGATTGTCGTTTAGTGGTAGTGGCGTGCTCTGAAGAGTGGAATGGTGTAAGAAAAGAAAATAGCTTTTTTTTATACAGGACACGTCAATTTGACTTCACCTCGCCTGATGTTAAGCTAAAGGCAAAGTCTTGGAAAGAGGGTCACCATCGTAAACATTTACAATGTTAACAGTGCTGGCACTCAGCTTGACGGCCTCATTAGATGCCTTTTCACGCCCCGCTTAAAGGACCCGGGACTGTAGGAAGAAGGAAACACGTAAGCTGGCAGGGAATTCCAGGTCTTAGTGGTGCGGCAGAGGAATGAATCACTGAAACGCTTGGTTCTAGCAGGTATACTCTGCACCGTAAATGGATGGCATCTTAGCCCTGCACGTGTCGTCCTGTGAAGGAAAGGGGAGGGTGGGACTAATTGGAAGAGCTCGTCAGAACATGGTAGAGACGGTAGAAAACTGCCAAAGACGCAACATCTCTACGCATCTGCAAAGGCTCGAGGGTGTTCGTGACCTCAGGATTCCCAATAATGCGGACCGCACGTCGCTGCAACCTGTCGAGAGCATCTAATAAGTACTTTGCGGAGCCGTCCCAGAGATGTGAGCAGTATTCCACGCAGGACCGAATTTGGGTCTTGTATAGAAGACACCGCTGCTCCGGCGTGAAAAAATGTCTCACTCTGTTCAGGACTCCGAGTTTACGCGAGGCTGATTTGATGATACTCTCGATATAGTTTTTGTTATTCAGTTTGCAGCGAACATCCATACCGAGGATAGTGCGGTGATCCTGCAGTGGCAGTGGTGTGCTCTGAAGAGTGGGAAGGGAAAGGAAAGGAGATACCTTTGCTGTAAACGCACATGCCTGGGTCGTCTTGGCATTGAACTCGACCAGGTTCCTAGCGCCCCATTGAGAAATGTGGTCCAGGATCCGGTCCAGCTCAGTGACAAGAAGCTGCCTTTTTTCCGCGATATCAGACTGCTTGGCCGCAGGATGTGCGTAATAACTCCCGTGTAAGGTGCTGTCGTCTGCATAGCAGTGAATGTTTCCGTTACAGAGCATGTCATTGATATGCAGAAGAAAGAGAGTGGGAGATAAGACGGAGCCCTGCGGCACGCCAGCATTTACCTTTGCTGTGCCTGCGTCTTCTTAGCATTGAACTCCACCAAGTTCTCAGAGCGCCATTGCAAAATGTGATCCACGATCCGGACAATCTCAGTGAAAAGAAGCTACCCTTTTTCATCGATATCAGACTGTGTAGCCGCAGGATTTCCGTGATAACTCTCGTGTAAGGTGCTATCATCTGCATAGCAATGAAAGCTGAAGAAAGAGAGTGATGGGGAGAGAGGACACGAATACGGCGATCCTGCAGGCACCTAGCAACCCAATTGCACAGTTTCAGGGTCCGTCTTGCAGCTCTTCTTCCTACATTTCCTCCCCGGCTGGAGCTGGGTGGGGAGGTTATGTCGGACTTGAACCGACTAAAACCGCACGCCGACTGAGGGTCGTGGTGCTAGGCCGGAGGTGAGGTTGTCTTTGGCATATCCCTCGCACCCCGACTAACCATCAGGGCCATCCCTTGCGGTCTGGCCCTCTTCGGGAGAAGGAAAACCAGGACTCGCCCTAGAGTGGGGAGGCGTGATTCTTAGTACGCCGCCGCCGTGGCCTGCTTCTGCTGGGGTGACAGGCGGCTCTATCCGTCAGAGTTGCCTTCGCACGCGGGTGGTGTGATCTGTAAGTCTCTCTCTCTCACGCCGCCACTCCCGTTCCGCCGTCTCCTTCACGACCATTAGAAAGAAAAAAAAAGGAGGACGCAGAAGGAGACGCTGGCCACCCACGCGTCCGCACAGCGGACCATCGCCGTGAGCGAGGTGGCGAGGATGAGAACTCTCACTCCCAGGGCCGCCACGAGCTCCCACCTTGCCGGCCACTCGGTGAGCGTGTGCAGTCCCGTGACGTCGCTCGCGTCGCAATGATGGCACTCGGACGTTCGCTCCTTATCGATCAGACGCAGATTGACGTGATCGTACCAACGAAGGCGGCTCTCTTGCGTATCTGCGACATTGCGATACATAAGGCTTCTAATCCAGTGCACCAGGTCTACTGGTGGTCGCACTAACTGATACCCGCGACTCCTGCGACTCTAGTGATGCTGCTAAATATGAATCAGTATCTTTAATATAACATAAGCCAACGAAACTTTTTTTATTACTAATATGTACGGAAACAGCTACTTTACAATATACATATGTATATACCTACTTACCTATACAATCATATAAAATAGACCATGAAGTTAGTATCTAATTATAATTTCATTACAACAGAACCTAAAAATATTGTTTCTACAAAAAATACTTTAACTAGGTATATCCCCAACTTTACAGTTCAAACCTTAAAGCAAGTATGTCAAAATCTGATACATTATGCTATAAATACCAACGAAAGTGTGAAATGGCTAAAATCGGAACTATGGTTGTCACTGTAAAATGCATACTATTTTATTGCCGTCCAAATGATTATGAAGACGGTGGCGCCATTTTTCATTTCATATATTTCTTGGTAGGCCTATTTGTGTATGCATGAACTGTCATCACGCGCCAAAGAGACGTGCTCCTGCTTCGAAGGCCCGTGGGCGACTGACGGGCGATGAGAATAAATATGGCAGAAAAAAGACACTATTTTACGCGTTTTTCAGTAACTTTGAATTGATTTTTTAGATTGATTACTAAATGTATCATCAAATAATTTTTGTCTTCCCTATCAAGAAGTCTTTGACTTTCAAATGTATACCGGTTCATTGCTAAAATCACTCATTTTCAATATGAATTTACTCAAAATTTTATTGGTTTCTTCAGTGTTCAAAAAGTGTTTCTTTTTATCAATTTGTGTTGATTTATTGGGTTAAACCTGAAAAATACGAAGGCATGTTTTTGCATTTTTTCTCAATTTTGTGCGTTTGTTGACGTTTATTATATAACAACTATTAGGTTTTAAGAGTTTAATATAAGCATACCATAATTTTTGGTCTTTGATTGTAATATATACAAAGTATCATTGATATCAATCATATCTAAATAGGTTAAATATGAAAAATTGTAACACTCTTTTCGGTGATTTTCACGATCTGGCCCCTTAATTTCGATATATACAGTTCCGGATATATTATCACGTATTCATTTTCCTATTTTCAGGCCGAAACCTGTTGATAACATTTATCCAACGGATGAGGCATCGTCGTCAGCGGAGGAACTGGAAAAAAAACCAGTAGAGAAAAAAAACAAAAAAAAGAGATGTCATCACTCGGGGCCGTCGAGCAGCGGCAGCGGAGTGCGCTCAGCCGGCGGCAGCGCCGGCGGCGGCCCTCGCTCTGACACCAAGCGGGCAAAGGCAGACAAGAGGAGCACTGCGGCAGCTCTCTTTGGCTCCGATAGCGAGGAGGATGGTTCTGCAGCTGCTAAAGAAAGCGGTAACAAAGCCTCACCATTGGTCTCCTACGTTATGAAACGTACTACAAATGGGTACTCGCGTCAATCTAATTCAATAAAACCGGGAACACATTTTATTGAATTAAAAATATATAAATGTGATGAAATAGAAGATGTGTCTGCGATGAATAGATGGCGGCATGCAATTGTGACCTTGAAAAATAGGACGAATATTGATGCCGAAAGTTGGGTCACTTATCAGCTTTTTTGATAGCGATACGAAAGGAATTTAAAGATTGTCCGTCTATGGTCATTAATTCACATACTTAATTCAATAAATATAAATTAATTATGAGATATTAACTGACAAATTATAAATATTACTATGAGTTTTTATACATGTTTATTGTTCGCGAAATAGAACTATGTAATCGTTAGGTATAAGATAATATAATATACTGAGTGTGAGGGAAACAAAGAAACTATAACAATTAGGTATATTATTTACCATTAAGTATACACAACCTTTTTTAATGGTACTACAACGGTAGTAGAATCCTCAAAAGAGTTTCTCTCAAACTCAATATATTTATGCGTTCTTTCTGTAAGGTAGGGTGTCCGATGATAGCCCACTCCCTATTAAGGCCCACTTTAAAAAAATATAAGTTTCAATGGCCAGAATATTTTTAAATCCCGCGGGAATCTTGTAGAATGCGTTTTTAAACGAAAGGCAAACGTCATCACATCCATGGCGTGCGGCCATTTTGAACACAGCTGTCAGTGGTGGTGCGTGAAACAGTGCACGTGTTATAACCTTACTCACGTAAGTTGATACGGGGCCCTACAGGGTCAAGGATGAAGAAAACGATTTTTTTTTTTTTACACAGGACACGTCAATTTGACTTCACCTCGCCTGATGTTAAGCTAAAGGCAAAGTCTCGGAAAGAGGGTCACCATCGTAAACATTTACCATGTTAACAGTGGTGGCACTCAGCTTGACGGCCTCATTAGATGCCTTTTCACGCCCCGCTTAAAGGACCCGGGACTGTAGGAAGAAGGAAACACGTGAGCTGGCAGGGAATTCCAGGTCTTAGTGGTGCGGCATAGGAATGAATCACTGAAACGCTTGGTTCTAGCAGGTATACTCTGCACCGTAAATGGATGACATCTTAGCCCTGCACGTGTCGTCCTGTGAAGGAAAGGGGAGGGTGGGACTAATTGGAAGAGCTCGTCAGTGGTGGAGCGCTTATGTACTTTCTTAATTATTTCCCACATAATTTAATTGTATTTCAATTTTTGTAATTTAAGAAACCGCTTTTGTGAACGAATAATGTTTGAGTATTGGCGCTCATTTCTTGACCACTTAGTGTTGAAGAAGGCCAATAGATGGCGCTGTGCACGGATCTTTTCGAACTATATTTTGAGAATGAAGTTTCTATGAGCGAGACTCTCAAGCTTCACGGCAGACGATCTTCTCGCTCATATTTTTTATCAGGCTATGACTCCGCCGCCGCACCAAACGGAAGTTGAGTAATTCAACTCCTCGTTTCTTTTTCTGTGTAATTCTATAAGTTCCTTTGGCCACATTCTCAAGTCAGTATAAGTGAAGTGTATCGGAAGAAAACGACAAATTCAAGAAAATCACCGGCCGGTCGAAATATACCTACCCACCAGCACGTGCCAGGAACCACGCCTATCTGCAGCTGAATCCTCACGAGGTGGAACTCAGGTCAGTGCCGGTTCTCTTGCGTTTTCATTCATAGAAGCGGTCACATGTGTATTTTCTTTCTATTACAACCAAACTTCAGGTCACAGGTTCTTATACGCTCTGTGTGCAAACACACCAGTTGGTAGGACTATTTACACGTCCTACCATAATTTATGGTCCTTACGAGTCGGATAGGCCAGTAAATAACATATTCACGTAATTATTGGTGAATAATATTTCTTTCCTATTCATTTAATTAAAAGATTCACGTAATTTTGGTGAATTCTTTCCGCCATCTTAGTTTCATTACTTTCATTCGCTAACAGATTTACGTAAATTATTTGGTAAATTCTGTATTTAAAACGCTAAATCTACGTAATAATTGGTAGATATTTACAATAGTTGGTGATTTACGTATTAATTGGTAAATACTCATCATTCTATTCACATACGCGTAACTTTGTAGGTACCTATCTAGGTACGTAGCTAGTTACATTCCCGCTCCGCCGTGCTACTTGCGCTATTATATAATAAGCCGTAGTACAATTTTCAATAAAAAGTATATCTAAACTGTTCGTGTTGAATTACTATTATATTATAGTAGGTACCTTACAGATAATCTTCTTGTTATATTTCAATAGGTAGGTCCTACCTATCGTTAATTTGCAAACATGTCGTCAGGTCAGATTATTATGTTGAATCATAAAAAGGAATTATTGTTTGCACGCATTACCCGCCCTGTATGCGTGGCCCCGCTTTTAAAGCGGGGTGTCAAATTACCGTTATTTGTGTACGCGCTTTTAAAGCGGGGTCGTTCCATCGGCGCGTATTTGAAATGTTAAGCATCGTAAAGTGTGTCTTTCCTACTCTAACTTGTATAAAATGAGTAGAGGAGAGAATAAAGTCGGCATAAAGTCACATGACAAGTCTTTGAAACATACCATCGACGATTATTTGACACTTAAAAATTATCGTTTTGGCGCGCTCATTGCTCTCGTCGTGCGGTGAAAGAAAGTGATAAGATTTATTGTGTTTACGTAGTTATAGTGCTTTCATCGAGATTTCAACATGAATAGGTAAGTAATTAACAGTTTTCAATTCATAGATTGTGTATTAGATAAAGATTTTCGACAGAAATAGTCATTTCAACAAACATTCATTGCGATTTCGCGATGTCATGGCGGCGGTGGGCCGTACGTTTGTATTTATTTTCGAATAATAAATACACTAAAGATGATATACTGTCGTCATTTCGTATATTGTTACGTATTTCTTTATTGTAATCAAGCATTACATTTCAAAACTATTGCAAGAATTTTGCGTGACATACAAATAAAATCCAAGCGACCTCAAGAGCTTACGCACACATACATAGATCAGAGGTCGGTGCCGTCTCACCGACAGTAAACAGTTGTTTTTTGTAACGGTCATTTTGGTGATTCGCTTACTATGGATAAGACTTTCGTGACTTTGAATTTTATATTTTTCGGTGACGGATTTTAGTACCTATCCGACTTTTTTTATTCACATTCATTTATATATTTTGATTGAATTCAAATGTTTTACGCTTTGTTATTTATTTGAGTGTATATTTTATTAGCATTTTGTTTTTATGTGCTTTATAGTGAGACTAGACGTCCTCGCACGCGCGGTGGTCGACGTGGTAGGGGTATGCGGGTCCGAGGTGGACGAGGTGGTCCAGGCGGAGCGCCACCGTTGGAGGAGACGGTACGCGGTGGTGGTGCAAGTGTAGCACCACCGGTGCAGGAGGTGGTGGATGTGGTGGTAGTTGCGGCGGCTGGCCCACAAGGTGCTGGGCCGTCGGGCAGCCGTGGCCGTGGCCGCGGCAATGCCAGACACGTGCGACCGGGGCCACACAGCATTGACGAGTTAGTATTTTTGTTTTTTTTTTATCAATTGATTTATTTATTTTTTGAAGTGAACACTTCTTTAGGCGCGTTGTGAAGTAAATGCATTTTATACAGACTGCTTTCACTTCCGTCGGCACTGGCGGAGCACAATAGTTTTTTTATCTGAGTTAATTAAATTCGTTTCGAATTTTAGACTCGACATACGCGATCTCTCAGACCTTCCAGAAGGCCAGGGTCTGGAGACGGCCTTACATCCTAAAAGGAGGCGCATGTGGCAACCGTAAGTAGTACTGTGGGAGTATGTTATTTGTAGATATTCTGGTAATAATAATTGCTAGCAAGTTGTAACTTTTGTTCTAAAATGTCTATGTAGATCGCATCCCGTAACACTGTTGAGGCCACCACCACCACCGTCATCACCACTACCACCACCGTCATCACCATCACCTTTTAATTCGGTGCCTTCGCCGGCAATGTAAGTAGCTTACGGACTTTTCAATTAATGTGTAAAGTAAATAATTGAAAGATATGTGCACTACAATACTGATTTTATTTCAGGTTTGTGGAATTGCAGGGGTCTGCCTCACCCCTGAATGCACCACCATCACCATCGCCGTCATCATATTCGGTGCCTTCGCCGGCAGTGTAAGTAGCTTACGGACTTTTATATTTATCTGTAAAGTAAATAATTGAAAGATATGTGTACTACAATACTGATTTTATTTCAGGTTTGTGGAATTGCAGGGGTCTGCCTCACCCCTGAATGCACCACCATCACCATCGCCGTCATCATATTCGGTGCCTTCGCCGGCAGTGTAAGTAGCTTACGGACTTTTATATTTATCTGTAAAGTAAATTATCGAAAGATATGTGTACTACCGTATTGATTTTGTTCCAGATTTATGGAATGTGGTGAGGGGTCCGCCTCCCCACAGCAGCATCCACCTCCACCTCGTCGTCGTCTCAATGATGACGAAATTGGTCAGCTCGTCAACTATGGTAAGTACCTGCAGATTTTTTTCAGGGCCTAAGATAATGGCCAAAATTATGTTTCCTATCAGATTTGAAAGCAATACCTATATCATTTGGTACAGGCAGCGAACAGGAGTCTGACGAGAGCGACGACGAGGAAGTAGGCGTCATCCATCCTGCGATTCCAAGGGTGTTTCAGAGCCTGTTGGAGACACCCTTGGACCAGGAAAATGATGATGATGTGGATGCTGTCTGGGAGCCAGCTGCCGGCGAGGTGCCCGAAGATGTCTCCACCTCGGCCACGGAGCAGCCGTGGAGTACTTTTTCTTTTGACTGGAGACCGTTTCCAGACCCTCCGATTTCTCCTGAATCGAGGCGAGAAACGTTCTCCGAAATTAATGTCGGTCCCACTTCTCCAAGTGTTGACCCATATGACATATTCACTGAAATATGGGATCAGCAAATAATGGAGCACATAGTCTCGGAGACTAATAAATATGCTCAGCAGGTGGCAACCCAGTTATTCGAAAGCCACAATCTCTATCCCAGGAGCCGCATCGCACAGTGGCGGGACACCACTGTCGATGAACTCTTCACATTCTTCGGCATAATCTTGGCGATGGGGATTGTGGTGAAGTCGAGGTTGGAGGAATACTGGGCTGCCACTCCTGACATATTTTATACGCCAGGTTTTAGCGCACACATGTCCATTGACAGATTCATGCTGCTTAGCAAATGCTTACACTTTAACGACAATCGGAACATGTGTGCGCTAGAACTGGCGTACTCCGAGGCGAAACTTTTCAAAATACGGCCAATATTGATACATTTAAATAATAAATTTCAAGCGATGTACACGATGGCGCAGAACATTGCCCTGGACGAAAGCCTCCTAATGTGGAAAGGCTGGCTGGAATTCAGCCAGCTGTTGCCGAACAAAGCGGCACAGCGCGGGATCAAAACCTACGAGATCTGCGAGTCTCAAACTGGCTATTTGTGGCGGTTTGAGGTTCACGCACAAAGAAAAACTCCACCGCAGCATATAGATGACCCCTTAGAGGCATCTACCCCATCCACCGTGCTACGTTTGCTCCAAGGCTTGGAGCACAAAGGCTACACCGTGTGGATGGACAACTTTTATAACTCCCCATGCTTGGCCAGACGGCTCAAGAGCCTCGGCTTTGATTGTGTGGGAACATTGCGAACCGACCGGAAGTTTGTTCCGGCGGCGCTTAACAAGCTAACCAAGAACATCATGCGGCCGGGGCAGATCACTGGTCTTACCTCGGGTGACGTCGATGTCATGGTATGGAGAGATTCGAATAGGGTAGCGATGATCTCTACATACCATGGCAACGCCCAGCAAACCGCCCGAGGGTCCACCAAACCCATCCTGATATTGGATTATAATATCATGATGGGTGGGGTGGATAAAAAAGACCAGCTTCTCGCCACCTATCCCATTGAACGAAAACGCACAAGGGTGTGGTACAAAAAGTTCTTTCGTAGACTATTAAATGTATCTGTATTAAATTCCTATATTATATATAAACACAACAACACTCTACAACCACAGCAACACACACTTACACACCGTCAGTTCAGATACACACTTATAAAATCCCTCCTCTCCAAACATTACTCTCCTCGACCTATCCCGATTCCGATTCCACCTGCAACCACACAGAAAGTAGACGTGACCCATCGGATCAGTGAGTATCCGATGGGTAAAACTCAACGTTTGCGTCGGGCGTGCACGCAGTGCAAAAAACAGGTGCACACTTTCTGTGTTGGTTGCAGGAAAACCGTATGTATTGAGCCCTGTTTCCTTTCTCTTCATTCTTAATTTTATAATACATATATGTAAATTTATTTATAAGTATATATTTTTTCATTTCATATTTATCTATATATTTGTATATATTCACTGTACCACACCTTTCTACGTGCGGGGGCCACATGATGTCTTTGGTTGGCTTGAAGGGCCAGGTCTATAAAACCATCATTACGCCTGTTATTTTACAAGGTTCAGCAGTCATCCCAGAATAGCTCTTAGATTGAAGGGCTAGGTCTATAAAACCATCATTACGCCTGTTATTTTACAAGGTTTAGATGTCATTCCAGAATGGCACTTAGATTGAAGGGGCAGATCTATAAAACCATCATTACGCATGTACTTTTAAATGGTTCAGAAGCACGGTGTAGCTAGAGTGACCCAAGCATGAGCTGCGTGTCACGGAGATGCATATGCTGCGGTTGATGTCATTTGTAATTGCGGATCTCGGTTAGGTTGAAGGGGCGGGTCTATAAAACCATCATTACGCCTGTACTTTTACACGGTTCAGGAGTCATCCCAGAATGCCGGTTAGCTTGAAGGGGCGGGTCTATAAAACCATCATTACGCCTGTACTTTTACACGGTTCAGGAGTCATCCAGAATGCCGGTTAGGTTGAAGGGGCGGGTCTATAAAACCATCATTACGCCTGTACTTTTACAAGGCCCAGAAGTGATCCCAGAATGCCAGTCAGCCATCATTAGGAGTGTTTTTTACAGGGTACATGTTTGTTTGCCACCATCGTTGTATAAAATAGTTTTTTTTTTTCTCAGAATGCCGGTCAATGCATGTTTTTACATGATCGTATACTTGTTTGCCACCATTGCGGTATAAAAAAGTTATTATTTATATTTTGTTGTAATTTATTATTTAGGTGTAACAGTATTGGTCGTATCATAAATTGTATAAATTGAATGGTTTTTTACATGGTCGTGTACTTTTTTGCCACCATCGTGGTATAAAAATGAAAATTCTTACCAGTTATTACTTAATTTTTAATTATTACATACTTATATTTTGTTCGTAGTTCAAGAGTAACAGTATTGGTCGTATCCATACTATGTTACACGTATTTTTTGTGACCTGTCACATCTGTTGCCGAAATTGTAAACATTCATTGCTCGTTTTCGAAAGATTTTTTTATGGCAGCATGCCCTTGTGTTGTTCTTATCGTGTTGGGCCATTCCTCTAATTGTAGAATATTAATTTGTATTTAAAATAAATGCGTTAGAATTTATTTTGTGATACAAAGTTTGAGAGTACCTTTTTTGAGCTTATTTTTAAGTGCTTGTTTTAGTGTACGATTTCTAATAAAGTAAACATTTGTAGCATCTGATACTCTGTATACAGTAAGTATGTGAACCAAGCTTCCGTATGAAATAAGAACCCAAGCCACTTGATGTATAGTCTTCTCGGAATTCAAGTATGAACATATCGTATTTTTTTGGCCGGGCGTTCGGTTCGCCTAAATGAAGTGATTTTTCTAATGCTTGTGATATAAAAAAAATGTATGGTGAGATGTGCTTTTTGCAATTTATTTATGCAAAACAATGTATATACAAGGGAAATAAATAAAAAAATATTGGAATATTGAATAACTTTTTTTATTTTAACGACTTTTGTACAAAAAACTGGGAAAAAATCTCAAATCCTGATTTCGCATAGGAATTAATAATACATTACAATGCTAAACTGGCCTTAACTATTTTTCTTATTATAGCTTGTTTCATGAAGATTCCAGTGACATAATTATTATATACAGCTACCATACAAAAGTTCAGAGATATTGCCATTTAAATCACGTGCGCCCTTATCGCGCGACGCCACCTACGTAGTTTAGCACTTATGACGTAAAGTGCCAAAAATGGCCGCCGCGGGTAAAGAGAATCAGTCCTTTAAGGCCAATATTCATTCAAACAAACAATTGTCTGATTCGCAACGTGTGCAATACCTATTCTCAAAACTAACCAATGACGCATTAAAGTTCACTGCCAGTATTGTTCCGTCAAGTGAGACCTACAGTATAGTTTGGGACGCCTTGGTCAAGAAATACCAAGATAAACGTTCATTAGGTTCATATTATCTTAATAATATATTAGACTTAAGGAATTGTTCACCTAGTGTGAACTCACTTGATTCATTTATAGGTATATATTCCTCCTCTATCGCCGCGCTTAAAGAGTTAGGTATAAATGATTTAACGGACTTCATGTTTCTACAATGTGCCTTGAGGAAAATGGACACTCTAACCATCCAAGCCTTCGAACTTTCTGTTCGAGGTGTCGATATACCTACGACGCAACAGCTGATCGACTTTGTACAAGATTATGCTAAGATGATTGAACGGTCAAACCCGCGGTCTTCGTCATATGCGAAGTCGTCCACTGCTGGGACGCCACAGTCTAATGATAGGCGTGTACAGCGTAATTCTAAGTCGTTTGTTGTCAGTGAGCCGATTAATAATAAGTCGAATGCGCCCGCCGCAGTTGACGCGTCCTGTTGTTTATGTGGCGGCAGCGACCACCGACACCTGTATAACTGCGCTCAGTTTAAAAATATGCAAAATGCAAAGGCTAGATATGAGTTTATTAAATCTAAGCGTGGTTGCGTGAATTGTCTAAGCACATTACATAATCTCCCGCAATGTAAAAGTACGTCAGTTTGTTTCTGTCAGAAAAAACATCATAAATTATTGCATTTTTATAATAATGTTAATAATTCGCACTCGCATGCGACGACTGTTGCCGCATCCCCGCCGCCCCAGTGCGACCATGTTAGTCCCACTCCTGAGTCACCGCTCGCTTCAAGCACTGTGCATTCGTATGCCTCTAGCCATAAGGGTGATATTCTCTTGGCAACCGCTCAGGTGTATGCTCGCCCTAAAGGTAGCACTGGAAATAAATCTGTAGTCAGATGTCTAATTGATAATGGCTCACAGAATAACTTAATCACATTGTCCTGTTGTCGTTTATTGAATTTACCAATAATACCAATGAGTAATTCTGTTGTCAAAGGTGTTGGTTCCACTTCGCACCCGATAATAGGCTATGTGTATTTGGACATTGAATCTCGTATTTATGCAGATCATAAGTATACTATACATGCGTTAGTTATGAATAGCCTTACGGATCAATTGCCCTCGCAATTAATTAAGTGTGATCGCGAGTTAAATCTTCGCGATTTACCGCTTGCTGACTTAAGCTGGAACATTCCAGGAAACATTGATATAGTATTAGGTGCACAGCTCTTCCCGTATATCTACTTAGGAAATAGAGTCGAGTGTGGTCCCAGTGCCCCTTGTGTACTATCAACCGCGTTTGGGTATGTACTTATGGGTGATTGCCCACGTAAAGATGTTGTGCCTACAACCGCATCCTTTTCTGCGCTAGCACTAAATGATTTAGTGCAAAAATTTTGGGAACTTGAGGAAGTTCCTGTGAAGCGCCTATTGTCTCCAAAAGAAACCGAGTGCGAGAATATTTTCACATCTACTGTGACTCGCGATGACGTAGGTCGTTATACTGTTGCGCTGCCGTTCTGCAAGGATCCCTCTGAACTAGGGAACTCGCGCGGCGTCGCTCACCGCCGGTTTTTGTCGCTCGAGCGTAAACTTCGTCAATCACCAACCGTACGCGAAAATTACAATAAGGTTATTCAGGATTATTTAGATAACGGTTATCTTAGTCTCGTTGATGACTCTAATTTGTCTATGGATGGTTATTACATACCACATCACGCAGTAGTTCGACATGACAAACCGATGCCACGTATTGTGTTAGACGCGAGCGCTAAAACCCACACTGGTCTTTCGCTCAATGATATTTTACATATTGGTCCCAATTTAGATAGATAGATAGATAGATAGATAATTCTTTATTGTACACCAATAGATTTACATTGGAACAAGTAGGTAGCATGATACAGTTTAATGTACAATTTACAGGCAGACCTGTTTTTATTATTATTAAATTTTAGGCTGTTTCCTATCGCAATGAACGCTGACATAAAACAACATTATTTACGTATTGGCGTACCTGTTGACCATCGTAAATCCACCTTGGTAGATGAGAAGTGCACTAAGAGAAATATACTCTCTATAGTTGCGCGACTATTTGACGTGCTCGGGTTGGTGGCACCTGTGATACTCTACGCCAAGTTGTTAATTAAGGAACTTTGGCTTAGTAAGAGTGATTGGGATGACCCTGCTCCAGAGCATATACGCTCACGCTTTTCCGCTCTCGTTCAAGAATTAAAATTGTTTGACACATTAAAAATTCCGCGATATACAGATGTCGAAGTTGATTGCGAATTACGTCTTGTCGCATTTTGTGATGCCAGCCTGAATGGCATGGGATGTGTTATTTATGCACATTGTACCTACCCATCTAGCATTCAAACTCGCATTTTGTGTGAAAAATCAAAGGTCACTCCGACAAAGATTACTACGCTTGCTCGATTAGAGTTATGTGATATTTTGCTTATGTCAAAGTTAATAAGAACTGTACGTGATTCTTATGCATTACGCATTCCCGTTACTGACATTTACGCCTTTTCTGATTCCACGATTGCCTTATCATGGGTTCACTCGTCACCACATCGGTGGTCGATTTTTGTTAGCAACAGGGTCGCTCAGTGTCAAGAAAACTTGAACGCTAAACATTTTTATCACGTCGCCAGAGCCATTAACCCGAGTGATTGTCTATCACGCGGCATGCTCCCCTCGCAACTTTTGACTTATGATTTGTGGTGGAACGGTCCAGCATGGATCCGCGGCCCCCCTGATGAATGGCCTATTAAGTCATGCTCTCCCGCCAACTGTTCTGACTTACCTGAGCATAAGGCAAATGTGTTAAGTGTGACAACAAAACACACAGAGTCACCATTGTTATGTACATTAGCACAACGTGTTTCTTCTTGGCAGAAGCTACTACGCATCATTACATACGTTTTAAAATTCGCACGATTTAAATTTAAGATCGAACCTCATTCTGTATCAGGACTACATCCTGTCCTTCTCCCTAAACGCGATCACGTTGTTGATCTAATAATTCAGCATTTTCACGTTGTCAATTGTCATACTGGACCTGGACTCCTCATGTCTATCATAATATATAAAACGCGTACTGGTACTTACAAACGCGCTGTAACCAAATTGTATCCTATCCCAACGCAATAACTTACAACGCTAAATAGAATCTTAAACTTTAATTTTAACTCAAACTTTAAACATACTTTAGATAGAATATTGTTAGTCTAAGTTGTTATTTTGGCTATGTGTATTATTATGTTATACAAATTCACTATGGGCTCTAATCAGCCAGTGTTCGCTTGTTTGTTTCGTAACATCTTGCGACGTTCCAAAGCCGGGTGCATGGTGGAGCGCTTATGTACTTTCTTAATTATTTCCCACATAATTTAATTGTATTTCAATTTTTGTAATTTAAGAAACCGCTTTTGTGAACGAATAATGTTTGAGTATTGGCGCTCATTTGTTGACCACTTAGTGTTGAAGAAGGCCAATAGATGGCGCTGTGCACGGATCTTTTCGAACTATATTTTGAGAATGAAGTTTCTATGAGCGAGACTCTCAAGCTTCACGGCAGACGATCTTCCCGCTCATATTTTTTATCAGGCTATGACTCCGCCGCCGCACCAAACGGAAGTTGAGTAATTCAACTCCTCGTTTCTTTTTCTGTGTAATTCTATAAGTTCCTTTGGCCACATTCTCAAGTCAGTATAAGTGAAGTGTATCGGAAGAAAACGACAAATTCAAGAAAATCACCGGCCGGTCGAAATATACCTACCCACCAGCACGTGCCAGGAAGCACGCCTGTCTGCAGCTGAATCCTCACGAGGTGGAACTCAGGTCAGTGCCGGTTCTCTTGCGTTTTCATTCATAGAAGCGGTCACATGTGTATTTTCTTTCTATTACAACCAAACTTCAGGTCACAGGTTCTTATACGCTCTGTGTGCAAACACACCAGTTGGTAGGACTATTTACACGTCCTACCAGTCAGAACATTCACCATGGTAGAGACGGTAGAAAACTGCCAAAGACGCAACATCTCTACGCATCTGCAAAGGCTCGAGGGTGTTCGTGACCTCAGGATCCCCAATAATGCGGACCGCACGTCGCTGCAACCTGTCGAGAGCATCTAATAAGTACTTTGCGGAGCCGTCCCAGAGATGTGAGCAGTATTCCACGCAGGAACGAATTTGGGTCTTGTATAGAAGACACCGCTGCTCCGGCGTGAAAAAACGTCTGTTCAGGACTCCGAGTTTACGCGAGGCTGATTTGATGATACTCTCGATATAGTTTTTGTTATTCAGTTTGCAGCGAACATCCATACCGAGGATAGTGAGGTGATCCTGCAGTGGCAGTGGTGTGCTCTGAAGAGTGGGAAGGGGAAGGAAAGGAGATACCTTTGCTGTAAACGCACATGCCTGGGTCTTCTTGGCATTGAACTCGACCAGGTTCCTAGCGCCCCATTGAGAAATGTGGTCCAGGATCCGGTCCAGCTCAGTGACAAGAAGCTGCCTTTTTTCCGCGATATCAGACTGCTTGGCCGCAGGATGTGCGTAATAACTCCCGTGTAAGGTGCTGTCGTCTGCATAGCAGTGAATGTTTCCGTTACAGAGCATGTCATTGATATGCAGAAGAAAGAGAGTGGGAGATAAAACGGAACCCTGCGGCACGCCAGCATTTACCTGCAAGAACTCCGAAGCTCGTCCATCACATAGGACGCGAATACGGCGCCCCTGCAGGAAGCTTGCAACCCAGTTACACAGTCTAGGAGGCAGGCCGAAGGCTGGTAGCTTGGAAAGAAGCGATTTGTGACATACCCTATCGAAAGCTTTGGCGATGTCAAGACTAATTGCCAGTGACTCACCGTGCTTCTCCATAGCCTCACCCCAAAGGTGGGTCATGTACGCCAGAAGATCACCCGTTGACCGTTTCGGTCTGAAACCGTATTGCCGGTCACTAAGCAAGGAGTGATCCTCTAGGTGGCGCATGAGCTGTGTGTTAATTATGTGCTCGAACACCTTGCACAGCACTGAGGTGACGGCTATGGGTCGATAGTTGGCTGGGTCCGAGCGATCCCCCTTCTTGGGGATCGGCTGGACATTCGCCTCCTTCCAAGCCGGGGGCACTGTACCCGAACTGTAGGACAGTCGGTACAGCCCCGTTAGCATAGGAGATAACTCCGCTGCACATTTTTTAAGTACAACCGCTGGAATACCATCAGGACCACTGGCTTTCCGGACATCGAGTGATTGCAGTACTGCACGGACATCGCGTTGCCTGATACGTATATCAGGCATTGCGTGGTCACCAGTGGGCATTGTCCGTGGTTGCATACCACAATCATCGACTCGGGAGTTGGCCGCGAAGAGATTGACCAGCAAATTTGCTTTCTCTTGCGGCTCATGGGCCAGAGATCCATCGGGATTGCTCAGCGGGGGCAGCGAGGGCTGGCAGAAGTTGGCTTGCACGGCTTTGGCCAGTTGCCAGTAGCCACGGCTACCCGTGGGATGCGCCACTAGCTCTTGGCCCAGCCGTGCTATGCGCTGGGCATCCGCCCGGATGCATGCCCTCTTGCAGACCTTTGTGGCTCTGTTGTACGCCGCCTTGAAGTGACCCACGTTGGGATCGCGCGTGGCGCGCGCCCGCACCCAGGCGCGGTACGCAAACTGTTTATGCTCAACAGCCTCCGCGCACTCGCGCCCGAACCACAACTTTAATCCGTAGGTCCTGCTTTACAATAAAAAAACTACTGTAAATCAAAGTCGAGTGTCGGTTCGGGATCGGGTACAAGTACACGCCACTATAAACGGAAGGCTGAGTAATGTACTCAACTTGGGGTTCCGGGCTGGCCCCGTGCGAGTGTGACGTTGTCTTCCCCTCAAGGTCACCAGGCTTCGCAGCTGCTAGTTCGGTCCGCCGGAGTCGTCGCCAAGGCCGTCTTCAAGACGTTACGGAGAGGGCCGGCACCTCAGCCGGTTCGGAATTGGGCCGGTACGGCGCGGTGATGCTATTCCAGCCGGTATGCAGTTGGACCGGTATTCCAGCCGGTACCAAGTTCTGGGGAGACAACCACACGATTAGGCACTGGTGCGTGAACCCAATGCAACAGCGCCGGGCCCCAACGTATAATTTTCTACATGGGCCCTAAGGCCGGCGGCGCTGTACAATGGTAGGTACACATAACACATAAAATAAACAATAAAACAAAGAAATTAAACTGGATTGTTCCGGAATTCATAATCGTAAGTAGGTATTTATCGTAAGTACGTCTGTAATCCCGTTAACCACGGTTCAACCAACCATAAACAAATGATTCAGTAATAATTAAGCTATAATACTAATATATGCTGAACCGTGGATTTAAAACGAGATTAAAATTCGACAATTTAACATATTCTCAAAATGTGGGTATCCGTAGAAAATTATGGCGAGATATACACCGTGTTGATTTTTCTCTTAGAATACGAACAATCAAACATTACAACTAATTGAATAGTTCTTAAGCAATTACTATATTCGGCTGTCTGTCGACATGTATACTCGCGACATATATTATGGACACACTTCATACAATAACTTTCTTACAACATTTTAACGATTACGATGTTAATCACAATTTACTTTAACTTTAATTTAAATTACATTTACACAAAGGATAAACTACATCTAGGTAACTACCGAACTCACGACCGCAGGTAGGCAGGTACTAAAAAAATGAGCTAGCATCACGCTTAGCTCCTAGGGGCTAAGCAGGAATGTCACACGCGAATGACGATGTTATTTTACTTTATTATTTACGTGACTATCGTTTAATACTCGCGCACTGTTTATTAAGGACACTAGACTTACCCCTTATATTGGGAACAGCTATTATATTTACTAGACCTTCATATATTAGACTAGTTCGTATAGACACTTATAATAGTAACTAGCAGAATCTAGATTACTATCTAGTTACGCGTTAGGATTACGATTGCACGTTCCGCTGCGGAGTCTCGCGATCGAATGAGGTCTGCCGTCTACCTCGGCGCGAGCGCGGGGCGTGTTTTTTTTTTGTTGTCGGTTAGTGTTGGGCCATCAGCTGATTCTCCGTTTGACGGAATGCGCTGATTGGTTATCAACTCGTGCGACTCATTTTATATGTGCGTTAGAACGATGCATTACCTTAAAAGGTAATGACCGCGTTCACTACCCCGTGATGGGACACGCGCTGCAATCGCGAGATACCGGTATTTACCGTTTATTACTGCTATGTTCAAATGTTTTCATTTTTTATTACCGGAACTAGTGTTCACGTAACAAAGTATTTTTTTTTACAGCAAAATACAATGATAACACATTTTTACCTTGTAACATCTTATTAATAATAATATTAACATTGAATTCAAGTTCAGTTTTAATTTTTACTGGTGCCATTACATTTTTTATATTAGTTTTACTGCCGTATTACAAAGTTCCATAAGATGGCCCACATTATGACTCCCAAACAAGGCCCGGGCTTTCTTTGGACTATTGAATATAATATTTGGTATGTAATACATTGCTATTAAAATCAATTTAGAAGTTTTCTACATTTCTATGCCTAACCCTCTTTATTAAAATAATATGAAACAAAAAATACATAATAAACTTTTATAATACAAATTATATTTTGCTTTAAACGTTAATTACAACGACAGTTATTACATCGATAAATGTTGTAGACGATCTTTGCTAACGCAGTTTTTCTTTCATAGGGTAGTATTGAACAAAATGGCACCAACTGGGAAAAAACCACGAGGTCAGTGGTCAGAAAATCAACTTAAGAAGGCCATTAAATATCCCAAGGCGAACATTGAGAAACCACCTAAACTCTGGCAAAACTGAAAAGATAGGCCACCTATTCTTAATAAAACATATGAACAAGATTTAGCTAAAAGAATAATCAGACTTGCTCACGTAGGTATGCCACTGACACCCAAACTTGTACGAAAACAAGCATACGAGTTTTGTAGGGCAAATGATATCACAAACGGGTTTGGTACATAATACCGAAAGTTAAATAATCGAATAACAATAGGTCGACAACGATTGGTCGGATGATCAAATCGTCGCTGGTACGTTAGGTCGAAACGTTAATACGTCGAGGTATTATTAAGTGGAAATGCAATAGGTCGAAAGATCAAATTGTCGCTGGTATATTAGGTCGAAATATTAATACGTTGATGTATTATAAAAATGCAAACGGTCTATTGTCCCCTCCCCATAAAGTTGAAATATTCAAAAGGCCTGCCTTTGTGGAATGTATGAAATAAACCTATGTTATAAAGTTATAAGTATACTTCTGATTTGTGGCTTGTTCATTTTGTAAAAGTTTAATGGTTTGGTATCATCCTCGTTTCTGTGTGTCTAACAACTTATTCCAACGTCTGTGCCTTTTTGAAAATTTCAACTTTATGGGGAAGGGACAAAAGACCGTTTGCATTTTTACGTAGTAAGTAATACGTCGACATATTAATATTTCGACCTAATATACCAGCGACAATTTGATCTTTCGACCAATTGCATTTCCACTTAATAATACCTCGACGTATTAACGTTTCGACCTAACGTACCAGCGACGATTTGATCATCCGACCAATCGTTGTCGACCTATTGTTATTCGATTATTTAACTTTCGGTATTATGTGCCAAACCCATCACAAACATGTTCAGTAAACAAAAAAATATTGCAGGGAAGAAATGGTTGAAAGGTTTTCTCAAGCGCAACCCAGAAATGGCACTTCGTAAAGCTCAGTTTATGAATCCTGGTAGAGCACAGAAGCTCAATAAGCACATAGTTCAAAAGCACTTTGCAGCTGTCAAAAAAATATATAGTGACTTGGATATACCAAATCATTCAGAACGTCTTTACAATATGGATGAGAAAGGATGTAGATTGAACCTTCACCATCAGCAAAAAGTATTTGCTGAAAAGGGTACAAAAAGAGTACATTTTATAGCTAATGAACATGCAGAAAATGTTACAATCGCGATGTGTGTTAATGCAACGGGTAATGCAGTGCCCCCAATGATCTTGTTCAAGGGCAAAAGACTAAAACCCGAATTTTGTGATAATTTGCCAGCTGGAAGCTTAGTAAAGATGGCACCAAAAGGAAGCATGACAACCGAACTTTTCGTGGACTTTATCAATCATTTGGGCCAGTATAAGTCTCCTGGAAAATGCTTATTAATTTTTGATGGCGCTTCTTCCCATTTAGATGCCAGAATTGTAGATGCAGCAGATGATCACGACATCATATTGTACTGCTTACCCTCCAACACAACCCACGAGCTACAACCCCTCGATAAATCGGTAAATAAATCATATGAGCATCATTGGGATGAGGAAGTACTATTATACGCATATCAACAGCCAGATCGTAAACTCACAAAACAGCGCTTTAGTAAGATTTTTACCAAAGTATGGCCCAGGTGCATGACTCAAGAAAATATTATCAACGGTTTCAGAGCAACCGGTCTCTACCCATATGATCCCAATGCAATTCCGCAAGAAGCTTACGCTCCCTCAGCGCTTACACAATTACCGGATATGCAACTTCGAAATGACTCACTAATGCAACAAGCTACTGATTTTGGTGATCGGGACAATAACTTTGAGGCAGATGACACATACAATGAAGAAAATTTGCGAGATTCTTCACCATCGATATTATCCCAATTTGTTGATGATCCATCAAGAATTGAACTTACAAAACAAAATTTAGATATTGCAAATTGTTCAACGACTACTCATAGGAAGTTAGTCGACTACAGTTCCTCATCCGAGTCTAGTATAAAGGATAATTCTCTACGTCAAGAACAGCATCGTAGACGACCACTTTTATGCATTACATACGATAGAAATTCTCAGTTTCTTTCACCTATTCCTTCCACCTCTGGTATAAATACGCATGCTCAACGATTGTTGCATTCATCTACCTCAAATGAGTCCGATCTAGAAGATTTTGATCAGAATATGTTGCAATTGACTCATTCACAATATCCTGCAAGAAATATTAACATTTATACGTCATCATCTGAAGAAGAAAATATTAACCCACAGACCAAAGAAAAGTATACTAAACTTACTGAACCTGAACAGGAAAAGTCTGTGGACTCTGATGATGACCTACCACTTTCTAAAATTAAAGGAACTCTTGCAACAGTCGGTAAGTCCCCATTCCATAAACAAATTCCTACACCAAATTTCGCAATAATAAAAAGTAAACCAAGACGTAAAGCTCTAAATTATGTCGGCCAAAAAGTAACCAAAGACTTATTTGATATTGTCCCCCATAAAAGCAAAACTAACAGTACAAAAAAGAAGGAGAAAGCAAAGAAAAAACCAAAACACGTAAAAAAACAGCTAAATCATAAAAAGGCAACGAAAAATCTACTAAGACAGATACGAAAAAAGTCAAATCAGCATTTAAAGAAAAACAACACTAAAACAGAGAACACGAAGGACTTTGAAACGGCTGATATTGAAAGGTGGTTTTGTCAAGCTTGTGACATGGACAGAGTTGCTGATATGCGTCAATGCAATGAATGTTTGACGTGGTACCATGAGGATTGCGTAGGTTTAACAAAAAAGGATATCGATATTTTCGTATGCCCAAATTGTAACTAAAAAATCTGAGAGTTGTGATTGCTAACAGAAGAGAACATTGCTGATTAAGTATATTAGTTTAAGATAAAATGAAAATACCTGAAGTATTTGCCTATTTTTTGTTATAGAGATTTTATTTTACAGAGAAAGAGACTACACACTCTAGTATTTTTTTTTTTAATATATACTGACGGACTCATAAACTGCATCAAAGTAATAGACGACTTTGAAATAAATATTTTAACCAAGTATGCATACTTTCTATACAGATTTAAATTGAAACCTCTAGATTGGTTCGTGAACTTTAAAACAGCGTAGGGTCATATCTTTAAGTTTAAGTTTATGTACTGGAAAGGACCTTAAGACTCTTTTTGAAGAAAAAACAGAAATTTAAGAAAAATTGGTTTAATTAAAAAATTGGTTTTAACAATAGACACAAACTTTATGCAAGGGTTTATTTGTGTTTTAATAAGGTGTATTACCCCCACGTGCCCTTATTACGGATATTAGAATCCGGTTCCGCATAGATTTTATAAAGGTTTTTAAAAGATCTTGCGGAATATTGTCCCATTCTTCTGAAAGTGCTGTTCTTAGTGCTGCCACTGTCGTGGGCGAAGGGTTTCTCGCATATACAGCTCTTTTTAAATTGTCCCAAACATGCTCGATGGGATTAAGATCCGGGCTGCGTGCTGGCCAATTCATTGTACGTATCCCAACCTCTTCGCAATAATGTTGAACTTGTGCAGCTGCATGCGGCCGGGCATTATCCTGCATTAAAGTAAAATTTTCGCCTATGAATCCCATGTAAGGCACCACGTGATCTTCTAATATCTCTGTTATGTAGCGATGTGCTGTCAAACCCCCTCTATTACCGTTTTGACGGACCATGTCTATGAACACAAGTTCTGTTCGCCCGTTCATCGATATGCCACCCCAGACCATACATGAACCGCCTCCAAAAGGAACACGCTCCTCAATGCAACTTTGAGCATATCGCTCCCCACGTCGACGATAGACTCTTCTGCGACCATCTGCACCATATAAACATGTCCTACACTCGTCCGTGAACAATACAGAGGCCCACTGCTCTTCTGTCCAATTCAGGTGATGACGCGCAAATCTTAAGCGAGCTTGTCTGTGAGCTGTAGACAACTTTGGACCATTTGCTGGTCTAAAAGGGGTGATATCCGCTTCCTTTAACCTTCTTCTTATTGTTCGTGCACACACGTTTACTCCACGCACTTCATTAAGCTCGGTTTTGATGTTAACTGACGTGAGGAAACGATTTCGCAGGGAAGTTATAACAATAAATCGGTCATCACGACCTGTGGTTGCTCGAGTTCTGCCTGTACCACGTCTCCTCCTGTAAGAACCTGTCTCTACAAACCTTCTGTATATTCTAGAAATCGTAGACTGGTTTAAATTTAAATTTCTACCAATCGTTCGTTGATCCAAGCCCTCCCGCACCAATGCTACAATTTGTGCCGCTTGTTCGGACGAAGTATCCATATTATGGTTCAAAAACTCTCGATGTGTTAAAAAACTAACCCAACAATTATGCTGGTAACAATAATTCAATTGACAAAACAAAAAAAATCAATGAGAATCAATTTAAAACTTTGCTATAAATAACACGCAAATCTGATACTACAAGTAAATTTTCTTTTCCCGGCTATATTCATTTGTTTTACTGCAGTTCTATTTTTAAATTTAATTTTTTTTTTTAAGATTAAGAGCCAGTCTTTCCATATTTATATAATTTAATCTAAAAAGTTTGCATACTTATTATAAAAAATCCTTTTAGAGTAAACCTGAACTTTGATGCAGTTTATGAGTCCGTCAGTGTAGTTTTCTATACTCCTAATATGGCCCACATTTGAAAATTTAAGACCTATTAGAAGATATTGCTAGCATTATGTAGATACAAACAAATGACACGGATCTCAAAATATATGTCATTATAAGTTTAAGTGTTGATTTTTTGTTTTAGTCATTTTAAGTTTCTATAGACATAAGAAAGCCCAGGGCCTGATTTTGATTCATTAAATAAGACAAAATACTATTTTTTTTATAGAAACTGCATACTGCATACAACTTAAATCTTTTAATACTAAATTTGAAATCATATGTTCTAACACAGATATAAACTGTATGATTATTACTGTAATTAATATTTTACTTGAAAAAATGATTACATTTGAACATTGTGAGTCTGGTTGGTCTTTTTATAAAGTAAGTCATTTAGAAATCAATATTAATAAATATTCACCTATGAAAGGAGGCAGTTATTTAGAATTACCTGCAGTTATTCAGTCGTCTATTGACTTCTAGCGAAAACGGTCGCGTCACGTACGCTCTTGCACAAGTCCGCGCTCGTGTAAAAGTGCTGGCGCAGCAGCCTACGCCGCCGCCGCCGGCGCATGTAAAGTGTCTTGACCTCACGACGGTCGCGCGTCGCGATGACCTACTTACAGTCGTAAGTAAATCATGCATAATAGTGCGAATTTGCGGTAAGTTATAGTTTTATAATTATAACTTGTTTTCAATTATGGGCTCTCCAACCAAAGTAGTCCTCAAAACCGAACTCGAACATCAGTTGTACAACCGTTACAAAGAGGAACAGAATGAGCGCCTAGAACTGCAGCAGTTAGTTAGACCTCAGTAGTCAAATAGAGGCATTACAACAACAGCTAAAAGCCTTACAGGAACAAAAGAATGTACCCCTAGAGAAGGAACATTCTACGAACCATGAGCCTCAGAAAACAGTCGAATATAAGACTGACGAAGAGGATCTTGCCAGAGAAACAGAGTGGGTACGACAGAAAAGTAGAAAGAAAAGGAAGTTAAACACTTCTCTATCAGGTCAGTACAAAGGCCGAGAAAACCAATATAAAAAAAATACCCCCACCACGTCCAGTCATAGTGGAGGAAATCAAAAACTACCAGCAATTTTATGACCTACTTCTGACTTGTTCAAACAAAGACTCTTTCATGGTGAAAATGATGAGCGGAAACACCGTCAAAGTAAACGCCAAGGACGGAGACTCCTATAGAGCGATTACGAAACTATTATTAGAACAGAATTGTCTGTGGCATTCATATGAGAACAAGCAGGATAGACCGATTAAGGTCATAGCAAAAAACCTACATCCATCATGTTTACCAAACAGAATAGTGGAAGAACTACAAGCTAAAGGTTTCAAAATCCAAGAAGCCGTAAATAAATATAGTTGGAGGACCAAAGAACCTCTAAATATGTTCACACTTTCTTTTGAAAAAGACGAAGATATAGAAAATATCTATAGAATTAAGACCATACTAGGCTGTAAAGTAGAAGTACAACCTTTAAAAACATCCAAACTAATACCACAGTGTAAAAGATGTCAAGCATATGGCCATACACAGAAATACTGCTCTAAAGAACCGAGATGTGTAAAGTGCACTGGCAAACACTTGACTAAAGACTGCAATAAGTCAATAGCAGCAAAACCCAAATGTGTTCACTGCGGTGAGCCCCACCCTGCTAACTATAGGGGGTGTATGGTAGCTAAAGAACTGCAACAGCTGAAAAATAAATCCATGAAAAAAAAGTTACTGCTCCTGCCATCCAGGCCCCTATTGCTAAGAAAAACCACTCAATACGTTTTACTCAACAAAATGTGTCCTATGCACAAGTAACGAAAGCAGATCAGCCACATCCACCGGTAAATGGTCCACAACCATCCAAGTCAGGAGACTTTAATACAAATGAAAATATATGCAAAATATTGCAAATGTTAACCTCTTTTGATCAAAGGTTGAAAAACCTAGAAAATAGTGCTACACAACTACATCATACAGTACAAAAATGAAGCACACACTAAAAATTATGGCGTGGAATGCAAATGGCCTCCTAAACCATCGAAATGAGCTACAGGTAGTCCTTGCAAGAGAAGAAATTGATGTGTGCCTCATATCGGAGTCTCACTTCACAAGAGAATCGTATATTCATTTTAACGGGTATAAAACATATCATGCACTGCACCCTGTCAACAATGCAAGAGGGGGAAGCAGCCTTATAATTAAAGAAAACATTTACCATTACCTAGAACATAAATATGAAGAAGAATTTATACAATCTGTAGCTGTTAGAATCAGAACCAAACTTCATCACATTACAGTAGCAGCTATATACTGCTCGCCAAAGTATGCTCTTAAATTAGAGCAGTACAGAAACTTATTGCAAAGTCTTGGCAACACATTTATATTAGGAGGAGACTTCAATGCAAAAAATGCGTACTGGGGATCCCGTTTAACCAACACTAAAGGGAGGGAATTGCTTAGTGCTATCTATTTCAACAGGCAAACCAACTTACTGGCCTACTGATCTCCATAGAATTCCCGATCTGATCGACTTTTTCATTTACAAGAATCTGTCAGCCATATTTCTTAACATACAGGAGGGATTTGATATGAATTCTGATCATTCTCCCATTATATTAACCTTAAGTGAAACAGCAATTCAGAGAGAAAATAACCCAATCTTAGTAAATAAAAACACAGATTGGGAGAGCTTCAAACTTGACCTAGAAAACACTATTGACCTTAGAGTACCACTCAAAACTAAACAGCAGTTAGATGAAGAAGTGTCAAAATTTGTGATAGACATACATACAACGCTGCGCGTGGGAAAATACACCAGTCTTGAAAAGAAAAGTCGCGAGCCACATATATCCATTAGAAATAAGAAATCTGATAGCCATTAAGAGAGTTCAGAGACAAGAATGGCAACGAACTAGATATCCCCCTGATAAAACTAAACTAAACAGACTTACAAAAAGACTAAGCAAAGCAATACAAGACTATCATGATGAAGCTACAAAAGACTACCTTAGACAATTATCAAGTAGTGAGAAAACAGATTACTCATTATGGAAAGCCACTAAAAGATTGAAAAAGCCTATTGTCCATGCCTCACCCATAAAAAAAATAGATGGAACATGGGCTAGGAGTAATGAACAGAAAGCCACCATATTTGCAGAACATTTAGAACAAATTTTTCAAACCAACGATGAGGAAAGTTCTGACAACATAGAATTTACTGACACTTCCCATGATGACTTGAAAATACAACTAGTCACCCCAAAAGAAGTCAAAAATATGATCAATAACTTGACCAAAAAGAAATCACCTGGATACGACCTTATCACCGGTGAACTTCTTCAAAATCTACCACGTAAAGCCATAGTAAAACTCACAACCCTCATCAATGCCACTTTCTGACTAAAACATGTGCCTAGTATCTGGAAAGTGGCTGAAGTTATAATGATCCCCAAACCAGGAAAATCTCCTCTAGAAATTTCATCATACAGACCGATATCACTGTTGCCAATTATTTCAAAACTATTTGAAAAGATACTTCTAAGACGTTTAAAGCCTATTATAGAAGATAGAAAACTGATTCCCAATTACCAATTCGGCTTCAGAGAAAAACACTCTACAATAGAGTAAGTACCTACATAGAATTACCAACGTTATAGAAAAAACCTTAGAAGAAAAGAAAGTCTGTTCTACAGTGTTTCTGGATGTAGCACAAGCATTTGACAAAGTTTGGCATAAAGGTCTTATGTATAAGTTAAGAAAAATGCTTCCAAAGCAATTTGCAGATATTTTAGAATCATACTTAACAGAAAGGACATTTAGAGTGAGACAAGAAGATGCTTACTCTGATGTCAAACAAATAAAAGCTGGAGTCCCACAGGGAAGTGTTCTTGGCCCTGTCCTGTATCTATTGTACACCTGTGATATCCCAGAAATCGGAAACAACATTATTGCAACCTTCGCAGATGACACAGCCATCATGGCTACAGGTGTCACTCACAAAAAAGCCGTAGAGGAAGTACAAACCGCTGTCAACTCTATCTCTGATTGGACAAAAAAATGGCGAATTAAACTAAACGAGTCCAAATCGATTCATATAGACTTCACAAATTAAAGACCTAATTATACACCGGTGTATATTAACGGTCGTATAATACCATATGAAAATACGGCAAAATACCTGGGTATGACGCTGGACGCAAACCTCTGCTGGAAAGCTCACGTCAAAAAGAAACGCCAGGTGTTAGATCTTCGCTACAAGAATATGTACTGGCTACTCGGCAGACATTCAGCATTATCAGTGTACAACAAAGTACTTCTGTACAAACAAGTACTTATGCCTGTATGGGCGTACGGTATACAGCTTTGGGGCTGTACAAAACGCACCAATGTTGATATAATCCAAAGATTTCAGAACAAAGTACTTCGGAGTATAGTAAACGCTCCCTGGTATATTAGAAATGAGGACATCCACCGGGACTTAGGAGTGGACTTCGTAACCAAAGTTATAAAAAAATACGCCGAAGCACATGAACAAAGACTTCTACAACATGTGAATGTCGAGGCTATCCAGCTCCTTGACACCACGGACATATTAAGGAGACTGAAAAGGACCAAGCCTTTTGAGTTAGTTTAGTGAAATTAGTGTAATGTAGTGCCGATAGTGCTATCATTAAAGAACACAAGAACAGCGTGACTTTCTATAATTATAACTAGAGACTATAAGAAAAGTGCCAATGGACACATTCTTTACTCTTATGTATTTTTATCAAATTAAGTTATATTTAAATTACTTATTAGCCACAAGGCTAGATTGTAATTGTTAGGACGTAACCATTCAGTTACATCGTAATGAAAAAAAAAACCTGCAGTTATAAGAAATACTAAAAGTTGTATAAATATTCAAAACAATGATAAATATTGTTTGTTGTGGAGCATTGTTGCATCGTTGTATCCTGCTAAGAGCAACGTATGTAGAACTGCATCTTATCCTCACTTTTCGGAAGTACTTAATATTGAAGGGATTATATTCCCACCCACTATTAATGATTTAAAGCTTTTAGAGAAACAAAATATTGATTTAAGCATAAACGTTTACGGTCTTGATAAAAAATTTCATGTCACTGGTCCTTTATATTTGACTAGTTTAAAGAAAATTAATCATATAAATTTATTATACATAGAAAAAGAACAAAAAGGTCATTACTGTTTGATTAAAGATCTTCCACGACTAGTAAGACGTCAAATCACTAAGCATAATGGAAAATTGCAGTTTTGTGAATCATGTTTACTGTAAACATGATTCACAAAACTGCAATTTTCCATTTTTTTACAAGTAAGGCACGATATATTTCACATAAATGTTCTGAAATACTAGCAATATTACCAAGTGAAAATAGTAAATTAAAGTTTAAGCACTACGAAAGAAAATTAAAGATTAATTTTATAATATACGCAGATTTCGAAAGCATATTGTTAAATTGTGATAACAGATCAAGTGGTAATACTATTAACATAAAATTGCATCAACCATCATGTTTCGGCTATTACATTTGCTGTTCTCATGATTGCAGCTTGAATAAATATGTTTCTCATAGAGGTCCAGATTGTGTTGAAATATTTCTAAAATGCTTAATAAGAGATGTGAAACGAATATATAGAAAATTATCAAATACAAAGCCTTTGACTTCATTTACTGAAATGCAAAGAATCAACTATGAAATGGCCCGTATTTGTCATATCTGTGAACAGCCTTTACTAGGAGATAAAGTTCTCGATCATGATCATATTAGTGGTGAATATCGCGGAGCGGCGCATAATTATTGTAATTTAATATGTAAAGTATGTCCATTCATTCCAGTAGTTTTCCACAACCTATCTGGATATGATAGTCATCTTTTCATTAAAGAACTAACTAACTATGAGGGTAATATTAAAGTAATACTCTCTCTCTAAATCAAAGGAAAAATATATGTCGATAACGAAAAATATCTATGATGAAACGTTGTTTCGTCAAATACAAATCAAATTTATAGACTCATTTCAGTTTTTAAGTTCTAGTTTAGAAACGATATCAAAAACCTTAATAAACAATGAATATGTGCATCTGGCCAGTGAATTCAAAAACTACAATCAATTTGAGTTACTGAAAGAAAAGGGTGTTTTTCCTTACGACTATATTGATTCTTGGGCTAAATATGACGAAAAGAAGCTTCCACCTAAATATACATTTTTCAATAGTTTAACATCCCAGCATATAACAGATGTCGCATACGAACGGGCACAAAACATTTGGAATGCTTTTAATATTAATTCTCTCGGAAGATATAGTGACTTATATTTAAAGAGTGACGTTTTATTACTCTGTGACGTATTTGAAAAATTCAGACAAATGTGTTTGAAATATTATAAATTGGACCCGGCGCACTATGTGTCTTTACCTGGTTTAAGTTGGGATGCTATGCTTTTATACACGCGTGTTCAATTAGATTTGATTTCTGATTTAGAAATATATGAATTAATAGAAAATGGTATACGCGGTGGTTTGGCTCAATGTTCACTTAGATATGCTAAAGCTAATAATAAATATTTACCAGATTATGATTTAACAGAACCTTCTTCTTTTCTAATATATTTATATGCTAATAATTTGTATGGACATGCTATGACTAAAAAGATGCCCATATCAAACTTTTATTTACTAAACAAAGACGAAATATCGAAATTTGATGTGTTTAATGTCGAAGATGATGCAGATTATGGTTTTATTTTAGAAGTAGATTTGGGTTATCCGCGTCATTTACACGATTATCACAGTGACTTACCTTTTACACCGGAAAAACTAATACCTCCAGGCGGTAAAACTTATAAACTTACAGCAAACCTATATTATGATAAAACCAAATATGTTATACATTACACAAACTTGAAACAATGCCTTAAATATGGATTGATTTTAAAAAAGATCCATCGTATATTAACTTTTCGTCAAGACTGTTTTCTGAAAAAGTACATTGATTTAAATACTCATTTACGTCAGACATGTACCTCAACGTTCGAAAAAGACTTTTTCAAACTACTTAATAATGCTATTTTTGGTAAAACGATTGAAAATAGACGTAAACAAATAGACGTCAGATTAATTTCTAAATGTACAGACACAACAAATTTAACAAACAAATATGTAGGTGCTGAAAAGTTAATTTCAAAACCAAATTTAAAAAGCATTTACATTACAAATGAAAAATTTGTGGTAATTCAATTAAATCAAGAAAAAGTAACCTTAGATAGACCAATATACATCGGTTTTACTGTTTTAGAATACGCAAAACAACATCTATACCAGTTTCACTATGATTTTATTAAAAAGAATTATAAAAACCAGACGATGCTTTGCTACACAGATACAGATAGTCTACTTTATTATATAAATACCAATGATTTTCATGCTGACATTATTCAAAATATCTCACAATTTGATACTAGCAATTTTGCTGAAGATAACCCTTACGGAATACTTAAAAAGAATGCAAAAATTCCTGGTTTATTTAAAGATGAATTAGGAGGAGATGTGATTTCTGAATTTGTTGGCCTTAGAGCAAAATTATACTATATAAGTTCTGTTAAAACAAACATAAAGAAAGCAAAAGGTATATCAAAATATGTAACAAGAAATTTATCACTAGTTAATTATAAAAAAGCTTTGTTGAACAACAAGACATATAAACAAAAAATGAAGATAATAAAATCAATTAAACATGTCTTGTATACACAAGAAATTAATAAAATGGCTTTAAATAGGAATGATGACAAAAGACAAATTTTGCCAAACCAAATTTATACTTTATCATGGGGGCACCATAAATCTATAAAATGAATATACATTTGCCAGGTATGTTATGTTCCAGGGCTGAATTATATTTTACTTTTAAGGTACCTATTAGATATGATACAATGATGTAAAATGAAAATATATATTTTTTTATTATAATCTCATATATTGTCTTTTATTTTTCTATCCGCTAACCATTACATAGACAAGATGAAGTTGATCAAACAACCCACATCACTAAACATTACCAATATAAATTTTTGCGAAACTGCCCACCAAATCAGGCACAGTAATTTATTGCCCAATACTATCCGCTGTATAATATGCGGTCCCTCGAACTGTGGTAAAACTAACGTGATGCTCAGTTTGCTGCTGCATGAAAATGGTTTAAAATTTCAGAATCTTTATGTTTACTCGAAAACAACCTTTCAATCAAAATATCGCTTTTTAACTGAGGTATTAAGACGAGTACCACAAGTAAAGTTTTACGAGTTCAATGACAATAAAGAAGTGATATCTCCGAGCGATGCTTTAGCAAACTCTGTATTTATTTTTGACGATGTTGCATGTGAAAATCAAATAAATATCCGAATCTATTTTTCTATGGGTAGACATAAGCGAATCGATTGCTTCTATTTATCGCAAACTTATTCGAAAGTTCCAAAATAATTGTTGCGTGACAATGTTAATTTCCTTATAATATTTAAGCAAGATGATGTGAACTTAAAGCACGTATTTGATGAACATGTAAGCTCTGATTTATCATGGAATCAGTTTAAGGATATTTGTAAAATCGTTTGGAAACATCCTTATAACTTTTTAACTATTAACAAAGATTTCCCCCTAAATAAAGGAAGATACAGACAGAATTTTGATGTTTATTTTTACTTTAAATGATATTTTTCGTTTAAAAAGGAATAACATAGTAATCAGAATTTAGTACTATTTTATGTCCAGTTGAGCTCAGTTGTATAATAGAGGAAAAATGGAGAATAAAATTAAAATTGAATTAATGAAATCGGTTAACGCCGTAAAAAATAAACTGAAGCAAATTAAAAATAATGAACATGAACTGAACTTCTCACTTGATAAAATGCTAAAGCCAGTTTCAGAACCTCTTCAATACCTAGCGCATTTAAAAAAATATTCAAATAAACATAATATACCAATGTGACTTTTCTAGATCTAGACTATAGTAGGGTATTGCCATATAACCATTTCTTCTCTGTTAATTTAAGTAGACACCTATTAAGGCAAATACTACATATGACATACAAAGATGACATAAACAAATATAGAGAAAGCATTATGAAACAAAGGTACTATAAGACTTCTGTCCATAAAAGCACACAAACTAACCCAACTCATTGTGACCTAAATCATAGCGACCAAATTACAAGTGACTCTAATTTTGCAAATAAGGTGGAACCAATAAATCAAAATGATTGTGAAAATGTGTTTTTTCGGGAATAATTTTATGTATCTTATTCACCAGAACATTGATGGTCTCATTAACAAATTGAATCAAATGAATGAATGAATGAATATGAATGAATGAATGAATGAATGAATGAATATATTTTATTTCTCACCACAATAAACATATATGTCACAGTTTAAATGCTAGGTTACAAAGTAGGTAATATTCATAATATGTATTATATTGTAGGTGACTGGTGCCTAAGCTAGGCTCGCAGCCTGTGTTTCAGGTCACCAGGTCCCACTCCTTCCATGATTGATATATTGTGATTGTTATGTACCATTTATATTAACATACATGCAATAGGGCAATTTCTTAAATTTATGTTATTTTATTATTTTCGTTTATGCAGACAAGAATATACACAAAGTGAGCAATTAAATAATAATAATAATAATAAAAAAAAGGATTACAAGTGAGGAAGATTAGTATGTGTATGTGTGTGTGTGTGTGTGTGTGTGTGTGTGTGTGTGTGTGTGAGTGTGTGAGTGTGTGTGTGTGTGTGTGTGTGTGTGTGTGTGTGTGTGTGTGTGTGTGTGTGTGTGTGTGTGTGCGTGTGTGATTGTGTGTGTGTGTTATGGCGGTAGTAAGCATTCAGTATCTACGTAGTTTAGTGACTGTAGCCAGGCAGTTAGTTGCTTCTTACATCTATTCCTTGTCAGCGAGTAGATGTGTAAGACTTTATTTGACTTATTATATAGATAGCCACCCAAATGGCCGAAGAAACGTTGGGCGAAGTCGGTTCGGCAACTCGTTAGATGGTACTCCACAGGGTTGTATCGCCTTTTACCACTGGGAAGTGTAGGATCATAAATCAGCTGCGTATGCTGTCTTAGTATCGTGTGTAATATGAACAGCTGCCGTACGGTCAGAACTTTGCTTTCCCTGTATAACTGTTCAGTAGGGTATCGATAGGGTCGAAAAGAGGAGACTTTTAGGATAGCTCTTTGAGTTCTTTCTAGTTTTAATAGAACAGTCTTCAAAGCTCCACCCCAGGCGGTGATGCAGTAACTTATAATAGATTGTGCAAGGGCATAATAAACTGATTTGATAAGGGTTTCATCTACCACATGTCTCAAAGTTTTAAATACATAAATCAGTTTCCTCATTCTGTTACTGAGGGTGTTTATGTGTTCTTCGAATCTTAGGTTTTTGTCAATAATTATGCCGAGATACTTAGTTTTGTCAACCCTAGCGAGTGGCTTGCAATCACAAGTATGTGCTTGAGGTTCGGTACACGAGTGAGCAATGAGAGAAGGTTGAGTACTTATTTGGTTTGCACGTGTATTATTATTTATAGAGAATGTCATGTAGTTTGTCTTGTCAGTATTTAATGTCAATAAATTTATTTGTAGCCAATCTAGAACCACATTTAAGCCGTGTTGAGCATATCTATAAACTTTTTCCCATGTTTTTCCGCTGAATAGGAGAGCAGTATCGTCCGCAAAACTAATGATTCTGCCATGGGGGAGCGTCTGCATACCCAGGTCGTTCATATATATAAGGAATAGAGTAGGACCTAAGACACTGCCCTGAGGTGTGCCATACGTGAGTTTTTGCTCGTCGCTAATGAACCCATCGATCTTTACTCTCTGGGTACGTCCACATAGATAGTCCCTAAAAAGGTCTAACGGAACTCCCCTTATACCCAACTCTTCCATCCTTTGTACCAGAATTGGGACAGACACCGTGTCAAATGCCTTGGCAAGATCCAAGAATATGCCCAAGACCTTGTGTTTACTATCCATTTTTTCGACTATGTGATTGGTTAGATCATGAACTGCATCTGACGTGGACCTACCCGGTCGAAAACCAAACTGTGACGGTGCCAGTTGATTTTTACTCTCCAGGTAACTTATAAGTCTACTGTTCATGATCCGTTCCAGTATCTTCGACATGGTAGTAAGCACAGCTATAGGTCTATAGTTGTCAACACGGTTTCTGTCCCCACCCTTATGTATAGGATGGATTATAGCTTTCTTGAAAGCGTTAGGAAATTTACCCGTTGATAGTGCAAGGTTACAAATATATGTAAGCGGAGGAACTATTACACTCTCATGCCTCTTTAAGAAATCACCGGATATGCCGTCCCACCCTGCCGAGCAGGTACCACGTAGTGATCTCAGTATATTAGCTACCTCCTGCTCATCTGTTGGTAGCATCACCATAGAGTGTAACCTGTCAGGGATGTCCGGCTTTTTTGACAGTAACCTTCTACCCTTAATTTTGCGCGCTAGGTTGCCTCCAATTCCAGCAAAATACTCATTTATGCTATTAACGGAGAGCTGTGGTGTGCTCTTACAGTGTAGTAAGTGCATAGATGAATTTGCTTTTTTTGTACTCCTGTTTGTAATATTATTTATAGCAGACCAGAGACGCTTAGAGCTATTACCTGCTTTCATAATTTGACTTCTTTCGTAGTCTATTTTTAAGTTCTTTAGTAACTTATTGCAATAGTTTCGATACCTAGCGAAAGTTATCTTTAATACACTATTGTGAGGCGCCTGTTTAAAATTTTTGTGTAATCTATCGCGGTGCCTAATGCACCGAAGTAAACCAGGGGTAATCCATGGTTTTCTAGTTTGTTTACGGTTTGGAAGCTTAATAGTAGAAGTATTGTGGTCAATAAGTTGTTTAATTAATCGAGTCATGGTTTCCCCCGCTATATGAGGGTCTTGTGTACTATAGACATCTTTAAAGTCCAAGTTCTCCATATCAGCATCTATCCGGTCATAATCAATTCGCACAAAATATTTTTTTGAGTTTGTTTTAGGTAAAGACTTAGACAGGAACAGAATAACTACATCATGGTCGGTTAAGGCAGAGTGCGCCACTAGGCTGGAGGCAGGTAATCGAGTTTTCATGATAAAGTGGTCGAGGCATGATTTATCCTGCCGCGTAGGTATAGTATGGGCCGGTAGTAAGCCATATGATGCTAGTAAGTTCAAGTACCTATGTTTATCAGTTTCACAGGACTGGTCACATATATTAATATTTATATCCCCCGAGACAATAATATTACTATACCGAGATAGTCCGCTAATAGTAGTGTCTAGGGAATTTAAAAACCTGGTAATGTCCTTGTACCCTGGGGGGCGATATAACGCTAAGAGTACGGTACTTGCGTCTATTTTGATTTGAAGGCAGTTAGCATCCATGAATTGTGGTTCCTCTACCACGGGTAGCAGTTGATTATTAATATATACCACCACACCCTCATTTTGCGTCAGATTATTGGTGGTCTCATAGTGGTTATAGTTCGTCAAATCCGGAATATGGTGCGCGGAAGGCAGCCAGCACTCTGTCAGTACGATAACATCCCAGTCAACCTTAGTCCTAGTAAGTGTAGTCAAGAAGCGCGTCATATTTTTATTTATACTACGTATATTTTGAGTCATGATTTTAAGCGACCTCTGCGGTTTGAAATTAGATGGAATACAATTTTCTAATTCGCAGATACAGGAGTCCGAAACTGCTACAGCATCCAGATTTGTTAAATTGTTTATTGTGTTATCGAATGTTTATGACAAATATATCGAATTATGACATTCCTATTTGACACCTTAAGTAATTGTAAAATAGTGACGTTGCCGTTAAAGTTGTTGCGGATCAGATTACATATGGAATGGCTACTAGTTGGGTTTGTATGCGTGCTACATGTGTAAAATGTTTGAGGTTTGTTTGTGAGCGCCTGGCGAGCGTTAAGCTTCACACAGTTAATAAATGTAACTTGTAGGGTAGTTTGCGACAAAAGATATCGCGAAGTTTGAGTTTTGTTTTTGTGTGTACATTTGGTATGTGTATTATGAAATAATAATATTGGAAGTATTTTTAGGTTTATTGTGAGTAATGTTAATGTATGTTGTATGTTGTGTGTTGTAAGCAGAGTCAGTGATTTTACTAGTGCAGTAGTTAGTGTGTTGAGTTTTATATTATGTGTGGACAAGATTATAAGGTTAGTGGTAACTATTATAACAACAATACGATTCTGAAATCTTAGACAAATAGGCCCGACAATAAGTATGGTACACCGTGATAAATACGATACTAGTCATTTCTTGTTACGCAGTTTTACAAGGTCCTCTTCAGATCTAATAAGCTGGCTGGGCATGCCATCTTTTTCACGAATATAGACTTTTCCGTTAGCCACCCAACATTGTTCATATTCGCTGCTATTTACATACTCCCGAGCTAGGTAATGCAGACGTTTAGTCATCGCGGTGAGCACCTCAGACACGTATAAAGGTTGCTTAGTACAGTTTTCTCTTATGTGGGTTGTATTTAGACGGTTTTCCTTGTTTTGTCTGTTGAAGACTTTAGTGGATCGTAGAAACTCCTCTTTAAGAGCAGCTGACGTGAACTCGATCATAACTGAGCCTGGAGCGTTTGACTTACTCTTAAAACGGAATATGTTTTTTAATTTCAGAAATATTTATAGGCTTACTAACAACCATACCCAATTTTTGGATTGAATTTGTAAGAGATTCGTGAGTTTCCGGGTTTGACATCGGAAGGTTTTTAATTTCTAGGGATGTTGCCTTTTGGTGTCTCTCAAGGAAGTCTACCTTGGCTTCAAGTAGTTTTATTGTTTTTTTATTATGAAAACTATCTTCCTTTAGACTGTTTATTTCTAGCTGAGCTTCATCATACTTCTCAGATAAAAATATCACAGTCTTCTGAACCTCGTCAATTTGGGCTCTAATTTCAGAATTTTGTTTACGGATCACAAGATTCTGAGATCGAATACCTTCAAGAGCCGACTGCAATGTATCCATTTTATCGTTCTGCTGAGCATGTTTTTGTACTAGCTCGGCAATCATTCCCTTCATCTCTTCCATAATTTTTTCCATTCTCTCCCAGTCCTCCGCACTACGTTTTCTTTTCCTTTGGGTTGTGTTAGTTTTCGGACCAATATTCTTACCACTACTAGGGACTAGGTTTGATTCCGGGTTTGGCATTGTGGATTTTTATTTAATTTTATTAAAGTTAGTAGTTATAAGTAACAGGGCAACTCACGTAGGTAGATGTTTTCATAAAGTCTTGGTTTCCCGTTATTTGATTTTGAATGAGTCACGCCGATCACTGCACTCGTTGATCTTCGTGTATCGTTGGGCTATTGTATTGTTTCCGACTTCACACGAACGGCTTCCGATTGTCCTTGGCGACACGACGTCTACCGAGCGAAGGACGTTCGATGATCTATTTAATGATGACTCATGCACTTCTCGTAAAGATTTTGAAATTTTTGCAGTTGTTAAAGATGAAAAACCGATGATAGCTTTTAATTAGAATGATGAAATGGAAAACTGTTTGTTGCACTGAACAGCCTAACTCATCGGCCACAGATTGATATAATTTTTAATATTCCTGCAAAAACTTTTGATCTAATTTAGATTATATAAATCAACTGAGTTACGTAGTATGTATGGTACGTGTTAACACCTCGGAGGGGCGCGGGGAAAATGATGAATGTGTGTGCATATATATAATATGGTGGATGCGGGCAAGCACTTGGATATATTATGTGTAACAGAACATAATATGAAAAATGAGGATTTAAATTTACTTACTTTGGGTGGTTTCAAATTAGCTTCGTGTTTTTGTCGAACTGAGCGTCGGGGTGGCTCGTGTATAATGATAAAAAGCTGTTATGACTTTGAAAATATTTTATTGATAAGCTTGAGCAAATTCTCAAAAAAATCTGTTTCAAGAATGGTTTTAAAGTACTATTGTGCGGTGACTTTAATATTGACATTCTTAAACCAACGAATACGTCAACAGATTTCCAAAACCTAATATTGTCTTATAATCTAAAGTTTCAATTTAGACAAGCCACGAGGTTAGCTAAAAGTACAGGCCTCGATAACATAATACATAACATACGAGGTAGCACAGGTGAAATAATTGATTTTGCTGTCTCCGACCATACAGCGCAAACTATAAAATTTCCAGTTAAAAAGGTAGCAAGAATAACTTACTGGTTTAAATTCAAGCGTGACTACAGTGAAGACAATAAACAATTATTTAGGACATGTCTTAATAAATTAACATTTCAAAATGTATTTGAAGAAGATAACGCCAATTATGCATTTGACAAATTTCATGATATTTTTACCGAACACTATAATTTATGCTTTCCTTATAAGAGAATTAGAATTACATTAAATAGAAAACCTAAATGGGTATCAAAAGGCATTAAAAAATGTAGTAAAATAAAGCAAGAACTCCTGTGGAAGTACAGACGATGTCCAACCTCTTGTAATAAAAAAATTCTAAAATCATATTCGCAGAGATATAAAAAAGTTATTGCACTCACTCAAAGATCACAAAATGACTACCGAATAAAAATGGCAAAATGTAAATCTAAAGCTACATGGAAAATTATTAGCGATAGTTTACACAACGAACCTATTAAAAATGACTCTGAGTTGCTGTGTGACAATAAATTGATAACCAATCCATATGACGTAGCTAATGCTTTTAATAATTATTTCACAACAATTGACAAAATAAATGGTAATAGTGACATAACTTATAATATAATACATAATAAATCCAATTCTTTCTTCATGACTCCATGTGTACCAAATGACATCTTAAAAATAATAACAAATCTCAGGAGCACACACTCAGTAGGCTATGACGATATATCTACTGAAATACTTAAAGACGTGGCTTTGAGGATTTCTCCAGTGATGTGCCATATAGTTAACCTATGTATGTTACAGGGCGTGTTTCCAGAGAAACTGAAAATATCTGTAGTGAAACCATTATTTAAAAAGGGAGATCCTAAGGAAATAAGTAACTATAGACCAATTGCATTAATCCCAGTATTAGCAAAATTTTTTGAAAGGGTTATTTACGATAGACTGTCCAAATATTTTGAGACCAACAACATATTATCCGAAATACAGTTCGGTTTTCGTAAAAATAAAACTATAAATATGGCAATTTATAATTTCTTATCTAAAGTGACCACAGCAGTCGATACAAGAAAAAAAGCTACAGCACTGTTTTTAGATATGTCAAAAGCTTTCGACAGAGTAGATCACGACATCCTACTAAAGAAGCTCCATAGTTACGGAGTCAGAGGAAATGCTCAGACATTACTAAAATCATATTTAAATAATAGAACACAAATTACTCATATTAATAAAATGTGCACAAAAACTCGGACCGACACAGTTGTTGCCTCCGATAGGAAACAGATTCATTGCGGTGTTCCCCAGGGAAGTGTTCTCGGACCACTTCTCTTCTTAATATACATTAACGACATGCCAAATATAACTAAGCATTCTATAACATTGTTTGCAGATGATAGCTCTATTCTGTTCATTAATGAGGACCATAGTAATTTAGAACCGGACGTCGTTAAAACTTTGACATCAATTGAAAGCTGGTTGACATATAATAATCTAAAAATCAATATGACGAAAACGCACATTATGGACTTCAAGCAAAGACAAACCGATATGGTACTACGGGTTAAATATTTGGATACGACATTAACTGGAATTAACTCAACGCGCTTTTTAGGACTAACAATAGATAATAAACTAAATTGGAAATTACACATTGAACAGCTATGTGCAAGACTGTATCAATTCTCGTTTGCTTTGTATAAATTGTCTCAGGTGGCAAATCGATCCACAGTTATCACGGCATATTATGGCCAGGTAGAGTGTGTTCTCAGATATGGTATAATGTTTTGGGGCAATTCAACTGACAAGTTGCGAGTACTTATTGCTCAAAAACGCTGCATTCGCTCCATGACAGGTTTAAAAAAAAAGGAGTCATGCAGAACGAAATTCCGAGAGTTGGGTATTTTAACAGTTCCATCAATATATATAATTGAGGTTGCAACATTTGTTAAAGACAATCCACATTTATTTATCACCAATCCACCTGGTACTAGGCGCGAAGGTACCTTAAAAGTCGTACCAAGTAAAACACAGTTGTTACGTAGTAGTGTATTTTGTATGGCAACCTCCATTTATAATAAAATACCTGCGAGGATCCGCTTGGAAAATGTTAAAGTATTTAAGGGTAAACTCAAAAAATTTTTGACAAATGAGGCTTACTATTCCATTGACGAATTCTTAAACGATGATTCTCTCGCATGACATTATTATAGTATTTCATTCATTATTTATTTGATTATGTGTGTTTGACATTGTTTAAAGTATTTAATATTTATCTGATTATGTTTATTTGACATTGTTAAAGTGTTCACTATTATTTAATTTTTATTTTTGGTATGTTAATTTAATTTGTACACCATATTCCATGGTAGGACATAGCGCACTGAAATGTAACTTAGAATAAGAACTGTACACAAACCTATGATCCACAAATAAACAATTGAATTGAATTGAATTGAAACATGATGCAGAAAATACCGTCGAAAATTCCGAAGCAATCGAGTCAGATAAAAGTAACAGTAGCTATTCTTCTAAGTGCAGCAATTTCTACGATGCTGATGTGGATATTGTAAGCACTCCTAGAAATAATATAAAATACGAGTTAGAAACCTCATTAGAAAATGAAGATGTCTATGGTATTTACGATGGTCTTAATGTACCATTTGGAATAAGAACTGAAAACAAAACTTTAATGATGGGCAACTCAATAGTATCTATCAATTTCCAAAATTGATAATTCTAATAATAACACTAGATTTTTAGTTAAAATCGGAGATAAAACTTATGATTTAACCCCGGGACTAAAAGAACTTTTACTTCGGAAGAAACCTGATATGAAATCAATAACAAATGAAGATAAACTTGTATATAGAAATTTATTACATCTAACAAATGCGCATAAGAGAGATTTTAACCCTAATGGTCAAATAAGAGGAGATAAAGGAACTAAGTATCGATATATTATTAAACCATTATTTTCTGACCTTTTAATTGATAAAGAACCACCAAAACTTGGTGGTACCTTGCGTAGTTTACCAATACTTAAAAAATATAAATCCACCACTGACTTAGTATATTGGGATGACCCTAATGAATTAGTTGAAAGGTTAAAATTGTTAATAGCTTCTAGAGATGCTAGTAATACAAATCACGACAATGAGATTTTATCAATAATTGAAGAATTAAAAGAAGCTAATATAATTAAAGAATAAATACTAGTGTTATTTAGTTCTTGACAGTATTATACGTGTATTCAAATCATCGCTAATGAATTAGTACAAAATAATTAGTATAAAATATGTTAGCATGTTTGAAAGACCGTTATTTTTCAGTAAGAACTTAACATAATCACTCAAATAAACCGAGTTAAAATATTATAAACAATAAAGAATATTCTAATAATGAGTAAAGCTGATGTAGTGACCGAACTTCATAGAAATGCAAGGGTGAACTTTACTCGTAGAAAGGTTATTATGAAAGATATAGATGATCTGTGGCAAGCAGATTTAATTGATATGCAATCATTTTTTAAACAAAATAAGAACTATAGATTTATCCTCGCCATAATTGACACATTTTCAAAATTCGCTTGGGCTTTTCCCCTAAAAAGTAAGAATAAAGACGCTATTTGTAACAGTTTCAAAATATTGCTAGGTAATGGTCGAGTTCCTATTAATCTACAAACAGATAATGGAACAGAATTTTATAACATGAATCATTATTAATCATTATTCTACATTCTCAGCAAAAAAGGCTTCAATAGTTGAACGTTTTATTAGAACATTGAAATCGAAATTATATAAAGAATTCAGTTTAAATGGTAATTATAATTGGATAGATAGCACTCTTAATAATGTTGTTTATAAATACAATCATACCAATCATAGGACGATTAATGAATTACCAATAAATGTAAATAAATTTACCAAAGAAAAAATATTGGAGAGATATTATAATTCGATAAAAAATGTAAAAGAAAACAAAAAGTTTAAGGTAGGTGATTATGTGCGTATCAGTAAGTATAAAGGAACATTTGAAAAAGGATATACTCCCAACTGGTCAACAGAAATATTTAAAATCCGAAAAATACAAAAACCATTCCTATTACTTACTTAATTGAAGATACGATTCGAGGTCAGCCAATCTTAGGAGCATTTTATGCGCAAGAACTTCAGAAAACAAAACACCCTAACATATATTTAATCGACAAAGTTCTTAAAAAGAAAGGAAATAAGATTTTAGTTAAATGGTTAGGTTTATCCACCAATGAAAATAGCTGGATCGATAAGTCGAACTTAGTATTATAGGTGATTTATTAGGTGATAAGTACATAATAAATCAGTCTTATGATGGGTACTGGGAAGAGCAGTCTTCTCAATTGTCTTATAAATAATTTACCGTTTGAACTACACTTACCAGGTTATAATTATTGTGGCCCAGGTACGAAATTAATTAAAAGGCTCAAACGAGGCGATAAAGGTATAAATAAATTAGACGAATATTGTAACGATCACGATATTGCTTATCACAAATCATCAAATTTACAAGAACGTCACAAGGCAGATTTAATCTTACTCAAAATGGCAAGAAAGCGTGCCGTTGCCCCTGATGCAAGTGTTGGCGAAAAACTTGCAGCACATCTAGTAAATAAAGCTATGTATACAAAACTCAAAACAGGTTCTGGCTTAAAAAAATGCTATAAAAAGTCTTCAAAAACTATATCGACTGGAAAGTAAAACCTAAATGCAAGAAAATGGCGATACAATTAGCTATGGCGGCCGCTAAAGACTTAGCTGGTAATTCATCGGTTGAACTTCCCCGTGTTATACCGGTACCAAATTCTGGTGGTGTATTACCTTTAATTCCCATTTTTGCGGGATTGTCGGCTATGGGAGCTTTAGCAGGTGGTGCAGCTGGTGTAGCTAAAACCATAAATGAATTCAAAACCGCTAAAGACCGTTTAGCTGAATTGAAAAGACATAATGAAAAAATGGGAGCTCTTTGTATTGGAAAGGGGTTACATCTTAAACCAAATAAACAAGGATTTGGAATTTTTTTATCGAAAGGAAAAAACTGAAATGTCGGCTACCCAACCGAGCTTTAACTAACCTGGATATTTTGAAATATGGAAATAATATTCCCTACTTCGGAGGTGTATTCATGAGAGATGAACTCCCGAATACACCTTTGGATAAAGAATGTGGAGTTATAAATTTAGATACTTCTAAAAATCCAGGTTCTCACTGGGTAGCCTATGCGAAACATAAAAATTATATAGAATATTTTGACAGCTATGGTAATTTAAAACCTCCAAAAGAACTTATAAAATATTTAGGTTCTAAAGTGCACTATAATTTTGATAACATTCAAGGAGATCGTCCTTTTAATTGTGGACATCTTTGGTTAAGATTTTTAATAACGTTTTGGTGTAAACGAGGAATAAAATAACCAGTATCTTGTGAATGTGTTCAGTTAGAAAGTATGTCTATGACAATCACCATCTCCGGAAATAAATCAGAATTAGATTCATACTTTCAGCCACCTCTAAGTTTGTCCGGCCAATACGAGTGTGGTTTACTATACTTCGCTGCAAAATTAAATAATCTTCATGAAACTGAAGTACCACTTTTAATCAGAATCGAGTGTGATCTTGTACACAGTTCGTATTCAGATGGTTTAGCAACTCATATTCTTCATGAATTTCCATTTATTAAAGTTGCAGATAATTATTGTATAGAAAAACAGCAAAAAGTTATATATTTCCCAGTGAATAAAAATATAATTTCTTTTATATCAATTAAGATTATAGATCAATTTGGTCGCGAAATTACTGTCAGAGAAGAATACATTTTACTTCGCATTCATTTGAGAAAAATAAAATGTTAACATTTTATAAAAAACCTGCAATAGATATAAAGCATCGTATTTCTTCGTCAACCTCGAAGGTGCAAAGACGTAAACAAATGAAGGCGAATAAGTTGATTAAATCAAATAAAGACTTTCTCCAAGCTCTCGGTTTCAAAATATGAATATACTACAAGTAACAGGACTACCACACTTCGATAATTCAATTGAAAGTTATGAAATCCATTCATATAATCCCTACAATAACAGTTTTAGAGAAAACGATGAAATCAGAATTCCTATACATCAACAAGACATATACGTGCTACCATCAGCCAGTTCTATTTACATTGAAGGCCAAGTCAAACTCTTCGGAAAAGACAGGAACCCGATTAAAAAACCTGTAACGTTTACTAATAACTATATCTTGTCTTTGTTTCAAGACATCAGATACGAAGTGAATGGTATTGAAATTGATCGTATAAAAAATTCGGGAATTACATCCGCAATCAAATCATATGTTTCGTTAAATGAAGGTGAAAGCAAAGTTGCTGCTTTATGGGGTTGGAACTTAGAAGGATTTAAAAGTGAAGATCATTTTCATGCACTCATACCGTTGAATAAAGTTTTAGGCTTTGCAGAAGATTATAACAAAATATTGATTAATTGTAAACATGAACTAATATTGAATAGAAGTAATTCTAATTTAAATAGCGTTATACTCTCTGATGATATTGTATATTTTCAAATAGAAATACAAAGAGTACAATGGAGGGTGCCTCATAAAAGTGTCAGATCGAGAACGATTAAGTCTTTTGAAACAATTAGAAAAAGACAAACCTATTCAAATTGCCTTTCGAAATTGGGATTTGTATGAGTACCCTTTACTACCTAAAACCACAAAACATTCTTGGGCAGTTAAGACTGCATCACAATTGGAAAAACCTCGATATGTAATTTTCTGCTTACAAACTAATAAAAAAATAATAAATTAAAAGACAGTTCTTTGTTCGATCATTGTGAAGTGACAAATTTAACACTATTTTTAAATTCACAATATTATCCATATGAACCTCCAGGGTTGAAATTTTCTGAAAATAAGTACAGTATATTATACGAAATGTACGTAAAATTTCGTCAGTCGTATTATAACGATTGTTCAAGGCAAAACGATAGTATCAAAACGGGACCTGTAGATGTGCGATTGGAGTTTGAATGTTCAACATTGATACCAGATAACACGTCTGCTTATTGTTTAATCATAAACGATCGACTTGTGGAGTATAAACCTTTAAGTAACATTGTGCGCAGATTGTCATGACTGCCATTGTAGATGTACAGGGTTTCAAAACAGAAGCAAATGAATTTATTATAAAGGAAATAGCTATATTGTGTAATAAAAAAATACAGGTGTTTTTAATAAAGCCACCATTCCCATTTTACGAATTGACGAAACAAGAAAGACGACAAGTATCTTGGATTGAGCGTAATCGAAAAATATACTGGCGAGAAGGTGATATACCTTATTCAAATTATGAGTATTTTATTCAAGACATTTTAAAGGATAAATATATTTATGTCAAAGGCAGTGAAAAAGTTTGGTGGTTAAAAAGTGTAATATATAATGATAATATTCATAATTTAGAAGAAAAAGATTGCCCTAGTTTATTGAGTTTATATGATAAATATAACAATTCTCAAGATTTGTATAGTTGTATCTAGGAGTGGGCGATATATACCGTATACATATATCGTATACGTATATCGGCAGTGTAACCATGTACATGGATACGCGCACAGTCAATATACATATATTTCAATATCGGTCGTACTACCACAGACAGCGTCTACTTTTTTACTCTTTGGGTATTGCGTGCCGTATCTGTCTACTTCTCGTATCATATATATTGACAGTACCTATGTATTAATGTATCCGATATCTCAATATCATATATATTGATGGATATTGATTTGGTACGTGTAGAAACGCAAAACATGATTTGATTTAGATTTGATAAAATATTTCGAACATCTATGATACTCTGACTTGAAATAGTTTTTCTCTCTCTCTCTCTGCACCTACATTCTTGTAAATAAATGAATTTGATTTGAAGTATTCTGTACATATAAATGAAGACTATTGAATATTAGACTATGAAATGAATAATGTGAAATTATTACCTAATATTAATCGATTTTTGAACGAATCAAGTGCGTGAAAGAGAAAGTGTGAGACAGCTATATCGTTGACCTTGACCGCGCGTAAGAATATTACATACCTACTTCGTTTAATTTTGAACATTAACCAGACAATTGAAGGAATTTTTACAGCATTAAGTATGCTAACGTCGCCTTAAAGACGTATAAGATGGGAAATTTGAATCATATCGGGCGTGTCTCGGTAGCCGAATTGGTCAGGCATTCCCCCTGTAAGGGAAAGACTGCGGGTTCGAGTCCCGCCCGAGAAGATTCTTTTTCCCTATGTATTTGATTAACCAGACGTTATAGGGCTTAAGATAGAATACCTGATCTACTAAACACCTGTGTAGTGTGTCCTAAAGGTATATAAAAAATATCATACTGTTTTCAACTTAACGACTAATTATTATTTATGGTGGATTTTTAAATGAGATTTATTTTTATTGCTGCTATGACCTGTGACCTTGACTACAAAAATCGAATTTTTGCTTTGATTTCGAAATATTGAAATTGAATTAATAATAAGAGTGTTTTATGGTTGGTAGATTGGTTATTTTTTCCTAATTTGGGAATTTCCTAGCCTTTGGGTATTCTTTGAATAGGTAGTACGCAATTATTCGGGTACAATAATGGTGAATGCCAACTAGGTGGTGTCGGTAAATGGTGCATGAATAAAAATACAATAGGTAGGTACCTATATATACTTTATTCTAGGTAGGTACGTAAATCAATCAAAATCACCATTACGTATGAATAAAAAATAGATTAATAACCAATGATATTTTATACAAGATATGTTACGTTCATAGTAACTGACTCCTCAAATTTGATCCAGCAATGTGTCAGTGCACAATAGTTGACAATTAGCGTTAAAGTAGTATAAAAGATATGATAAGCACGTGAGTAAAAAAGATAGATATAATTCGGAATGATTCGGACTGCAATCGTCTCGTTCGTTCTAGTATGGCTTTTTAGCATAGATTATGATTTTGCTGAACAGAAGGGGTATTTCTTTGGTAGGCAAGAAATGAAATTCGATGAAAAAATAATACGTCATTATTTACTTCGGAAAATGATAACAATTAAAAAAGATAATAAAGAAACTTCTCGAAAATAAAACCATAGTGACGCAATGACGTTATAATAAAAAATTAAACGCCTTCAAATGAATTTAATTTATTTCTTTTCTGCCTCTTAGAAAGTTTTTTATATCGGGATTATTTTTATGAGCAGAATGAAGCCGAACAGTGGTATATTTGTCAATTATTTATATTCTTCCTCAGCAATGTTCGACCGTATTTCGAAGTATATCTCTCAGTGGCTTCAAAGCGATTGCTACAAATTCTGCTGCTTTTTGAAGGTGTGCAGTCAAACTCATTTCGTTGTTCCCTGACAATTGCAATCCACTCTTGAAGTCGAACTTCATTAGTCGGAAACCTTGAAAAAAAAGTTAGGTTATTACAATTATTTAAAGGATAACAAATAAATAAAACAAAAATTTTGTCACTGAATTTAAAATAACAAATAAAACTGAACAACATGTCAATTATTACTTTAGTACCTAGGCAGTAAAGTGAAAATTACCCTATGTCGCATCTGTACTGATAATCTATGCAAGCAGTGTTGTTGTGTCCTTGTCGTACTTATATCAAAAAGTGTTTCTGTCTTTTTTCTCTGCCGCCATTATTTTAAAAATATTATTAAACCAATTTTAATGAAATACACTGATAAATCGGTAATATTGTATGTACTTACATGTGATAGGAGATCCCTCGTGTTTTATTAATTTAATATCGTAATTTGTACACTTTTTATGAAACACGATGGCATTTTTGTTGCAATTTTATTATGCGCTTACATACGTGACAACTCGGCGTTTGCCAGACATATACTAAATGCGATACGTCCCAATTGGGACGTTTTCGCGTCTTCACCAGGCGCACTTTAATAACATATCTGCCTCTTTTTTATATGTAATATCATTGTTAATAACATATAAAATGATGACTAGGTAGGTATCATCATTTTATATGGTAGGTACTGATTCTACATCTTCATACTATACTCACCTACTGAATGATGTACCTATTTACCATGCAATGTTTTGAGTGTTCCTACCTATTTATTCTTCGTGATCAAAACGTTTGCAGCAGTCCCTAAATAACGGAAATTCGAAACAATTCTTGGTAAATATAACTCTAATAGTAATGATAGCGACCATGACAGTTTCCTCTCGAGGTTGGATTGAGAGGTCAGACAGCAATCGCACCCATAAAAGCCATATAAGCCAAATCAAAAGTATAACAGCCAATCTTATTTATTATAGAATTGGTTACATTATTAAAGAAATGGTATTTGAGAATTGTTGAAAATGGTGGCAAAACATGATAGAATTTTATAAATATGGGGTAAATCCAGAAACTCGATCTAGCAATCCTGTAGACCCTCTCACTCTCACTTTCTCAACTTTCTTTCCTTGCGACTGTTTGTTTGTGCTGCTTTGATTTTTTAATTTCGAAGCTTTACATGTGCATTTAAATTTGTTTAGTTACGAGTATCTACTATAAGTGTACTTTCCATAGTTCTTTGTATATATTAGGATAGTTTTGTGGAAATTGAAATAAGGATAAATAGTTGTGTGTAAAATAGTGTAAATAATAACGGTAGTGTTAATAGACAATAATAAGTGTATATAGGTATATAATAATTTTAATCTCAAAATGTCTCGTCCAACTACGAGCGTACTTTGGAATTATTTTGAAAAGCACGATATTGTAGAAAAAAAAGCAAAATGTCGAATTTGCTGCGACATATATAGCTACAAAGGATCCAGTGGTAACTTAAAGGCTCATTTGAAAAAGAAGCACATTAATGAATTCGCAATAGTTAGTGCAGCACAGCAGGATCACTTGCGATCAACGGATCGACAACAACAGCCGTTATTGCCGTCAAGTTCTGTGGAGACAGCGGCAGCAAACAATGATCCTGTCCCCGGTACTTCGTCTACCATAGACCTTCCCCAGCGCTTTCTAGCTGTTCCAAGGCAGCAAACGATGGAACGGTATGGGACCGCAAAAAGAGTTACGAGTGAGGAAAAAAAAAATTGATCGGGATTTATTGGATCTTTTCGTCGACAGTTACCAACCTTTTTCATTGGTAGAGGAGAGAGCGTTCAGAAAATTTGCGCGCTGGATTCCTGGCTACCAACTGCCTAGTCGAAAAACCATATCGACGGCTCTATTACCGGCGTTATATAATGAGACCAAGGCCAAAATGAGGATGGAGCTAGGTCCAGATTTCAATTATTCGGTGTGCGTGACGACCGATTTATGGACGTCAAAATCCAATGAATCTTATATAGCCGTCACTGGCCACTACATGACTAGTGATTTCATATTAAAAACGGTTTTACTCGATTGTTGCCAATTCCAGGACGCTCACACTAGCGAGAACATTCAATTGACACTTCAAAAAATTATCGCAGAATGGGATCTGCAAAACAAAATAAATTTTGCCGTTAGTGACAATGCGCCTAACATACAAAGGGCCATACAAAATATTGGATGGAAGCATTTTGGATGCTATGGCCACAGTCTTAATCTAATCGTACAAGACTCATTGACTAGAATCCATGTAACATTGGATAAAGTGAAAAAAATTGTTAGGTATTTTAAGACCAGCAGCTCGGCCTTAGAAAAGCTGCTTAAGGCACAAACGGCTGACAAAGCAGACTGTGTGCCGAAACGCCTAATCCAGGAAGTTCCTACAAGGTGGAACTCGACCTTCCACATGATACAAAGGTTCGTCCTTTTGGAGCAATACGTGAGGGCAACACTGGCGGTTTTAACTGGAACAGGGCTTGTAACAAGATTCGGTCTTATCGAACGGAGTAGGACTTTTGGCGTCAGCACCTTTTTAGACCCTCGCTACAAATTGACCGTGTTCGGCGACCAAAACGAGGCCAAAAATACAAGAAGCTATGTCCAGGACCGGCTAACAGCCATGATCGCCCAAGAAATGGCGCAGCAACGGTCTACATCATCCACAAGCAGCACTCCCATGGATGGATTTCGGGGAATTTTACACGAAATCGTTGGCCAGAAACAGGCGCAAGTGGGAACTCCATTGTCGAAAGCTATAAAAGAGCTTGACACTTACGTCAATGACGATCCGCTGCCAGTCTTCAATGGAGACAAGTGGAATTGTCCACTAGAGTGGTGGCGTAGTCATAAGTTCACCTACCCCCACCTCGCTAAGCTCGTACAAGGATACGGTAACATCATGGCCTCGTCTGTTCCATGTGAACGTAGGGTAAACTCGCATAAATAAGTGACTCATCTAATTCAGTGATATGAAGTTTAAATACTTCCACCGCTCTGTAGGTGTCAAATTCGGAATATTAATATCAACCATATTGTAAGGCAATTAAGCTTCTATTGGCTTGTAAAATTTTGGTTATACTGTGCGAGTGAGACAGTAACAATCGCGTGATATGTCCTTGAGCGCGCCATTTTGAACATCGCGTCTGCAGCGTACGAGTGTGCTCTAACATATTATTCATTTTAAAATATAAAACGTAAGCGTACCATTCTGAAATTTTTAGGAGTTATTGAGCGTAGTACAACCTTCCATGTAGTATAAATAAATTTAACAAGTTCTTAATAGTTTTCACATAAAAGCTTATGTCCTGGAGGCTAAGAATTAACGCATTTCAAAATTTCAACACGAAACTGCATCACCAAATTAACCAAGGTAAGTGTAACATTTATACAATTCTTATAATAGCAAATGTTTTAATACGTGTACTTACGTAATTTAAATTTATAAGCATATTGTTATTGATATATAACGTAAAAAAATGCTTCCTATCACTTTTAATTGATTTTTGATTATTTTTATCACGGAATTAAGTGAGTCGTTTTATTTCAGGTGCCATGGAGGTAAATTCAAAAACTAACAGAAAGTATAATGAAGCAACATTAAAATCTGCTATTGAAAGCGTTTTAAATTCAAACATTAGTCTGTATAGGGCATCAAAGGAATACAATATACCATGGAGTACCTTAAAAGCTAATGTTGAACGAGTGAAAGAAGAACGCAAGCAAGGCGTAACACAAATTCAAATGCTTAAAGTGGGTAGACCATTTTCTTTGTCACTTAGCTTAGAACAAAGTTTACTGTCATATATCATACAAATGCAAGAACTAGGATTTGGTTTGACTGTTAACCAAATAAGGCAAATGGCTTTCTCATTGGCCGAGGCCGACGATATTAAGCATAAGTTCAACTCTTACAAACAATGTGCTGGTTGGAATTGGTGGGTAGGTTTCAAAAATCGTTATGGATTAAGTTTGAGAACTCCCGAAAATCTCTCTTCTGGTCGTGCTATTTGCTCAAATCCTACAATAATTGCAGATTTTTATGAAAAATTAGAGTCTACGTTAATTGCACACAACTTGATGGATTATCCAGACAGAATTTGGAATTGTGACGAAACGGGTCTGATGTACGTAAATAAACCTACAAAAATTGTCACCAAAATAGGAAAAAAATATGTTTATAATAGAACTTATGCTGAAAAGGGTACCACAACCACGGTACTAGCTTGTATTAATGCCGCTGGACATTTTCTTCCTCCTTTAATCATATTTAAAGGGGTCAGAAATATCCCTGAACTATCTAGGGGATCTATGCCGAACAGTTTAACACGTCTATCACCAAAAGGTTGGATAAATGCTGACTTATTCTATGAATGGCTGAAATTTTTTGACCAAAATATTCCTCCAGCAAGACCCGTGTTTTTAATAATGGATTCACATGCGAGTCATATAGGCCCAAAAGTGCTCGAGTATGCTAAATCACACCAGATAATATTATTTACTATGCCTGCTCATACAAGTCACCTTTTACAACCTTTGGATGTAGGAGTTTTTCGACCACTAAAAGCGGCATGGCGGGCCGAGTTGCAAAGTTTTAAGCTGAACCACCCTACCACAGTACCCACAAGATTTGATTTTCACACATTTTTAACACCGGTATACGAAAAATGTTTTACACCTACCAATATACGAGCAGGGTTTAAGAAGGCTGGAATATACCCAATGAATAAGAATGCCGTATGCTCAGATGCCATTGCGCCTTCCAAGTTATCAGATCAGTCTGTCTCTACAAGACAACTGTTGTCAATGGAGGAAGTGGATATTGGTGTGGACTACGATGCAGAAATTCCGCACTCAGAAATTGATAGAACTATTGATGATCCTCTTTTTGAGCAAGTAGTTAACGCTTGTAAACCTTCTACCTCAGCTAATACATCGACTCGAACATTGAATGGTAATGCTCCTGAATTATTAGAAATGGAATGCGAAGTCATAAAATCTTGTACTTCAACCACTAAAGAAGTACCAGGATCCAGGAAAATTGAAATACATGACATATTATTGTTACCGAAATGGCAGCCCACAACCAAAAAGCGACAAAGGAGAACCGTGCCCAAAGCCCAGTGCTTAACCCCAATAGCCCCCACTTCTACTTTAAATATATCTTCAAGTCATAAACCTGAAGCTAAGAAGAAGCGGCCACAGTCAAGGGAAACAAAATCTTCGATTGAGGATGACTGGATTTGCAAAACATGCAGGGGCACTTACTCACAAGATGCAAACCTAAAAAATGGAGCCAAATGGATTGCGTGCTCATTTTGCACCAATACGTACCATACTCTATGTCAAACTCAGATTATACCCGACGATCAAGCTATTTTTATGTGTGACGATTGCTGCCTTATGAATGACTCAAGCGGTGAAGAATAAAAAAAAATACGGTGATAAAATTATAATTTTAATTACTAATCTCAAAATGGCAATATTATTTGTGATTAATAGTCATGTTTATTTAATAAGTATAATTTGATTTCTATTTCTATTGTTTTTGTTGTAAAAATAATAATGACTCATTTAATTCGGTTATATCACAATTAGAGGAGTGCTATCACTGAATTAAAGTGACTGTCACAGAATTGCCTAAGTCACTGCGCAATTAGTAAGTTTAAGTTTTATTAAGTAAATTAATCTAAAGCTAAGATTTCTATTGCTCATATGATAACGAAAAGTCTGATTAATGTACCTACTGAAAAAAAAAAAATTTTTAAAGTTAAAAACACTTGTTTTATTCATTTTTCTTCTTTATCACACAATTAGCCAAGTTCACCCTACACATCAAATGTGAAGACGGGACGGAGCTAAACAGTTCAATACCACTAGGTAAGTTCGCAAGTGTTTTTCAAGCAGAGATCTTTGCCATCATGGAGTGCGCGGATATGACAACACACCTGAACACAGGGAAGGTCACTATCTACAGCGACAGCCAAGCAGCGCTGAGGGCACTAGGCAAGGCAGAAACCTCCTCGGCAGTGGTCAAGGAGTGTAAGAAGGCGTTAGGAAAGCTGGCCAGAACAGCCGAGGTGACGCTGGCCTGGGTACCCGGCCACGAAGGCAACGCGGGTAACGAGGCAGCTGATGAACTGGCCAGAAAAGGAGCTGATGAAAACCAGGTGGGCCCTGAACCCAGGCTGCCAATTGCCCATAAAATCACTAAGGGAGTCATCAGCCGAAGCATAGTGGCAGAGACCAATAGAAGATGGAAATCATCGCCTGTAAGAAAATAGAAGAAAAAAAAAAAATAGAGGGTAAGAAAATTTTGATAGGAGACAATTTATCTTCACATTTGTCCATTGACATAATACAATTATGCCAGGAAAAGAATATCCATTTTGTTTTTCTGCCCGCGAACTCAACCCACCTTACGCAGCCATTAGATGTGGCAGTATTTCGTCCTATGAAAATGATTTGGCGTAAATTGCTTGACAAGTGGAAGAAAACTGATGATGGGCGAACCCAAACTTGTGTTCCCAAAGGATGTTTTCCACAACTACTAAAATTATTGATGGATGAACTAAGTTTTAATGCAAAAAAATATATAATAGCTGGCTTCAAAAAATGTGGAATCTATCCAATAGATGCCAATCAAGTTTTAGGAAGGCTGCCTATGGATACAAATAATGAAGAGGTAAGAGTAACAGCTATTAATGATAGTTTTTACAATTTTTTAAAAGAAATGCGCTTTGGATCTATGAATATACGAGAACCCAAAAAGAAAAGAAAGCTGGAGGTAGTAGCAGGAAGAAGCGTAAGTGCTGCAGAAGTAGAAGTAAGTGAAGATCAGGAACCAATCCAAAAAAAGAGAAAGCCTGTAAAGCAATCGGTGTTAAGTTCAAAAGGAAAAGGTATCGGAAAAAAAACCACAGGTAAAATTGATAAAGTACAACTAGTAAAAATACTTTAGTAAATGACCAGAATATAACACCATTTGGATTAAACGATCTTGATGTAGATTCTGAGTTGATTTCACAACCTTTCAATTTTGACATTGACTCCATGCCAGTTATAAATTTCTGATAATTTAGATTTAGAAATAGAAAACATTCAAGTAGAAAACAAGCAGGAGCCGAAAATTAAGATCATATCAGATATAAAATTTAAACTACCATTACCATTGAAAAAAGATTGTAATCCAAACGTATGCACCCGTCCAAAGAGAAAAAGTCTGGACGTGTACAAGGACGCAGGAGAGATTTTAAAAATTTTAGAAGAAGAATAGTTTTTATAAATATATAGAATTAAATTTTAGTTTATGTGATAGAAGAATACCTATATTTTGTTATTTGCCAGATTGATTTTTTATTAGATTATATTTGTAATTTACCAGACTATTTGAAATAGTTGGATATGGACCGTAAGATGATGACACCAAATTCCAAATTTACTGCCAGTCCAAGCGAACCAGCGCTATGACCATAATTTTCCTTTTCGTCACTTGATAGGTATTTAAACCCCTAAACAATTTCCATCCTGTAACAAATTACTTGGAAATTTGGGCTATCATTATCTTACAGTCTAAAATCGTTTGCTAAACTTTTGTACCTACAATACTAATGTAAGATAGGGAGATATGTAAGTTTATCCAAAAAGCGGACACGTTCCTAAACAAATACGAAGAGACTGATTTTAGTTTTAAAAACTGTAATTAACATAACATAAACTCACGCCTGTATTCCCCGAAGGGGTAGGCAGAGGTGCTAGCACCCACATTTCGCCAGTTTATGTTTAGGTCCCAATGTAATAGGTGGCGAGCCTATTGCCATTAACCGGGCACTTATAAACCTGCGATAAATACACACATAACTTCGAAAAGCATCGATAAGTCATTGGTGTGTGCCATGGTAAACCTGGGATCGAACCCGAGACCTCGTCTCAGCAGTCCATTACCCATACCACTAGGCTGCTGTAATTAAAGTCATATTAAGATAATAAATGAAAAATATCTTTCAAAGTATTTTTATTGAACACGTTTTTTATTATAGGTAGGTACTTTGTACTGATTAACTGGCAGCTGACAGCCCTAGTTAACATTCCGATTAACCCCTATTGCGAACTTATTATCCCCAACTGGGGTAAATTGGAATCCGATGGGGATTTTCTTAATTTTCTCATAATCTGATAATAATCTGGGAATTTGAAGTTACTAAACATCTAAAAGAACTAACCACACACCCTTGGACATACTTTGATATACTTTACGCGTTACGAAAAAAGGTTAAAAATCCAGTTGAAAGTCAAGATTGCACCAATTTACCCCGTTTTACGGTACTAGTGATTTTACCCTACAAATCTTTCAAACAAACCTTGTCCTGTCCCATTGTGGAATGCTATAAAAAGCTCTATCTAACCTTGGGACTCGAGAGCCTTGAATGTCAAGTTCAAAAGCAGTAGGTATTCCTAATTCGGGTGTCAACTCCGTGCAACATCATACGTATTGCACTCGAATCGGTGCTATCGATGTCCTAATTCTAAATATAAAACTTGCCCCTAGGACCCGGTGCCTCGCACCCCTTGCACCTGTTATAATTGTATGATGTGATCATGAATGCCCAGATAATTAAAAACATAACATTATTACGGCTTTATATTTGCGGTAGAAAATAAAATTTTACATAAAAAGGTACCTACAATACCAAATTCACGATTGTTATGTCAGAGAAGACATTGAATATGAATGAATTGTATTTTCTTCTTATGTTTGCATGCTTGTCACAAAGAGGGTTCAAAACAACACTCCTCCTTACAATGATTAAGCGTTTACTTAGGTTTAGATGTTGAGGCCCTGGTAGGTATTTGAAGTTTCTTTGTATCGCACACTAATTATTCCACATTGTATAATAAAGAAGTGTTTTCTCAGGTCGATGTGTTTTAATTTGCTACTTAGGATAGCATTTTCACATAGCTTCAATGCCACTGGGTTATCACTGAAAATCATTCAGATTCATCAAACACTGCTGTCATGTCTTTCAGCAGTAGACTTAGATGGAGAGCTCTTTCACAGCTTCGGATAGCGACATAATAATAATTATATTCTTCATTCAGCATAAGCAGTTGACATAGTAGATGCTCTTTGCTTCGGAATCTCAGCTTACAAGTTACAACCCCGCTCTGCTACCACTTTAAATAGTACATATAAATAAATATTTAATAAATATTTCACAACAATAAAATAAATATTTCACAACATTCTACACAACGCTATCTAGACCCATGGTAAGCTTTTATAGCTTGTGTTATGGAATCTAGAATGCGGATAAACATACTTATATACTTTTTTTTTTTTGTAAATACATACATATTATACATAGAAACACCCAGACCAATGCAAATAGCCATATTCATGCATACAAATATTTGCACTGAGCGGGAATCGAACCCGCGCCTCCTGCGTGGCAGTCGCGTGCACTACCGCCACGCCACGGAGGCTGTCGTCTAAATAAGATAAAATATAAATAGGTAATATTTGTATGATTTGATCATAAATGCCCAGGCAATTTAAACTAAATTATTAATGGCTTTACATATTATTTGCGGTGTAGGTGTAAAATAAAATGTCTTTTTTTTTTTTTTTTTTTTCCTTCTATGGCGTTCCCATTGATTCCGCCAACGACTAAAATAAAATGTCATAATAAAATTATTTTAATGTCAGATGACAGATAGTTTTCTTTTTTTTTCTTTCAATACTCTGCCAGTTAAGAGTATTTATATCAAAAACGTTTTACAAATTACGTGAATGTTGCTCCATTGTGTGTGAGAAAGAGATGGCGCTATACAGTATGACAGAACGTATAGCGATCTCTCTTTTCCGTCTTTGCAGGCACAAAAATAACCTTACTCAAATTCGTACTAATAGAAATAATCCACACTTTACTTGGTAATTATAAGTTTTATTCCCAAAACAATACTTATTTTATCCCACATCGGTTTCAGCGCGCAATCGAAAAAAGGAATGGCCGTTCGTTCGAAAACAACACCTTCAATACTTTTTAGTCAAGTAAAATACTTTTAACAGATTCAAATTCTATAAGGCTATTCCAAATACAAATTAAATTGCCAAATAAATAATGATTTCTAACAATCGGCCATCCTGAACATTGTCTGTCCTCAGACACATGAAGCAAAATATGACATATTTAAATAAATGTTATTTTATAAATCTAACAACTCTCTTGTTTTAATTGAATTTACTTGTTTGTAATTGGACATACTTATAATTATAATTCACTAAACTGAATACAAACTAAAATAGCGTAGGTAAACAAACTGACTAACTAAAAATGATTTTACACAGGCTGTATCGGTCGCTTGTCGAGGTGCTCACTCGTAAGATACCGCGTACACGCACAGGGTGTATCGGTCTCTGATCGTGGTGCTCGCTCGTAAGATACCGCGTACACGCACAGGGTGTATCGGTCTCTGATCGGGGTGCTCGCTCGTAAGATACCGCGTACACGCACAGGGTGTATCGGTCTCTGATCGGGGTGCTCGCTCGTAAGATACCGCGTACACGCACAGGGTGTATCGGTCTCTGATCGGGGTGCTCGCTCGTAAGATACCGCGTACACGCACAGGGTGTATCGGTCTCTGATCGGGTTGCTCACTCGTAAGGTACCGCGTACACGCACAGGGCGTATCGGCCTCTAAGTATAGTTTTGTAAAATACCGCGTACACGCACAGGGTGTATCGGCCTCGGTTTACATATTAAGTTGAAACATACCACGTACAAGCACAGGGTGTATCGGCCTCAGTTAATGGGTTTAGTTGCAAAGTACCGCTTACACATATGGTGTATCGGCCTCCATTCGCAAACTAATTCGAATTATCTTCATATCAACAAGATACATCGGTCTCCAGTTGCATGTCGTTGATTATTATTTCAGTCCGCCGTTGGATAGACAACATTAACCAATCTCTCAATACGAACTATATACACACTATCCATAATTCGGTATAAATTATGTAATAAAATAATATCCGAATATAGACTAATAAATAAATACGATACCATATACTTATAGAATACAAAATGTGCATAACAAGAATCTTTATTTATTCACTTTGGGAACGTTCACTTTCGCTCTCTGATTCAGAAATGACTGAACTGTCTAGTTGTATCCAAGGCTTCATTCTGTCTGCTGAATACACGTTTTTATATTTTCTGGAGGAGAACCCATCTATACTACTAACCTCGTAACGATCGTTGCCAAAGACGGCTGAAATTTTGTAGGGTCCACTATATGGTGGCATTAATTTATTGCTATCACCGATGTTACGAACGTTTTTCAAGACCATAACGAGATCGCCTAATTTATAGCATTTAGCTCTGCATCGCTTTTTATCGAATCGAACTTTCATAGCCTCCTGCTGTTTAGCTATAGAAGCTGAAGCCTCCCCACGGATCTCTTCAATATTATCGGTACTTGCCAAATGCTCCGAGATGTCATGGAGGTGAGCTTCTGCTAAGTTAACAGTTTCCTTGCCAAATACCACATGTACTGGGGTTTTCCCCGTAGCCTTATTGATGGTATTATTAAGGTTCCATTGAACCTTCCCAAGATCAGAATCCCAGTTACGATCATCCTTATCAATACTCAAAGCTGTTAAAGAACTTAGTATTGAGCGGTTGTACCGTTCGATTTGCCCATTCGCTCGTGGACTGGCTACCGCATTTTTGACATGTTTTATTTGATTGGACTCTACAAACTTTTTAAACTCCGCAGAAGTAAAACTAGTTCGACGGTCCGATACAATTACCTTTGGCGAACCAAATAGTCCAATGAAATCTCTCATGACTTGAATAGACGTTCTGCTTTTGGTATTCCTGACTGCTAGCAATACTATAAACTTGGTGAAAGAGTCTATAATACCTAAAATTTAAGTGTTCCCAGCTTTACTCCGGACGAACGGGCCTAAATGGTCTATATGAACGCATTCGAACGGCACACTTGGCTTTGTTATTGCATGTAGATACCCTTGCTTTTTTCCGGAAGGCTCCTTAGCATAAGCACAAGGGATACACGCACGGACATATTTTTTAACGAAGCGTGTCATACCCGGAAACCAGTAGTCTCTGCGAATCTTTTCAACGGTTTTCTCGAAAGAAAAGTGACCACGCTCATCATGGCACAATTGACAAACTTTCCATCGAGCATCATGTGGTACTGCCCATTTAAATTCCGTCCCAACTTTCTTATATATTTTACCGTCTTTAAGTGCATAATTGTTATTTATATCTTTGGCTTCTTGGCAGTTTTTATCTAATATACATTTAATGAGTTTGAGTCGAGGGTCACTTAACTGTACAGTCATTAAAGAGCGTTCGTCATGAACTATACGCATGATGTTAAGGTCATCAGAGTTTTCAGCATCTATCGGTAAAGGGTTTCGACTCAAGCAGTCCGCATGCTGCATTTGGGTGCCTGGTCGGTATTCCACAGTAAAATCGTAGTCTTGAACGAGGAGCCACCAACGTGCTATCCGCGGTACAAGATCACGTTTTGTTAGGGTGGTCCTTAGGGCATTGCAGTCAGTAACGACTTTGAACGATATTCCTAATAAGTAGACACGAAAACGATTAAGGGACATAACTATGGTAAGTGTTTCAAGTTCAAACGAGTGAAAGTGTTGCTCCTCTGACGTCGTTTGTCTACTGAAATAGCCAACTGCCTTAAGGGGAGATCCATCACTCTCCCGCTGAAGTAACACTCCGCCTAAACCTAATCGACTCGCATCCGTATGGAGTTCTGTTTGATGTTCTGGGTTATAAATAGTCAGTATGGGTCGAGACGTGAGTATATTTTTAATATCATCAAAGGCACTAGCCTGTTCGTCTTCCCAGATCCATTTTGTATTGACTTTGGTCAATGAAGTCAAGGGCCTGGCGATAGTGGCGAAATTTCGAACAAATCGCCTGAAAAAACTGGCTAGCCCTATGAACTGCCTCACTTCGTGTACGTTCCGAGGTACAGGGAAGGCGGCAACAGCGTCGGTCTTCCCTGTACCGGGGCGCACTCCATCAGCAGTAATTTCGAAACCTAGGTATTCTATCTTGGTCTTTAGGAAGTGACACTTATGTAGGTTTAATGTAAGATTTGCCTCACGTAGCATGTCTAAGACACATTTTAACTTTTTGACACCATCGCTAATAGTCTCCGATCCTATGACTATGTCGTCCATATATGCCACAACACCAGGAATTTTGTGTTTGTTTAATATTGAATGAACCATCCGTTGGAAGACTGCTGGTGCATTGGTCAGTCCGAACGGCATTCTGTTATATTCAAAATGGCCGTCTGGAGTGACGAACGCAGTCAGATGTTTAGAGTCTTCCGCCATGGGGATCTGGTGATAGCCTTGAGTCAGATCTAAGGTGGTGAAAAGCTTTTGACCCTGCAGACTGTCTATTTGGTCATCTATCAAGGGCATCGGATATTTATCCTTAATAGTTTTGCGATTCAACGCCCTATAGTCAACGCACAAACGAGACTCGCCATTCTTTTTCGCGACTAAAATAATGGGACTGGCGTAATCAGAGTCGGATACGCGTATGACTTCGTTAGCTAACAAATCACTGACAATTTTATTTACTTTCCCCCTTTCTGACAAAGACAGTCTGTATGGTCTATAAGTTACCGGAGTAGTGTCCTTTAATTTGATATGCATTTCGGTGACGGATGTTTTCCCCAATTCATTCATGGACAATGCAAAACAATCTCTATATTGATTTAAGAGGTCCACTAACTTTACTTTCGCATGGGGATCGATGTCCGCATCGACATGAATATCATTTGAATCTATCTGAGAAGACTCGCAACTTACACGTCGAACATTCATTACATAACTTGTATCAGTTTCTTTGGACGAGAATACAGACTTAGGGACAGATATACCCCTAGCTAAAATTTTATCTTTTGGTATGATTACATCATTTTCACTTAGGCCAACTACAATTACATGCCCGGTACCGCAAGCAAAATTGTACAGTCCAGGTAATAAAAAATAGTCATTCTCTCCATCACGCCTTACATCTAATGCTATGCTTACAAAACCTGAATAATCGGACGCACAACTCACCTCAACCACTGTATCTCTATTGATTGTACAATCATTCGTAGTTTTGAGAACAATTGAATTGTTTCTATTTGCCGTTACTTGATACAATGTGAGATCAGTGTCTGTTTTATAAACTCTTACTGATGGGGCTTCGGTAAGAGATTGGCCAATAAGAATATCTGTTGGCAAGAATGCGGCCGGTACAACGTATGCGGTCACTTCAACGTTAACTAGATCTACGCTAATACGAATCTGAATTTTGCCCACTGGAACTATAGCGCTGTTCCCAAATCCTCGAAGTGTAGGCAAGTTATCTGACAGTAAGTCTACCGATAAGGGTTGACACTTCTCGTTACTAATTAGTGTGCACTCACTCCCGAAATCGACATATCCTTGCATTAGCACATCATTTACTTTAACGGTTTTAAAATATTTTTTGTTAGTATCGCTACTTTCTTCAATTGTCAAAACCTGTTTTGTTGCATTGCTACGGTCAGCATTACTCCCGACAGTCTGATCATTGGATTTGCCGTCCAAGGAAAACGTACAATTTGCGTCTATTATGGCCGTGTCGTCTACATTTGCCACATTTAATAATTTCCTTATTACACCTTACAACGGTGTGACCTCGTTCACCACAATTAAAGCATGTTACACTATTAAATGGCCTCCTAGTATTAGATGATTCTATTTGGTTTCTGTTATTATTCCATCGATCCTTTGATGGTTCATTGGATTTTCTAGGTTGTGATAGGGAACCGTCACGTACGTCACTATTTTGTCGATGAGGTTGAAATGAATCGTTATTCTTTGTCGAAATATTACGAAAGTAATTCAAAACCTGCTCTGGTTCGTCGTAATGTGCTCCTTGAACGTTCATTCGGATATTATAATCAAAAACTCCGTGTGTAATGCAATCAACGGCTTGTCTGCCCTTTAATTCGCAACGGTTAATTAACATTATCTTGTCGTAATAGTACTCGACTAACGTTTCATTTCTCCTACTTTTACGGTTTAGCATCTCCGATAGTAAATCCCCGTAATTTTGGTCACACGGGAATGCCCTGAGTAGTTTATCTTGCCATTCAACCCAATTAAACTTTACACTGGTTAGGCCATCGTACCACTTTTTAGACAATCCTGACAACTTGGGCAAGGCATAAAAAATTGTCTGCTTCTCAGACCAACCATACATTTCGGCTGATTCATTTATTTTGGATAGCCAATCTTTCATGGTCTGCGATTTTGATTTTGGGTCGAATTCAGTTATAATATTTTGGGCCCCTTGTACATGTGTCGCCGCGTTCCCACGAGTATTTCCCCCTTGTAAAGCTGTAACTAGGCTTTGTAAAAGGTCATCATTCGATTTCGGTTTCGGGTTCTCTCCTCGTTTGGGAGAGGGGCTCAAAGACGGGGAAGTGCTCGCGGAATCACGGCGGCGATGACGACGCCGTGTATGCGAACGTTTCCTATTCGAGCGAGAACGACTGTGACTGGGCGAGCGAGAACTGCTATCGCTCGAATAGCGATACTTTTTCCTACCGCGCCTGTCATGATAGCTCCGCTTCTTTGTTCTACTATCCCTTGTTCGTTTTTTAGCTTTAGGTGCACTACGATCGCCGTCAATGTCCATAGGTGGGGTAACACCACGGTGAGACATAACGAAAGCTAGTGAGACTATAGGTAGGTAAGCAACAAAGTGAAGAAACGAGGTATAATAATTTTATAATTATAGATAACTGTTTTGTTGAAGTAGGTAGATTGTTAATAAATAAGTTTTGAACCGAATGAATTAGTATATAATGATAATAATTAATTATAATAATTAGTATATAAATATTTTTAATACGTTATATAAATTACTGCATAAATAAGAAAGTTTAAGCCGCTAAACAACGTGAGACTGAAACAATCGTATCAAAAGTTCTGAAACAACGCGTAGAATGTGAGTCAAAATTCAATAATAATACATATCTATTTCACATAAATACACGCGAGAAACATAATGAGTCTTCGATTCAAGAATAATGCGTAAAGGTCGAAAATATTTTATCGTTGATTAACCTTGTTTAGGTACGTTATTTACGAAATAAATTCACATAAGTACCTACCTAATGTAGGTGTGCATAAAAAATGTTCCTCAACAAAAGTAATACCTACCTAATTGTTAATCCGAAATTGTGCTAAATTATAACAACTGGACAACATACTTACATATATTCTTATGAATTTACGAGATAATTGTAATCGATTTTTGGGTATCGTAAAGTATCGTTAGATTTACTAAAAACTCGCAGATCTGAACTGGTATTATTAAACTGGTGGAACTGTTTATTTTATCAAATTATCACTGGAATACTAATTCGTAATCAACAATCAGATCAATGATTTCAAATAAAAGAAATAAACACAAATTAACTTCGTGTAGGTACTCATAACTACTTTCCTATTTATAGACACATTAGATGACATGTTATCATCAAACTAATCTAGTTTAATAGGTCAGTCAGCCATATTATCCGAAAATGAAGACAAACAAAGAATGTGCATCTTACCTTGGAACTGGACAATCAAACCTTTATAAGTGGGCGTCACGCGTTACACTTCTGAATTAATAGAAATAATCCACACTTTACTTGGTAATTATAAGTTTTATTCCCAAAACAATACTTATTTTATCTCACATCGGTTTCAGCGCGCAATCGAAAAAAGGAATGGCCGTTCGTTCGAAAACAACACCAATACTTTTTAGTCAAGTAAAATACTTTTAACAGATTCAAATTCTATAAGGCTATTCCAAATACAAATTAAATTGCCAAATAAATAATGATTTCTAACAGTACCATGAGCGTACAATAATGTTTTATTTTATTCCTGCTAATTGACGGAAATGAATGAACTATATAGAAAGAGTTATGTATTCCTTGCAATAATTCATTCGCATTAGGGGTGTGCTCCGGAGACAAAAAACTGGAGTACCTCTGGAGATTTTTGCGAACAACCGGTTATCTTTCTCAAAAACTCCGGAGATTTTATATAAAGTTAAATATTCGCCTTTTTTCATGAACACTATTTTACTATATATTTTTGATTATATAATTAGATTCCATAGCGATACGATTTTATCGCTATGGAATCTAGCTATCTAAGTAGGTATATGACGTATAGATGTTCGTGCATTTATTAAAAAGTAGGTAATATATTCATATAATCACGCCTATATCCCCGGAGTGTTAGGCAGAGGCGAATTAACATCAACACCCACATTTCATCAATCATTACATTCGGTCGGTCCACCTATTGCCGTATTCCGGGCACAAAGTCGGTAAAAAGTTGATTTCATTAGTGTACAAATTGGACGTTTTCATAATGTTTTAATAAAAGGATTATGATAATAATAGTAATACAATGCTGCTAATTCTGTTGTTACATCTCTAAACTTAAAATTCGCTAAAATTTTCTAATTGCATCTGTTTCTGTCATTATCAGATAGAAAAGGACAGATGATTTATTTTAGTGAACACCTGTCAAATTAAATCGGCGCCTTGACGGTACCCTTCAATTTTAGTCGACATCTACGAACATGCGACTTAACTTACTACGCACCAACAAGGCGCTGTCTTAATTTGACAGCTGTTAACTTAAATAAAATCATCTGTCCTTTTTTATCTGATCATGAAAGAAAGAGATGCAATTAGAAAATTTAAGAGAATTTTAAGTTTAGAGATGTAACAACAGAATTAGCAGCAATGTCTCAATTGGGTAGGTACTTAAAAAAATTACGAATATGACTAAATACACTGACGGACTCATAAACTGCATCAAAGTTCAGGTTTACTCTAAAAGGATTTTTTATAATAAGTATGCAAACTTTTTAGATTAAATTATATAAATATGGAAAGACTGGCTCTTAATCTTAAAAAAAAAATTAAATTAAAAATAGAACTGCAGTAAAACAAATGAATATAGCCGGGAAAAGAAAATTTACTTGTAGTATCAGATTTGCGTGTTATTTATAGCAAAGTTTTAAATTGATTCTCATTGATTTTTTTTGTTTTGTCAATTGAATTATTGTTACCAGCATAATTGTTGGGTTAGTTTTTTAACACATCGAGAGTTTTTGAACCATAATATGGATACTTCGTCCGAACAAGCGGCACAAATTGTAGCATTGGTGCGGGAGGGCTTGGATCAACGAACGATTGGTAGAAATTTAAATTTAAACCAGTCTACGGTTTCTAGAATATACAGAAGTTTTGTAGAGACAGGTTCTTACAGGAGGAGACGTGGTACAGGCAGAACTCGAGCAACCACAGGTCGTGATGACCGATTTATTGTTATAACTTCCCTGCGAAATCGTTTCCTCACGTCAGTTAACATCAAAACCGAGCTTAATGAAGTGCGTGGAGTAAACGTGTGTGCACGAACAATAAGAAGGTTAAAGGAAGCGGATATCACCCCTTTTAGACCAGCAAATGGTCCAAAGTTGTCTACAGCTCACAGACAAGCTCGCTTAAGATTTGCGCGTCATCACCTGAATTGGACAGAAGAGCAGTGGGCCTCTGTATTGTTCACGGACGAGTGTAGGACATGTTTATATGGTGCAGATGGTCGCAGAAGAGTCTATCGTCGACGTGGGGAGCGATATGCTCAAAGTTGCATTGAGGAGCGTGTTCCTTTTGGAGGCGGTTCATGTATGGTCTGGGGTGGCATATCGATGAACGGGCGAACAGAACTTGTGTTCATAGACATGGTCCGTCAAAACGGTAATAGAGGGGGTTTGACAGCACATCGCTACATAACAGAGATATTAGAAGATCACGTGGTGCCTTACATGGGATTCATAGGCGAAAATTTTACTTTAATGCAGGATAATGCCCGGCCGCATGCAGCTGCACAAGTTCAACATTATTGCGAAGAGGTTGGGATACGTACAATGAATTGGCCAGCACGCAGCCCGGATCTTAATCCCATCGAGCATGTTTGGGACAATTTAAAAAGAGCTGTATATGCGAGAAACCCTTCGCCCACGACAGTGGCAGCACTAAGAACAGCACTTTCAGAAGAATGGGACAATATTCCGCAAGATCTTTTAAAAACCCTTATAAAATCTATGCGGAACCGGATTCTAATATCCGTAATAAGGGCACGTGGGGGTAATACACCTTATTAAAACACAAATAAACCCTTGCATAAAGTTTGTGTCTATTGTTAAAACCAATTTTTTAATTAAACCAATTTTTCTTAAATTTCTGTTTTTTCTTCAAAAAAAGTCTTAAGGTCCTTTCCAGTACATAAACTTAAACTTAAAGATATGACCCTACGCTGTTTTAAAGTTCACGAACCAATCTAGAGGTTTCAATTTAAATCTGTATAGAAAGTATGCATACTTGGTTAAAATATTTATTTCAAAGTCGTCTATTACTTTGATGCAGTTTATGAGTCCGTCAGTGTAGAATACCATTTTCAGGCAACAATAAATTGTTTTCTAGATAAGGATGCAAAGAGCAGTTTTGGAATACCCCACCATCTGCGTTACGCCCATATGAGCCTATATCTACATATCTGAAAGTATAATCGTGATCCACAACAGCCATGAGCACTATACTATTTGTTCCTTTGTAGTTATAATATTCACTGCCACAATTTGGTGGTGCTTGAATTGTTATATGCTTCCCATCGATAGAGCCACAACAATTAGGGAAATTCCACCTCGAAGCGAATCCTATTTGGATATCTTGCCATTCTTCCACATTCGGTATCTGAAAAATAAAAGAGTAATGTTAATTTCAGGAACCATATCATCCATCAACGTCAGGAAGCAACGTCGCATCAGCGTCAGGATGCGAGGAGGCCACGAATAACGTGGACCTTGATGCTAGTGACAAGAATGCGTAATCGAAGAATGTCCGGAGGCTTTCCGAAGATTTATTAAATCTAGAGAAAAATCACCGGATACTGAAATCTTCCCGGGAGTCAAGCCCTACGCCTAATGTCAGTGATTTCTTTTTTAGAAGACCATAGAGTTTTTTTAATCAAAAAGGATTTTTAAAAAGAAGTTTTTACTTTGAAGTAATATACTTGTAATTTTTAGAATTGTATTTGTTTGCTTAATATCTAAGCAATTTCTATGCATTCTTCTATACAATTTATACTTGCAATTATAGGCGTTTCTCGGAATGCGAGTCTTCTCACTGGACACCATGCTAGCTAAAAACCGGAGAAGACTGAGCGTGGGTAACGAAAATGCCTTATTGATCCACCTAATTGAAACCGCGTGCGGTTTTAGTTGGTTTGCGTTAGATATAACGGACGCGTTGGCCAAACAGGGAGGTATCCGTGGAACACAATAAAAAGTACTTTTAAACCGTTATATTATAATAGTCAGCTTGACCATTTCTTGTTTAGGTTAATGTATATAAATACGGTTTACTTGCTTTTTGGGTTACGAAAATGATTTTTTGAGCAGTATTTTGCAAAACAATAATAAAAAAGTTGCTACCTAGCAACTTTTTTAAAACGGCTAAATTTGACATAAAAACAATAATGTTAAATACAATACTGCTCTAAAATCTCATCATGCGTACCATACCAAAATCAATCTACCTACTCCGACCTCTGGTTATAATAGTCAGCTTGACCATTTCTTGTTTAGGTTAATGTATATAAATACGGTTTACTTGCTTTTTGGGTTACGAAAATGATTTTTTGAGCAGTATTTTGCAAAACAATAATAAAAAAGTTGCTACCTAGCAACTTTTTTAAAACGGCTAAATTTGACATAAAAACAATAATGTTAAATACAATACTGCTCTAAAATCTCATCATGGTACGAATTGAATGAACTAAAATTAATTTGACGTCACAAAAGCACTAAGCAGGAATACATGACATGCACAATGTACGGTTGTGGTACGAATATAAGCAAGATTACTTCAAGCTTGACACAAAACTCTCCTGCAATAAGACTGTTTTGTAAACGGTTGTGGTAGGCCCTCTGATCTTGTAGTTGTGTCATTTGTTTTTGTGGGCAGAGTATTTTTAGGTGTCTGTCAGGATAGTGAGTCGGAGACGTTGGTGTAGATGAGGTGCAGTGAGATAATAGAGAATGTGTATTTTTCTTCTTCGCACTATATTCATATATAACACTTTCTGGAGCAGTGGAACATAAGGACTTCAGTAGTTTATTTTCATTTGAAAGTTTACTTATAGTCGTGTGTAGCTCATTGTTTTCTAAAATCGTATTTTCCAGTTCACTTTGCGTACTAGTCAGCTCCTGAGTCAGTTGAACTATAGTGTCTTTCATTTCCGAAATTGTGACTAGATCAGTCAGTGTACCATCCACACTTCTTGATAGTACACCAGCACTAGAGAACGATTCTTCTAAGGTATCACAGTAAGTAAGAATCTGGGAGTCAGTGGTAATACTCGTAGACGGTACTGTACTGACGGTATCATCCAGTGCGGGTTGTATGGAGCTAGCCGTGCATTTCGGGCACGCGCACCCCGCTGGCTCTCAACCTGAACTCGGGGCTGGCAGTGGGCAGCAGATACGAACTTGCGCCCGAGGAAGGGTTAGTGGTGCTCACCGGCGTGGGGGGGCATTGGCAAGAGGGTAGGTATGGTCGCACGGGGACTGATATAGTGGACATGCCATCTCTCGAAAGGGGGTTACTACGCATAAACCTGCTCCAAGTCAACCCCCTCGACGTAATGCTGTGCACCAAACCCCAGAATGGGCAAGTCTTAACATACAGCTTTAGGGTTGACAGCGCAGTAATGACGATCGTCGGGCGCGCGTGTGGCTGGGAGGGATCCTTCCGCCAAATACAGAACCCCGAGCTGCAGGCCACGCCCTTCGGGTGGGGATTGCGCTCCCAGAACCGTAACTTTGAAATAGGAGATTACAGCGTACTTTCGCTTTCAATCCCACTCATGGGCAACCTTGAGTCGGGCAATACCGTACAGGGCAAGGCGTGGCACGCACCCGTGCGCACCATCACATCTACAGGGACAGCGACAAACTACCTCTACGGTTCGATGTCCCTCCCCGGGATTGGGCCGCGACCAGGAAGAGGAAGCGGTGCTGCCGCCGCCCCCGCCAAAGATCAGGATTTTCGGGAAGAGGGGGCCACATTGCCGCCCGTTGCACCCGTTGCAGCTACGGCCGCTACGAATGTAGGGGTACCGCCGGCGCCGCCTACCATCAAGGCAGGGGCTTCAGCACAGAAGGCGGAGACGCACCCCGACCATGTGGCCCCGGCGGATGTTCAATAGACTTGGAGGAAATTCGGAAGATGCTACCAGACTGGGAGTGGAGTACTGGGGAGTATCGTGTAAGGCAACGCGAGTTTGCTGGTAAGATGGAGCACTGCTGTAACGAAATAGCCTGGGAGTCGCCGATGAGCCAATTCAACATGAACCTACGTAGATACAAACTGCCCAAAGAGCACAGTTGCTGTGCTTGTGAAACTATACCATCAGGAGCCATAGAAGACGGCATCCACCTACTCGCAAAACTGCACCCGGGCAGGCGAGCAAACAAGATAATGGCGGAGTACTGGCGACTGCGAAAGATGTGCCCGGGGATATGCCTCCACAACCTCCGTAAGATGCTGAAGGAGATGACCGGGTGGTTGAAGCTAGGAGGGGCATTTATAGACCAGGACTGGAGACTCCTAACATATTGGGAGACTTTCTCAGGTTACGTACCTCCGGTGCAGCTCGGCACGCTAAAGAAAGACGTCGACGACTGGCTCACCGTGACAAAATACAACGGCATAAGGGTGGATGAGGCACAGTACCTCGAAGACATTATAAACGAGACGAGGCAATACTTTAGTGAGGAATGGACAAGACCCGTGAACCTACCAACCATCAAGGAGTTCGTCGAGAGCGGTGTATGGATGAGGGGGAAGTCGGGGAGCGGCAAAGCAACCAACATTACGATAGAAGGGAGAAGGAGACGTACGAGGCGCTACAAGGGAGTGGACGCTTCCACCTTCGGTAACAGGGAAATAGGCGATGAGCTGAAGCGGCCAAGCCAGGAAAACATGCGCATAATGCAGAAAAGCGAGGGTGGGAAGGTGCGCCCAGTAGTCGTCGGTGGCAACGAACTGTATAGGAAAATGGACTTCCTCGGCGAGCTGGTGGAAGGCGGGCTGATCGGCTCGAAAACCAGCACGCTCTTTGCCGGTGCCGGGGGAAACGAGAGTATCGACAAGATGTGGTGTGACCAAGTCAAAGATAGGACAATACTAAAGGTGCCCCTCGATCAAAGCGCCTTTGACAACAATCAGTCAAAATCTACCATATTAGCACTCCTACTAGCCGTGCATTTCTCATTTGCTAGTTGTCTTCGCTTGTCTGAAGTCTTATCTTGCTTTGGAGAACTTTGTTTTTTCCTAGTTCTGATGTTGCTTACGTTATTTTCTTGTCCCGACTTTATATTGGAGCGTTGTAGTGGAGGTACTGCCATCTTCGCTATTTTTTTCTGCTTTGAGGACATTTTTGTTTTGAACTATTTTGTATAGATGTCGCTCTTGTTGCGTTGTCAACAAAGTAATTGTTTGTTGTCACGGTGAGATGTTTACAATACTTACAAAGCGTTCTCCAGTTCTCACAAACAGGCGGATACAAATTCCAAAAAGTGTTCATAGAAAACCCGGAATCGAACTCACGACGCATGCGTACCAATCCGAGCATTAGCCGCTATGACCAAAGTTTGATCTGCTAGCCTCGGTGAAATAGGAGTCGTGTACATTTGCACTAGGTAAAGACTAGATAGTGAGTCATCAATTAAAACCAGTTCGATTCGATGTCAACATGCAAGTCACTGTCACCGAGTTTGAATTTGTATTTTTTCTTTACTTTATAACCTTTTTTAACACACTTGATTCATAGGTTTATTGTTTAGGGCACTGTCACTTCGTGTATTGTTTTAGCTTCATAACAATTCATTAAGTAAATTTTTCACAATTTCACTTTATTCACTCAATCTATAGATTCTCGATTTATTTACTAATAGGGTATTTGACTAAGTCGTCGATTCTTCCCAATACTGGTTAATATGATAGCTTGTTCTGAAAAAATATGCCTGGCAAAATAAAATATTGCATATCTAAACTGAAACTATGACTTTTCATTAGTTGAAATTCCCAAAAAAAGTCAAAATATAAACAATCAAATTCAATTCAAATATATAACTTTTTAGATTCCTCATTCAATTTTAAATAACTTTTATTATGCACTATATACGTGTAAACGCAACGTAGACCGAGATAAATGCGATATTCTCTTGCACTCCATACATTTGCACTACGCGCTACGGAAGCGTGACGTCACATTTTCGTACAATTTTGTATGGAGCGTTTTCGGGCGGCGCGACAGATTGAATTTTTCAAAATCAAATATCTTGAAAACTATTTGTCGTACGAAAATTTTACTTTTACAGTTCATTATATCATAAGACAGTGGTCATTTTTCGAAAGTAAAAAAAAATCAGTCAAATAGCCCATTGTCTCAGCTAGCTCAAGGATAACGTTTGTACTTGTTTATTACGTGGTTTTAGACTAACTGTATTGTTTTGTTTTTAGGAATTAGCACTTTAACTATTTTAAGAGAAAATAATTTAAGGAGCCGATGTTAACGTTACGGCACACTAGCGCCACTCTGTTCTCCAGTGGCAGTTCTTTGTCTTTCACGGTCGCCTGGTCTTCTCCAGACACGGACACGTCGGTTATCTGGATGAGTGGAGATTCGGGATTCGTCAATGAAGAGACAGTTTTGCCAAATGTTTTCTTCCTCACCTTCTTCATTTTGCCGAAGTCTAGCCCACTGCAATCTTCGTTGTTGACGTTGCCGGGAATTGAGCGGAGCTCGCTATGACCTACGTGCTCGTAATCCAGCCTGGTGCAAGCAATTGCGAACGGTCTGCGTGCTAACTTCAAGCCCAGAGGCGGCCCTGACTTCTGCTTTTATTTTAGTGGCGTTGATTGTGGGATCACGGGCTGCCAGCAATCTAATATAGCGCTTTTGGGCAGCTGTCAAAACAGTTGGGCGACCGCTGCGGGGTCGTTCAGCTAAATTCTCCATTCCGTGGTACCTCTGCAGCGTAGCCACGACACAGGATTGGGATATAGCAAGTCTGCGTGCTATTACTCTCGTGGTGTATGTGTATCCTTCTTCCCTCAAAGTTACTATTTTAGCTCGTAAAACCTCTGATAATCCTCTTGGCATTTTTTCAATCACAACTTTCCGCGAAAAATATCTTGAATCGGTTATAATTCACTAAATCAGATTTCTGAATGAGCGTAAGCTAGGACTGAAAGCCTTTTTGTAAGAAAAAACAATTGAACGGTGTCATTGTTTTGTGTTCTAATTCTTTATTTTTAAATAAAGAATCTAAAAAGAAGAAAAAATCATAATATAATCTACAGTAACAAAAAAGATTTCAGTTTTTCAAAGTGATCGCAAACTTTTTTTGATGTGTGTAAGTTCGTATAACATTATTTTCATTTTACAACTATAACCTACCTCACTTTTTTTCAGATCTACCTCACCTAACATGCAATATATAAGATGCTGTAATTGCAATAACTCTACGGATACTGTTGTCACAATCTGTCACATTTCTTTTATACTTACTTTATTTTTATTTTATTCTCTAGTTTTTAAAACGCCACTAACTGGAGCTGAACATGCAAAAAAATTCAGAGAAAATCTGAAGAATGACCCAGAAAAATACGATAGATATAAAGAAAAACAAAGAGAAAGAGTTTCAAAACTATGAAAAAAAAAATTGATGATTTAAATGAAAGTCAAAAAGAAAAACAAAGAGAACTTTGGAGAAAACAAAAACGTAGACAAAAGGACAAACGAACAATTACGACAGAAAACACAATACAGGAGAAGAAATTAGAGAAACCCAAATCTACTTTAAAACTAAATAAAAAACTGAAAAAGGCGCATGCGAACTATGCTCAATCTCAGAAAAATGAGGCACATTTGAAGTGTACAATTGACCGACTCAGAAAGCAACTCAGTCGCTCTAAACAAATGATGAAAGCTTTGGAAATAGCTAAAATGAAAACTGAGACACTGTACGAAAATTTAGTTATGCAATCAAAGAAACTTATGATGGTTGTCAAATACATAACGAAAAAAGATTACTGAAAAAAGTCTCAGCAGAGTTTTCAAAAAAATCTGGACTTAAGTCAATATTCTCAAAATATTACATTCGCAAAATATTATATTCTCAAATGATTACATTCGCTAAATATTATGTTCTCAAAATATTACACATTGGACAATCACATTCAAATTTTTTTTTTTTTTTAAAGAGTTAGTTTTTTTTATACCACTTCGGCGGCAGACAAGCACACGGCTCACCTGATGGAAAGTGGTTACCGTGGCCTATTGACGTGTGCAACACCATGGTCGTCACACTCGCGCTGTCGACCCTAATGGAATCTTGGAATTGGAAGGATAAAGGAAGAGGAAGGTGAGGGAAGGGGGTATTGGCCAAGCTCTTTCACTCACCGAATGAAACACAACAGTCACCTGTTGTTTCACGTCGATATTCTGTGAAAGGGTGGTACCTACCCGGTCGAGCCGGCCTATTCGTGCTAATTCCTTACAGTTTCAGCAAGGCTCTACCACCAGGTAAACAAGTAACTCAGTATTTGCTACACAAGATGACTATTCAGTTATCGGCAATAAGTATATTTATGATAAAATACCAAACAGGTTTGTACTTGAATAGATAAACTCTTTGCTATAAGTACTTACTCTATTACAATAAATTATGAATAAATGAAAACTATTGTCTATAAATAGTCATTGATTTAAACTGTCATCTTAAACCAAATAATTAAATTGAAATTATTCATTCAAATTCACTAAAAATGTCTGAAGATAAAGAGATCGAATTTATTACAAGCCAAAAAGGAAAGCCTGTTTTATTGTTTAATGGCTATAAATATAACTTTTTTTTGAAAAACAAAAATGGTACAACTAATTGGCGATGTTGCAACCAAAAGGAGTGCAAGACTTCGATTACATTATCTTCTAATAAGAAAGTCATTAGACAGCCTAAACACATCTGCAGCGTTGATTTTGAAAGAAATGTTCTTGATGAAGCTATGGATAAATGCAAAAAAAAAGTATGTGAGAATTTTGGAGCAATACCAAAAATTTTTGAAGAGCACTTCTTGGGACAGAATTTGTTTAAAAATAGAGAACATTTGATACCAACATTTTCATCAAAAAAGGATACGCTTTATAGGGTGAGGAATAAATTCTTAAATGTTAGAACATCAAAGTATTTAAAGTCAAGTAATGTAAAATTGCCTCACTATATAGTACAAGACTTCTTTTTATACGATGACTATGATAATGAGGCAGATGATAAAATCATACTATTTTCTACGTTACCCGCTCAAAAGTTACGCGAATTATTCCAAACTATTGATATTATATATGGGGATGGAACGTTCAAGGTGACCCCGTCGCCTTTTTATCAATTATATTCTCTGCATATAGATATTGCACGAGACAATAACACTATTAATTGTGTACCTATCGTCTATGGCTTACTACCAAATAAGAATACAAATACGTACAAAAGATTCTTTTCTGTACTCAAAAATCAGTTTAATATGAATATAACTTCATACAAATGTGACTACGAAATTGCGGCCATACAAGCTGTAAGAGAAATATATCCAAATATACAAATAAAAGGCTGCTATTACCATTTTTTGAATGCAATATTTAGAATGAGTAAAAAATTAAATTTCAACGAAACTCATCTGGATCGCAAAATCACACATATGTGCACAAGTTTGGCTTTATTACCACCTATTTTAATCCCAGAAGCATATCTCGCAATACATGAAATGGCACCAGAGACGGAAGCTGCTACCAAATTTTTAGATTATTTTAATAACCAGTGGATGCAAACCATTACCAAAGACCTATTTAGCTGTTATGGCGAAAAGAACCGGACTACGAACGCAGTAGAAGGGTGGCACAGGAGAATTAACTCGCGAATTCCATCAAAACCTACAATTTTCCAATTTTTAGCGGCATTAAAAGCAGAAGCTCAAATTCAAAATCAAAGATTAGTAAGAAGTGCTTTCCATTGTCCTGATAAAAAAAGATCATTGCGGTATATTGAAAAGGATAAAAAAATTTGTAACATAATATCAGATTGCTTATCTAATAAAACCTCATTATTAGAATGCTTAAATATGTTAATTTCGTTAAATCACCGTCCTTAAGTGCTTAATATAAAAAAACTGTTATTCATTATTTCTTTCCAAATATATAACAATAAATTTTATTTGTCACTGTGTTTGACTGTATTTGTAATATTTTGAGAACATAATATTTAGCGAATGTAATCATTTGAGAATATAATATTTTGCGAATGTAATATTTTGAGAATAAGGGAAAAAAATTGGGTCTTAAAAGTAGTCAGATTTTTCAAGCCAAACATACTTGGACATAAACTAGTAAAAGTTAATAAATTCCTTAATTACTTAATTTATATTCAACGGGTTTTTTTTTATCGTGCGAAAAATCCCAACGGATACCACCCCCACGGAGCCGGTGGAGGCGGTTATGTCGGACTCGAACCGACATTCAACGGGTAGGTCTTGGGTCTTTTTAAGAATTCTATGACTACATAGATACTCTAACCTTTTTTCTATTCACAGGTTCATAAGGAAATTGCAGCATTTTATCTCCGCGACGATGTTAGTAGGTGTGCAGCTGGCCGAAGAGAGTGTAGGACTAAAAATAAAAAGAAAATGCAACTAAGATATTTAACGGACACTACTAAATACGTATCAAATGTTTCAAGCAAGGCGGGAAACAGAGTTTCACTACATTCTTTCGGTATAAGACATTTTATGTTATATCACCGACGCGTATAGCGAGAGACACATGCATGTGCATAAAATATAGCAATTTTGAATTTTTTTTTCATGCCTTGAAGTCTCGATCTATAATTTCTTATTAAGAACATTGTCGAAGTATTTAAGTCATTTTCTTGTGATATTGCTTCATTCGATTGTATGTACGGTAAATGTGACACTTGTAAACCACCAATGGACAAGGGTAGCTCATAGGTACGAAAAGGCCGGTAAAGAACAGATCACTAAGAAAACAATAAACAAAAACAGAACGGTACGGTAGCTGAATTAACATCACAATTTCTAGAGAATATTTTCTCTATTTACACAACATTTTTTTTATTGGAAAGAGCAACAAAACCAGTATCAAAAATGCATTCAAAATCTTGCAAATGGTCAGATAGCAATATTATGTGACTTTTCCGAAAATTATGATTGTAAATATGGGCATAGGTACAATCAACGCATTTCGGGGCCTCCAAAAACTCAATAACTCTCCATACTGGTGCTATAATTTTCACTGACAAATTCCAAACTTTTGCAACAGTATCAGATAACAATTGCTACGAACCACAAGCTATCTGGGCACATTTGCTACCAATTATAAAGTACGCAAAAGAACGGTATCCTCAAATTTCCGAAATACATTTCTTTTCGGACGGACCCACTAGCCAATATCGTCAGAAAAAAAAATGTGTTAAATTTATTAGCATCTAAATTAAAATTTGACTACACCACATGGTCGTTTTCAGAGAGTGGCCATGGTAAAAGTGTAGCAGATGGTGTTGGAGGCAGTGTGAAACGTCAATTAGACAAAAAAGTATCATATGGTCACGTTTTTCTAAATGCAACTGAGGCCTATAACGTTTTACAATCAGCCATGAAATCAGTAGTGTTTTTATGTCAGTGGTACTGGCATATAAAACATTTCAAAGCTTATTCCATCCAACATTGCCGCTGTAACCGGAATGACAAAATTGCACCAAATAATATCGGTACACAACAACACAGTAAAGTATCGCTTGCTCAGTTGTTTTTGCGCTGACAAAGCTGGTCTCTGTTATTGTTATGGCCCTAAATTACATAAACTGGTCGACAATGACTCTACTTCAAAAATGAATATAAAAAAACAACTCTTTGATTGTTATCCCAGTATCGAAGTCAATTCTCCAGAGTCAATTGCTTTAGCAAATGTAAAACAACTCAAATTCGATGAACCTAAAACTAATGAAACTTACCTCAATGTGCTGAACGCTGATAAACTCAACCCAGATTTGCCCGACCTTCATAAACTTACTACTGACGAACTTTACCTTGATGTAACCACACCCAATATAATATTAAATTCAGATGAGTCTCAATTTTGCAGTGAAGTTGGTGTTGTGCACATAGAACCAATAGTAATAACAGTTCCTTCCAATGTAACATCTGAATTTCCTTCCCCATCTTTGCTAAACAAACTCCCAATGGACCAAATTGATTTATCTAATTTAGGTTTTGACCGATATTTCAATGAAGAGCCAAAAATTGATCCTCGCGTCTCTGTACGGGTACCTTCTATAAGTCCCAAACGTGCAAGAAAACGCGCTCGCGTCTTATTTCCGGGAGATCCTCCACCACTGTCTAATAATAAAAATGCACGTTCTCTCTTACGCGCTGATACTTCTAATTCTTATAAACCTGTTAACATCACCTGTAAGCTATGTCAAAAAGATCTCAGGACTAAAATTAGGTGCATGGTGTGTAAGGGTAGTGTGTCTAGAATGCAGTGGGACAGTCAGTTTTGATTATATTTGTCCTCCCTGTCTTCTAGGCTCAGATAGCTATTAAAGACTTTTGCGTGTTTCGTGTAGAACGACTGATTATTTTAATTTTGATATTAGTTTTGTTTTTTATAATTATTTAATTCATTGCTTTAATTCGTTTATTCCGAACCTGACCCGGTCGCGGGTTAGGTTAGAAACTTTAAAAATTTGTTCCGAACGTAACCCTCTTCCTGACCTGACCAGACGGTCTCGTTCCTATCATAACCCGATCTGGGTCACAGTTCTAACCTACAGAAGATGGAATTACCGCACTTCGGCTTTTAAAAGTAACAGAAATCTGCGCAATTCGGGTTATGATAGGAATGAGGTCAGGTTAGGAAGAGGGTTACGCCCGGAACAAATATCACATTATTTTTCAAGTTCCTAACCTAACCCGCAACCGGGTCAGGTTCGGAATAAACACCATTAATTCGATATAATTTTGTTTGTTTCCAAATAATTTAATTGTTGCTTATTTCATTAAGAATATTACTCATCAAAACTTTGATTTTTTTCGATAGTGTCTATTTTTATTTTATTTGTGTAGTCTTTAAGGATTAGTTAGTGAAAGGCTTAAGACTAAATATAGTTATGTAAAACGACTGATTATTGTTATGGTATAGAAAGAAAGAAAGAAAGAAAGAAAGAAATTTATTTGGCAATCACTATATATAGTATTTTGATTGTTGTGAACTCCGCCTTATGTTCCAGTTAGTAACCGAGCATTCCACTTTGAAAGAAGAAAGAAAATATTTTTATTTCACTTGGCAATATTTAGACATGTCAACATAACATAAATTATACAATACCTACTTTAATATAAACATTAATTTTAAATATCTATTAATATTGTAGGGTATAATGCCACACACGGCCAAGTAGAAATAAACGGCCGCCTCTCAGCTTAATGCTCTCCGCGTTGTAGTGCAGGCGGACAGCGCTGGTTTTCAGAGACGGCCGGACAGTGGATGGGACATGTTTTATTTTTTTAAATTATACGAGTAAATTGTTGGAGACAAAAAAAAATATTGACAAAAAACCACAAGCCACCGTGATACTCAATGAGCAGTTTTCCAGTAGGTACTTCAGTTGCTTTTTAAAATCATCAAGAGATGGCGCTAGCATAGCTTTTGGTAGTTTTTTTTAATTGAGAACTGAACGAATGTCTCAATTTGATTATTTGCTGCTTCTGAAGCGTTCAAGTTTGTTTGTATGTAATATTGCAACTTCAATAGTTGATACCTACATAATTTTAGATAAGTAATAATACATTGTAGTAAATACAATAATCTTTGCTTTCAGTAATACGTAACTAATATTCCATATGCGGTGTGCTGTTCATACATACAGAAAACATTTGATTCCACAAGAAATTACATTACGAAATCAATGGATTAGGGGACACTCTTCTTACCAAAAGTGCCGACTGCGCCATCTAGCCCGTCTTTAGGAAAGCTTTAAATACCTACTAGAAAACTGCTCATTGGAACAATGTAAACAGTATAAAAAAATAAGAGCAATAAAAAATAAACTGGCAACAATTTTACACTAACGCATACTTTGGTAACAATCTTTACTATTGTCTATGGTATATGAGTTTGACGCTTCCCGCGCTTCCGCTGGTGAGACGTCAAATCAGACGCGAGCGAGTGCTGTGGTGCCACGCCATCGCCATAGCCAATATGAATTTGCAAAACTAAACCGACACGTTTTGACACATCATCAAAAATCAAAATTTGGAATTATGTAGACGTTTAACGGATAATAAAGGTGCGCCGTGCCGAGGCAACACAGTGAAAATGTGAACATCAGGTGAACATACCTACGAGGCCCACTATAGCCATAGCCTACATGCTACAGCCTACAACACAGCACACCGATGCGATACCGCTGTTATATAATAAATATTATCAATAGTAGGTAAGCAAAAAAGTTCCCATTATACAATCAGCTCAATGCATAGGTACTTTAAAGAGTGTAATTGATACTTAATTCTTAACTTTCAGATACGATAAACTATCTCCCAAGCAGTAGCAGAAAAAGATCAATAAGCATGCAACACTATATCAGAGGATGTGTAAAGGTAACCCATAAAAAACGGTGCACTAAAGCAGGGACCGCACGCAAACATTAGGCCACGCGCGTCCCGCACTGGCACTCCCCACATGCCTCTCGTTGATGGTTTGAATGGTAAGTAAAAAGAACTCCGAAATAAACCCCTCTAGACCAGCAGATTGTTACAGTAAATTAATTAATTCAGATAGGTAATTAATAATTTGGATGAAAGTACTTATACATATACATAAATAGAAATATGAATACATTGTGCTTCTAAGAGACTCATCAGCTTAAAACATATACTTAATGAGTAGTAAAAATAATAATATAGTTAATAAATGATAATTATATCTGTGTTCTAAAATGAGTTTGACTGGTCCACCATACACATGGTCCTGAGGCGGTGTACAAATGTTTGTTTTGTTTTCAGGCAGCGGACTGGTGGGGAGAGGACATTCCAACAGTGTGAGGCGGCATGCCTAAAGCAACCTCTGAAGGCGGCAGTCCTGTGCCTAGGCAAGGACAAAGGAGGGACCTTTGACCTTTTGCTGTATCGCTGCTTATCATGTCTCCAACTAAGTTTTTCAAAGAGGTAAGCTGGTCTCCGTGTGGTCACCACCCCAAACATTAGACTGGCCAGGTGGAGTTTTCGCCTCGCAGCCATCTTAAGAAGCTTAAGATTGTTTAGGTAAGATGTTACGTGACTCCTTCTGGGAATGTTAGTACAGAAGCGGGCACAGGCATTCTGAACCCGTTGAATTAGCTTCTCTGTCCGCCTGAGTAGGCACGGGCCATAGACAGTGTCGCAGTAATTAAACTTTGACAGTATAAGGCTATTAACAAGAAGCTTACGTAATGTCTCACTCAGAAACTGACGTATATTGTATAGAATTTTTAGTCTATAGAAACAGTTACTGACCACCTTATTTATATGTGCCTCAAACCGCAACTCCGAGTCCATAGTCAGTCCAAGGTTGGTCGCAGTGTCCACTCTCTCAATCCTCTCACTGCCAATAATGATTATTGGGTCCATTTCAATTACTGACTTGACCTGATTTTTGGAGCCTAACACCATGAATTTAGATTTTAATGGGTTTAAAACCAGTGAATTTTGTTTTGCCCATGCTACCACTCTGGCCAGGTCCTCATTTATGGCTGCTATTGCCGCAGCTCCCTCCGTTGGTTTGAAAGACTTGTAGAGCTGTAAATCATCTGCGTACATATGATATTTACAGTTACTTATTGAGTTCACAATATCTGCACTATATAATATGTACAGCAGAGGCCCCAAGATTGATCCCTGAGGCACGCCCCTGGTAACCAGGCGGGGGGGGGAAACCATTCGGGTACCATCTTCCCTCTGTATCTCCACGCACTGTGATCTGTTTTCCAGATAACTCTGGAACCATTCCACTGTCTCTCTGGCAAAACCATAGTACGACAGCTTAGACAGCAGGAGTGTGCTATTTATGGCGTCAAATGCGCGGGAAAAGTCTAGGAGAACCAAGATAGTACCTTCCCCCTCCTCCCTTGCCTCAAGGATATTTCCTACCACATCAATGAGAGCTGTAGCTGTGCCACGGCCCTTACGGAATCCTGATTGTAGCTCAGGCAACAGCTTGTTTGCCTCCAGGTACTCTGTTAGTTGTGTGTGTACTACTCTTTCCAGGACCTTAGATAGACATGGCAGAATGCTTATAGGCCTTAAATCCTTATAATTCTGCGGGCTGCTCACTTTTGCTATGGGACGGACAATTGCATGACGCCACAGATCAGGGAATTTGTGAGTTGTAATAGAGGTGTTAATGATTTCCGTCAAAGGTTGTAGTGCTGATGGGAGCACCATAGAGAGCATTTCCTGGCTGATTCCGTCCATACCCTGGGCATTAGTTTTAATATTCTTTATTATCTTTAGCACCTCGTCTGCACTGACTGGTTCTAGATAAAACTCATGTGGAGTGCACCTATTGAACTCAAAAAATGTTAGCTGAGAGATTGACAGCATAGATTCCCCAGGCACGTTCAAAAAAGCCCTATTGATTGACTCAGCATCATTGAAATGAGCTGGCAGTAATCTATCCCTATGATCTGGTAAGATGTCAGTCTTTAGATTTTTCCATAAAAGTTTAGGATCTTTGACCTGTGAATTTATATTGGCTTCAAAGTAGGCTGACTTCTCACCATTCAGAGATCTATTTGCCAGATGTTTCAAATCTAGGTAGTACTTATGATGCTGATCTGATCTAGTACTATGGTACTTTGCCCTGGCCTTGTCTCGAAGACGAAACATCAGTCTAACATTGTCAGTGATCCACGGAGTAGGTGGTGCTCTAAAAGTCTTCGTTTTTATAGGTGCATGAAGGTCGAACAGGTACAGCATGTACGAGTTGAAGGACAGAACCATGGCATTCACATCCTGTCCTCCACCGGCCATCATCCATCGGAGATTGTGCCTGTCCTCCTCGAAGCGTTCCACCAAAATATCCTTTAACGGTCTGTAAGTAATTGTTCTTGGACTTGGCTTGGACTTTCTAATCATTGTATCGCAAACCAGAAATGAATGGCGGCCCAACTCTGGGATGTGGTCCACAATGACATTTACCGTCCTGATGTCTGTACATATAAGATCTATGAGAGTGGCTGAACTGTCCGTGAAGTGTGTTGGTTTACAAACTACCTGAACCATACTCATGTAAGTAAGGAAGTCAGTAAGTCTACTTACGTTGCACTCAACGACTTTCTGCATATCCACATTGAGATCACCCAATAGTACCACATGGTCATACGGAGCCAAGGCCATAATACTGTCAGTTACACTTCCCAGGAATACGTCCAAGTCAAGCCAGGGAGGACGATAGGCGGTCCCTATGAGCAGCGTTTTACCCATGATGTTGAGGGTAATCCACATTTGCTCAACATTAGGATTTTTGGGGTGCACCCTAGTTCTGGCCGTAATCCCGGATTTTACATAAAAAGCTACACCTCCCCCCCGACCCCCCTTCACGCTCATGGGCCTTGGAACATGCCGGAGTCGGTAGCCCTGCACCACAGGGGCCCTGGCATCCTGTCCCGTCTTTAGCCAGGTCTCATTTATGGCCATTATATCCACATTGTGGTTTAACATGGCCACCCTGAACTCTTCCTGCCTGGTTGAGAGAGAGCCCGTGTTAAGTAGACCGAACTTTAAATATCTATTAACAATCATCAATAAAAGAGATTAAAAGGACTAAAAGTAACTTACATTTGCAGCTGATAACAATGGGACAGCAAAACAGGGTATATTTAAGTAGATGTACACAATTGTATATAATTTTAACATGTATATAATTTTTCTGTATATAGTATCTAGTGTGAGTCAGATTATATATAGTTAGAATATAAGTGTTATGTGCTAGTGATGTATCAATATGTGAATGGCGTATATTTAGTACCGAGATGCCATACATATTGTTATATAAATTATTTTCTATTCCATGCACACAATATTGCCTCAGAGACCACATAAACAAAATACATAATATAACATACAAAAGGAAAGAGCATGGAAGAACAAATATTCCACAACAAACAGAGTCAACCTCACACCTATTCTTCACACTGCCTAATAACAAATACAAATACAAATACAAATACAAATACAAATCATTTATTTGCATAATACATGTGAGAATCAGATGGTCATAAAAACATAGCAGTGGTACATTGTATTATCACCAGTCATGGCATGCAAAATTTATTATTTGGGATTAGTACATAAATATAGATAATTCAAATGTTAAAAATTCGAGAATGTGCAAATTCAACTATTAATAACAATAATATAATTTATCTGAGATTCATCGGCAATAGATCATTTCATGTCAATATTAGCAGGTAGATAATGTCATAATGTCAAAATATATAGGTAATGTCAAATACACACTGTCCAGCCAACAGCAATGTCCAACAAATCATCAAGAGAAACAGACTCCACAATCAATCATCTAAGGTTTTGTCATTTAAAAATTCAGATATAGAATAATAGCATTTCCGTATAAGCATCTCCTGTAGGCTCTTCTTGAACAGACGCACATTTTTTGCATATTTTATATGTTTAGGCAATTTATTATATATATGAGGCGCCATGCAGAGTATACTTTGGTGCTTCAAGGCCGTTTTACTGGGAACCAAACACAGCTTATCAGCGTGACGAGCTCTTTGTTTTTTGCGAAACAGTTGCATATTCTGTTCGACAAACATGGCACACTCCTGTATGTAAATGCAGGGCAAAGTCATTAATTTATTGACTATGAAGTATGGTTTACAAGTGTCCATTTGTTTAATATTGAACATGGCTCTAATGCACCGTTTCTGTGCTATAAATGCACGAGACCAGTCAGTAGAATTGCCCCAAAAAATTATCCCATAGCGCAATATAGATGTAACCATACCATGATATGCTGTAATAACAGTGCTTAAATTTGCTGTATTTCGTAGTTTATACAGTCCATATGCATGCTGGGATACCTTGGTGCAAACATGTTCTATATGTTCTTTCCAATTAAGTTTGCTGTCTATAGTGAGCCCTAAAAATTTTGTGGTTACAACTTCTTCGATTTGTTGCCCTTGGAAATTAACATTCAAGCTTCTAGAATTATTATTTTGTCTTTGTTGAAAGTGTACTAATTTTGTTTTCGCAAGGTTCACTATTAAATTATTATTCTGTAGCCAAGATATGATGGTGGTTAAAGAGTTGTTAATATTGGATTCCAGTGAGGTTAAATCTTTATTCATATGTAACACAGTGCTGTCATCAGCGAACAGTGTCATATTATATTTTGTGGTCAAAGGTAAGTCATTAATGTACACTATAAACAGAAGAGGGCCCAGCACACTACCCTGAGGAACGCCAAACTTAACTGTTCTAGTCTCAGAATGATGCAGAACCTCCCTCTTCGTCTGCAAACATACGTTAGATATTTCTGTTACTTGTGTTCTATCAGATAGGTAAGATTTTATAAGATCATTTGGAGTGCCCCTAATACCATAACGGTATAATTTATCCAGAAGAATGTCATGTCTAACGCGGTCAAATGCCTTTGACATATCCATAAATACTCCCACAGTTGGTTGACTTTTGTCCATTCCTTCAATTACAAGATTCAGGAAATTGTAAATGGCCATGTTAATATTTTTAAATCTTCTGAAACCGTATTGTTCAGGTGCTAATATGTTTTCTTTTTCCAAAAAATTATATATACTATTAAAAATTACCCTCTCAAATATTTTTGAGAAAATTGGGAGTAGGGCTACGGGTCTATAGTTTTCTATTTCTTGTCTGTCACCCTTTTTATAAAGGGGTTTCACTACAGTTTTTTTTAATTTATCCGGATATATTCCCCGCTCGATACAGAGATTCACTACAAAACTTAAGACTGAAGAAATTTCATTGCCCACATGTTTAATCACAGACGTCACAATCCCATCGTAGCCTGCACTATTCGTGTTCTTTAATGTTTTTATGATGCCGAGGATTTCAGAGGGGGTCACTGGTTTCATAAAAAGTGTATTTTTATGTTGTTCCGGTAACACTTTACATGGCTCTTGCAATTGGTTATTAGCCATATCAACATAGTAATTATTAAATTCATTACATATACTTTTATGATCATTAAAAATTTCGTCTTTTACCTTAATACTAGAAATGTCTACTTTAGGGACCCTTACTTTCGATCCGTTTATAATGCGCCAAGTAGCTTGTGTTTTATTAGTAGATGATTCAATGAAATGGTCATTTCTACTTTTTTGTGTTAGTCTTATTATTTTTTTAAGTCTGTGAGCGTAAGTTTTATACCTAATTTCGTTACTTACGCTTGGACACTTTCTATACTGCCAAAGCATTTTGCGCTTTCTTAAGCTGCACAATTTAAGCCCCCTGGTAATCCAGTTAGCTTTTTTTTTATAAAAGACTTTGGTGGTTCTGATTGGAAAGCATAAATCATATGTCATTTTAAAGAAGTCGTAAAATTGATTGAAGGCCTCATTTGGGTCGGTTTGTTCGTATACACTAGCAAAAGTGAAGTTTGTCAGATACCTTTTGAATACATTCATATTAACAGAGGAAAAATCTCTTCTTTCCTTATACCAAAACGTTAATTTACATTTTTCTCGCACTGGACACATTAAGATTTGTGCAGTATGATCAGATATGGAGAAATCAATAACTCTGCCCTTGCATCCCCTAATATTATGTATGATATTGTCAATACATGTCCCACTTATAAACCTAGTAACCTCTTTAATTTCCGGTTTTATGTTGTAAGACATTAGTATATGTAAAAAATCTGAAGCTAATTTTGTTTTTTGCAATAAATTTATATTGAAGTCACCACAAAGTATTATTTTCTTTTTCGTGCCAAGTTTTGTTAGAAGCATATTCAGTCGCTCGCAAAACATATCCACAGAGAACCTATCATATTTTGGTGATCTGTAAATACACACCACATATATACTATGTTGTGTTAGTTCAATTACCGAGCATTCAAATATATTACCAATTGATAGTTTGTTCATTTCATCTAGAACCCTATATGAATGTGTATTTTTTACCAATATGCATGAGCCTCCGTATCTACTTTTCCTCATGTACGAGGTCGCTAATATAAAGTTCGGTACGTGTAAATAATGTTCGTCTCCTCTTATCATTCTATGCTCAGTTATACATAAAACATCAACGGAATCCTTTAGTTCATTCATGTGTACACTTATTAAGTCTGCCTTACTCAACAATCCATTGATATTTTGGTGAAGTATATACATACAATTGTCATGCACGAAATAAATCATTTGAAGAGTCCCTAAATTTATCCGACTCTGGTAAGATATTAAAAGGAGTCTTGTTAAGTGTTAAATCGTGGCTAGAATCACAATGCTGTTGGTTTGCAAGGTTAGGAACAATATCTATTAAATTATGAAAAATATTCCTCATGCCATTATTATTAAGTTGACCGTTACGCTTAAAAACAGTATAGTCACACGGTAAGTTCAAATTTGAGTCATATATTATGGCATAGTTATAAGAGTAATTGTCAAGACAGAGCAAGTTATTAAAAATTTCAACTCTTCCATTATACATTTCAGCATATTCACTATATTTATACGTTGGCAAACACAGAATAATATTTGTGTGTTGTATGGTTTGAATTACATTCCTTAAATACAATACTAGGTCAAAATAATTGTTAGTTTTTCGAAAGTCTTCCTCTCCTATTAATATTATACAATAGTCGCGCATAGAGTAATTAACAAGCTTAAGATTTAAATCAGCAATCAGGTGCTTGATTCCGCATCGAGGTGATAAATAATGACACATTTGACAATTTGTAAAGGTATCTTTTGCAATAGATACAATGTTGTTCATCTTGTTGCTACTAATAATGCAAATCTTATTAGTGTTCGCTTTTTGATAGCAGGATTCTTCCTTACGTACAAACATTGACGTTGACGGCTGACTTAATTTTGTATTCTGTGTAGGCGTAGTTTGCGATAATGCTGTCGGTGGTGGCCTAGACTGCACTTGTTTGCCTGTTTTTTGTCCCTTTTTTCTTGGTGTCGTTTTACATTCTTGATTCGTTTGCTTCAATTTGTCATTTTCACGGGAAAGAATCTCAACTTCTTGACGAGATTTACTTAATTCAAATTCTAACAGTTCAACTTTTTTCCTCAAATCAATAATTGTTTCTTGTTGTTGTAATTTAGTGAGATCGGGTAGACTGATATCAAGGCTACCATTATATTCCGTTTCATCCTCAAAACTTGCATCAAAGACTGATATGTCATTTATTTCTTGGTTGGAGTATGTGCGTCTCCGTCGAAAAGTAATATTTTCTTGGACATTCATTTTGATATAGTTTGAGATGTGAACTTCAATTTGTCAATAAATCTAATAATTTCCAAAAACAATTAATCCTCTCCAGCGAGACGTGAACTTGCGCCGTCTGCACACGAGTACCGCGCTGTCTGTAACCTTAGAGATATCTCCATCCACAGCAATCCGATGCGAGGGCTCCCCAGACCTGCGGCGGGCGAGAACATGGCCATGCCTCGTCCACACGTAGCGCCATCCATGGCGCTCTGCCGCCTCCCGCGCCCTCCGAAACAGCAGTTGGTTGGCCCTGGTCAAGCGCTCATTGATGAAGATGCGCCTGATCGGCCCCGCCACTCCCAGACCTTCGGTTGTGGCTTCTCGACGCACTCGTGCGCCGCTCAGTAAGGCATTCCGGTGCTCGCGGCGCACGAACCTCACCACCAATGCTCGGGGTCGCGGTGAATCAGCCTCCTCGCTGCCATCAGCTTTTGGTGTAGCCAAGCGCCTACCGATGCGCTCAGCGCATACGATGTCGTTCCCACTTATCTGCACTCCCATCTTCGTAGCCACCAACTGAACCAGATGAGTCGGGTTCTCCAATTTGGACTCGGGTATGTTTGTGATCATGAGATCATTCATCAAAAGTTCCTGGTCCCGATCGTTCAGTTCTTGTTTGAGCTGCTGGATAATTTGATCCGTCGAAGAGGTAGACGCGGACGGAGGACGCTCTTTTGCCTGAGTCTCAAGGTCTTCCAACCTTGACTCCAGGATGTCCATGCGCGTCTGGCATGCTGTGATGGACGTCTTCAGACCCAGTAGTTCACCCTTAACCTCTCCAATCTCAGCCCGTAAGCTGCGCACCTCATAAACCAATTGGGTTAGAGTGGCCTGCAAATCTTGGGTGCCCTGACACTCATCCACCGCGTCCCCACGCCCAGCTCCTGGTGCGCTCTCCTGACGCTCCCCAGCATCATCTTGGCCGCAGCTGCGCCCTCTAACAGGTGTTTCAGCTTTGTTGTCCCTAATTATGTTTTTTTTGCAATCCGGACACTGCCATTGAGAGTGAACAGATCCACTTGCAGAAAGTCCAACACAAGCTCGATGATACGGAGTACGACACTTAGTGCACTTGGCACCGTCCGCCAGAGAGATGAACTTTCCACATCCTCCACAAGCATAGGGCATTTTTGGAATTTATTGATATACGTTGTGATTGTATAATTATGTAATGTGTACCCGGAGTATCAAAATAGCAATATTGTGAACCTGGTTGATTGTTTTTTTTTATTAAGTTGTAGTTGTAAAAATTGTATATAAGGTTTAAAGATATATTAGATGTAGGGAATCTATGTATTTACTTAATTGAATTGACTTTCGTAACTATTGTGCTGTGAGTGGGTTAAGAAATTTTTACTTTATTTTGTATTTTTATAAGATGTGTAATATTAGAGCTGGATATTGCAGATTATAATATTTTTTACCTGTTCTCCTAAAAAATATATGTATAGTTGTGATACTAAGTGATTGTTTCATAAAAATAGTTTTAAGTGAGTGTACTGACAGAAAATTTTTACTTACTGGAACATTGCTGTCAAAGTGATAAATATGTGTTAAATTTGTTATTAAACAAGTTGATTTATTAAACAAAGAATAAAACTTACTCATTAAATCAGTTTTTTAATAAATATGGATATATTAGTAATGTTGCTAATTGGAACTTTCCAAGTCCCATAATGGTCTAGAAAATTTTAAATTGTCATCAAAGTATTGATTTAAATACTAAAATATTAGTATATTTGAGAAGTTTCTGAAATACTCTATGAAAGTACATAAAAATCATAATTATATTGATATTTTCAAAATTGATGTTCCGGTTGCGTAACGGGCCATTTTTTTTTTAAACTCTCAGATAACACTAATGAAATGGACGTCTCATCGAGTTTTGATATCGTGAAACCAGAGAAGAACCAAAGGACAGCTTACATTGCTAAGGCTTTAAAAGACTCTGCCTTCCTTGTTTAAGTACTAGTTGAACTTTGTATTGTTTATAAATTTTATTATGTCCGATGATTTTTTCAACTATTTTTCATTTTTTTGTGTAAATTACTTCAATTTTGACATTTTTATGTTTTTGAACAAACATAATCATAATCTTTTTAAATTTCTGATTGTTAAATTTAAAGTGATTTATCCTTAAATTCAACTTCATAATAGGCATTTCATTAACCCGTTATTAAACACGTTATTAAGATTATTGACTTTGATTGTATTATTTCAAGGATTATTTAAACTTTGTATTCCATTTTTAATTTTAACGACCTGTGACGTAAGAGAATTTTCTGTATCTACGTATAAATACGTAAGTTACCTACAGTTGTATTTCGAGTTAAAATTACAAAGCATTTCTATATTTACATAATAATATTTTTTTTTTTCTTTAAATTATATGATAGGCAAAAGTAGTCTGTTTTTATCCACCATACATATAGTTTTGAATTGAGTTAAAACAAACACACCGGTAATTATATGGACATTCTGGGATTTGGACGTTTTGGGACCTGGACATTTTGGGATATGGACATTCCGGGATATGGACGTTTTGCACCCTTTGGACATTTTGGGATTAGGACATTATGAACCTAAAGGGTTTTAAATTCTAAAACAAAGAGGGTGTTTCCAGCTAATTTGAGAAGAATGAACACAATGAGATCAAAATGCAATATAAATTATGGTATTTTGACGATGTTAAAGAGTTTGATTTGGCGAAACGAACCAATAGAAACAATCATCCTCCAGAACTTAAGCCGCTTTATCTGCACAAATTGGATATTTCTGAAAGAAAGAAAACTGACATCCGGAGCCTTATTGATGCTGGTCTGATACCTAGTTATTAGACATCTTATTACGAAAGCATATTTCAGTAGCATTTAAATATTTAATAATTACCAAATAAGTATTTTGATTGATCTCATTAAAAATTAGGTTTTTGTCTCAAACCCTGTATGCGTGGTCCCGCTTTTAAAGCGGGGTGTCAAATTACCGTTATTTGTGTACGCGCTTTTAAAGCGGGGTCGTTCCATCGGCGCGTATTTGAAATGTTAAGCATCGTAAAGTGTGTCTTTCCTACTCTAACCTGTATAAAATGAGTAGAGGAGAGAATAAAGTCGGCATAAAGTCACATGACAAGTCTTTGAAACATACCATCGACGATTATTTGACACTTAAAAATTATCGTTTTGGCGCGCTCATTGCTCTCGTCGTGCGGTGAAAGAAAGTGATCAGATTTATTGTGTTTACGAAGTTATAGTGCTTTCATCGAGATTTCGACATGAATAGGTAAGTAATTAACAGTTTTCAATTCATAGATTGTGTATTAGATAAAGATTTTCGACAGAAATAGTCATTTCAACAAACATTCATTGCGATTTCGCGATGTCATGGCGGCGGTGGGCCGTACGTTTGTATTTATTTTCGAATAATAAATACACTAAAGATGATATACTGTCGTCATTTCGTATATTGTTACGTATTTCTTTATTGTAATCAAGCATTACATTTCAAAACTATTGCAAGAATTTTGCGTGACATACAAATAAAATCCAAGCGACCTCAAGAGCTTACGCACACATACGCACACATACGGTCGGTGCCGTCTCACCGACAGTAAACAGTTGTTTTTTTTAACGGTCATTTTGGTGATTCGCTTACTATGGATAAGACTTTCGTGACTTTGAATTTTATATTTTTCGGTGACGGATTTTAGTACCTATCCGACTTTTTTTATTCACATTCATTTATATATTTTGATTGAATTCAAATGTTTTACGCTTTGTTATTTATTTGAGTGTATATTTTATTAGCATTTTGTTTTTATGTGCTTTATAGTGAGACTAGACGTCCTCGCACGCGCGGTGGTCGACGTGGTAGGGGTATGCGGGTCCGAGGTGGACGAGGTGGTCCAGGCGGAGCACCACCGTTGGAGGAGACGGTACGCGGTGGTGGTGCAAGTGTAGCACCACCGGTGCAGGAGGTGATGGATGTGGTGGTAGTTGCGGCGGCTGGTCCACAAGGTGCTGGGCCGTCGGGCAGCCGTGGCCGTGGCCGCGGCAATGCCAGACACGTGCGACCGGGGCCACACAGCATTGACGAGTTAGTATTTTTGTTTTTTTATCAATTGATTTATTTGTTTTTTGAAGTGAACACTTCTTTAGGCGCGTTGTGAAGTAAATGCATTTTATACAGACTGCTTTCACTTCCGTCGGCACTGGCGGAGCACAATAGTTTTTTTATCTGAGTTAATTAAATTCGTTTCGAATTTTAGACTCGACATACGCGATCTCCCAGACCTTCCAGAAGGCCAGGGTCTGGAGACGGCCTTACATCCCAAAAGGAGGCGCATGTGGCAACCGTAAGTAGTACTGTGGGAGTATGTTATTTGTAGATATTCTGGTAATAATAATTGCTAGCAAGTTGGAACTTTTGTTTTAAAATGTCTATGTAGATCGCATCCCGTAACACCATCACTGTTGAGGCCACCACCACCACCGTCATCACCACTACCACCACCGTCATCACCATCGCCTTTTAGTTCGGTGCCTTCGCCGGCAATGTAAGTAGCTTACGGACTTTTCAATTAATCTGTAAAGTAAATAATTGAAAGATATTTGCACTACAATACTGATTTTATTTCAGGTTTGTGGAATTGCAGGGGTCTGCCTCACCCCTGAATGCACCACCATCACCATCGCCGTCATCATATTCGGTGCCTTCGCCGGCAGTGTAAGTAGCTTACGGACTTTTCAATTAATCTGTAAAGTAAATAATTGAAAGATATGTGTACTACAATACTGATTTTATTTCAGGTTTGTGGAATTGCAGGGGTCTGCCTCACCCCTGAATGCACCACCATCACCATCGCCGTCATCATACTCGGTGCCTTCGCCGGCAGTGTAAGTAGCTTACGGACTTTTATATTTATCTGTAAAGTAAATTATCGAAAGATATGTGTACTACCGTATTGATTTTGTTCCAGGTTTATGGAATGTGGTGAGGGGTCCGCCTCCCCACAGCAGCATCCACCTCCACCTCGTCGTCGTCTCAATGATTACGAAATTGGTCAGCTCGTCAACTATGGTAAGTACCTGCAGATTTTTTTCGGGGCCTAAGATAATGGCCAAAATTATGTTTCCTATCAGATTTGAAAGCAATACCTATATCATTTGGTACAGGCAGCGAACAGGAGTCTGACGAGAGCGACGACGAGGAAGTAGGCGTCATCCATCCTGCGATTCCAAGGGTATTTCAGAGCCTGTTGGAGACACCCTTGGACCAGGAAAATGATGATGTGGATGCTGTCTGGGAGCCAGCTGCCGGCGAGGTGCCCGAAGATGTCTCCACCTCGGCCACGGAGCAGCCGTGGAGTACTTTTTCTTTTGACTGGAGAGCGTTTCCAGACCCTCCGATTTCTCCTGAATCGAGGCGAGAAACGTTCTCCGAAATTAATGTCGGTCCCACTTCTCCAAGTGTTGACCCATATGACATATTCACTGAAATATGGGATCAGCAAATAATGGAGCACATAGTCTCGGAGACAAATAAATATGCTCAGCAGGTGGCAACCCAGTTATTCGAAAGCCACAATCTCTATCCCAGGAGCCGCATCGCACAGTGGCGGGACACCACTGTCGATGAACTCTTCACATTCTTCGGCATAATCTTGGCGATGGGGATTGTGGTGAAGTCGAGGTTGGAGGAATACTGGGCTGCCACTCATGATATATTTTATACGCCAGGTTTTAGCGCACACATGTCCATTGACAGATTCATGCTGCTTAGCAAATGCTTACACTTTAACGACAATCGGAACATGTGTACGCTAGAACTGGCGTACTCCGAGGCGAAACTTTTCAAAATACGGCCAATATTGATACATTTAAATAATAAATTTCAAGCGATGTACACGATGGCGCAGAACATTGCCCTGGACGAAAGCCTCCTATTAAGCAAACAACCTATTGTTGAATGCAGAAAAGACCAAATGTATGAAGTTTACACTACCCAATGTGAGGCAAATAGACGTTGATGTTGTGCTGGGGGGGAAGGGGTTAGAATTCGTAAACACCACTACCTTTCTAGGAATTACAATAGATTCTAAATTACAATGGGGTGACCATATCACTATTCTGGCCAATAAACTTAGTTCTGCTGCTTATGCTGTGAGACGGATTAGGCAGTTGACTGATGTAGCTACTGCTAGGCTCGTATACTTTAGTTACTTCCATAGCTTGATGTCCTATGGAATACTACTTTGGGGAAATGCAGCAGATTTAGAAACTATATTTATATTGCAAAAGAGGGCAGTTCGTGCCATTTATTGCTTAGGCAAGAGAGACTCCCTCAGGGAAAGATTTAAGGATATTGACATTTTAACTGTAGCTTCCCAATATGTATTTGAAAACATAATGTATGTCAGGAAAAATATATCTCATTACACAAAAGTAAGTGACATTACAGACAGAAATCTGCGTAACAAACATAGACTTTTACTTCCATGTTATCGGCTTAGCAGGGTTAGTGATTCTTTTAAGGGGGATGGTATACGTTTTTATAACAAACTGCCAGAATCGATCCTTGGTATGCCTGACGATAAATTCAAAACCTTTGTAAAAACCACCTTATCCAAAAAGGCATACTATAGGATAGATGATTACTTGAAAGATAAAAAATGTCTGGCTTGAGCATGGTGCAGGCCCCTCGTAAATTGCTATAATTACAGCATGGTACTGTATTAGTTACGTGACTTATTTGTTACATTATGTAACTTTGTTTTAATTCTTAATTATAAAGAGTTTTATATACTTGTTGACATTTAGATTTAAGAAAATAAATATGTAAATTGACGTCCAAAAAATGCCGCAGTGGAGTTTGTTGCGCCGTTTCTTCTCCACCAGCGCCTTGGAAGCGGTGGTAAACTTAGATTAAGTAGAATTAAAATTGACGTCAATAAGAAACAATTTTATTGTTCTATATTGAAAAATAAATGACTATGACTATGACTATGACTATACCATGGCAACGCCCAGCAAACCGCCCGAGGGTCCACCAAACTCATCCTGATATTGGATTATAATATCATGATGGGTGGGGTGGATAAAAAAGACCAGCTTCTCGCCACCTATCCCATTGAACGAAAACGTACAAGGGTGTGGTACAAAAAGTTCTTTCGTAGACTATTAAATGTATCTGTATTAAATTCCTATATTATATATAAACACAACAACACTCTACAACCACAGCAACACACACTTACACACCGTCAGTTCAGAAACACACTTATAAAATCCCTCCTCTCTAAACATTCCTCTCCTCGACCTATCCCGATTCCGATTCCGCCTGCAACCACACAGAAAGTAGACGTGACCCATCGGATCAGTGAGTATCCGATGGGTAAAACTCAACGTTTGCGTCGGGCGTGCACGCAGTGCAAAAAACAGGTACACACTTTCTGTGTTGGTTGCAGGAAAACCGTATGTATTGAGCCCTGTTTCCTTTCTCTTCATTCTTAATTTTATAATACATATATGTAAATTTATTTATAAGTATATATTTTTTCATTTCATATTTATCTATATATTTGTATATATTCACTGTACCACACCTTTCTACGTGCGGGGGCCACATGATGTCTTTGGTTGGCTTGAAGGGCCAGGTCTATAAATCCATCATTACGCCTGTTATTTTACAAGGTTCAGCAGTCATCCCAGAATAGCTCTTAGATTGAAGGGCTAGGTCTATAAAACCATCATTACGCCTGTTATTTTACAAGGTACAGATGTCATCCCAGAATGGCACTTAGATTGAAGGGGCAGATCTATAAAACCATCATTACGCATGTACTTTTAAATGGTTCAGAAGCACGGTGTAGCTAGAGTGACCCAAGAGTAGTGAGTTATTGGGCATTCTACCCCACCTTAGTTCCTTCGGTTATCTTCGATAACCTCAGTCACGGTGGGATAGAATGCCCAATAACTCTTTGTAAAATCATTTACCTAAGCCAACGTTCCACATTTTAATGCCGTTCAATACACTATGGACCGTCCATTTATTCATTGCACTGCTAGTAATCGATCCTGTGACATACTGTTCTGCCACACCCACAGACACACCGACCACAGACCTTAACAACACAGTCTTTGTAACTGTTGTCTATGTAAAAATATATTAGTTTTTTCTAGATTCAACTATTTGAATACAGATTCTTTTAAATTCTTCTTGGACTGTGAAGTAAAATGTGGCTATAGGCATATAAATAAAAACTTAGTATTTACACATATGCTATAGGTATCTATTTATCGTGTCTCAAAGTACACATCTGTTTTGCATAATTTGCACAGTTTCTTTTAAAAAGACATATCTTTTCAGTATCAAAATATGTCAACAATGTATAATGCAGATGTTAACCAGAAATCAGACAACACTGCTTTAATACATTATTTCATACATGTCACTACTTTTCTATAGGTCCAAGCATGTCACAGTATAATTATTGATAATAATTCGAAACATTAAGTAAGTTCTAGAAAATAGATTAATACAAACTACAGTGTGTAGATAATATAAAAAAATTAATAATACTTGTAATGCTGATGTGATTACAAGTACGAATGTTTAATAACTTGCGTCTGTTATATGGTTACGCACCAACCATACTCTAACTGATCGGCTGGAAGCCCCATTAATTACTTACATGACATTGTTTTTATTTGGGTCTTCCTTTTAATCCTCTGAAGGACGTAGTGCACTACGTGGCTATGGTAGCTCGATGCAAATGGTAGATATTGTGACAATAGAATATGAGACATTCTTCGCGTGTGGGAACGATGTAACGATGTGTGTGTGTAACAGGTGTGCAAACTGCTGACTTAACGCTAGTCATAGCTTTGTATAAAGGTACGCTATAAACTAGATAATTTCCTGGGTACGTCGGCCAGTTAAAAATAATTAAATACTTACCGGTTACTAACGGTTAGCTTATATTGGTTATGTAAAGTTTGATCTGTCGTCGTTTATACCTAAATAAACGATTACAAAGGATTTTTAATAGAATACCGTTAACCATACCTTGTATCAAATTTAAGAAACTGAGCATCATATTATATCATTCTCTCGGTGCACCATTCTCTCATGGAACACAAAATGTTAATACTTATAAACATTTCAATTATTAAAAGAATAGACACATTGTTAGATCTCATTCAAACCAAGTGCAAATATTTACACCATGTGGGAATCGAAACCGCTACCTCCAAATCAATAGTCGATCCACATTATCACTTGACCACAGAATTTTTTATCGCTGAGTAAGTAAACTAACAGATACCTTGTTTCCACACACACACACACACACATACAAACCGTGCAAAGCAATTTGAAACTTCTATAATTGTGATGCAAATTACATTACAATGTGATAAAATTATATACCGCTATAAACTAGATAATTTCCTGGGTACGTCTACCAGTTAAAAGTAATGAAATACTTACCATGTACTAATGGTTAGCTTATATTGGTTATGTAAAGCTTGATGTACATGTTTTTTTACATATAATCACGCCTTTATCCCCGAAGGGTTAGGTAGGAAGGTACCTACATAAACTGTCAAATTTTACTTGTGCATAATGTATGAGTATATTATTCTTTCATAAATACTTTTCATGTACTTATACATAATTATATCCTTACCATATACATCAACATATACTTATCAACGACGATCAACGAACATACATAAATTATAATTACATTTTATACGTATCATACATAAATCATAATTCATAACATTCGTCGGAATTAATTGGAATTAGCTTCGACGGTGTTGGTAAAGACATGGTTTTGTATTTCAATTGTAATAACAAAAGTGCAATTAAACGAAATGAGTTTTCAATCACTTTGATTGAAATAGTCATAAGTAACATAAATTAATTATACACCTCTATAGATAAGAAGTTAAGTTTCATTTTGTTGGGAGGCGGTAATTGCTGAATTGATACTTTTTATGTATAAAACCCATAAATTTTTCTAACAAATTACATTCGCTCCAGTATCTTCCAGTGATCTTCCCCAGCAGTAAAATGTGAGTAAGTGCTATTAAATTAATTATTATTTAGTTAATAATTATCCAGCTGAGATGCTTGGATTAAAATCCTGCCGGCTGATAATTATTAATTATTATTTAGTTAATTATTATCCAGCTGAGTTGCTTGGAAATTTTCCTGCCGGTTGATAATTATTAATTATTATTTAGTTAATTATTATCCAGCTGAGTTGTTGAAAATTTTCCTGCCGGCCGATAATTATTATCGCCTATTCAGAAAACCTTGGGAATATATTTGTTTATAATTTGATTGGATTTTAACAGGTCTGACTCAGAGTACGAGAGCGTATCCATAGTTTCTGCAGCTGCAGCAGCACCGAAAAAGAAGTCGAAGGGGTCGTCGAATCCGAGTACAAGTGGTAAACGTAAGCTCACCAAAAGCTTACGGGACTCATCGCCTCCAGACTCATTACCAACCATCATCGGTCAAAAACGGAGTTCGTCTGAGAGGTATGTGTTTGTAATTAATCGTAGTTAATAATATTTAACATTTTTATTAGTCCTTATTCCATTTAAATACATTATCAATAATTTAAAATTGTTAAACTAACTTTAAGATCTTCACTAATATTTTTTATACGTAGCAATTGTGACGATTATTCAAATCAAGAGTACTTATTTAGAATTTTAAATTGTTTATTAATTTTCAAACTACTTTCGGAATAAGTATAATTAATTATTTAGTTTACCTAAGATGTTGCATTTAATCAATCAATCAAGAACTTATGTTAGTCACAAAAACAGGTTTTATTTAGTGCAATACAATGTTGAAGTTTATAAATTCATAATTATTTTACTTTTTTATAGGAAGAAGAGACCAGATATCTTCAACATACTGAAGTCTGAGGAAGGCAACTGCGCGGATAATCGACGCAGCCCTGTAACGTCGAGCTTCACGAGCCGTGTCTCCACGGGAACATCTCGTCGCACTGCCAAAACTAGCGGCGAGTATTTTGTAGATATGAAACTCTACAAAACAGTCGACTACGCGTCTCATGAGCCCCAGCTTCGATACAAGACAGCGCTTGTAACGGTAAAATTGCAGTATGACGAGGCGTCATCGTCTTGGGAGGCTCTACAGTCTACAGGGCTTCCTAGGACAGGCTTTCTCTGACTTTAAGGAGTCGGAGCCTGTTCATTACAGTGAGAACATTTTTATAAAATAGTTTATAGTGTAAATATGATTTCCTTTTAATTTTTTTCTAGTGTTAGAAGTATATTTTTAGTAATAATATGTAGTGTGTTTTGATATTATAATTTTTATAACTCTAGACAGTGTGTTGTGCAGATTTTTCATTTTATTTTTCCATTAGTAACTACCTAAGTGGTGTAGGTATTATAAATAAGTAATAATGCAAATTATGGATAGGTCACATGCGAAGTAATTCACATAAAAAAAGTAGTCATACAACAAAACATAGCGAAGGTGTAGAAATAGTGAGTTCTGCATTTCGTAATCGCATAATAACATTTAAATTATTACTAATTCATGACCTTCAGCTAGCATCAGTGGATAATTTTTTTTATGATATTCGTAATAAGTTAAAATCCCTTTTAAATGAATATGTTAAAAAACATACATGTCTTAAAATTAATTTCGAGCTATTTGGTATGTTCCTAAAGTTTAAAGACAATTCTCAAGAAGTAACATCATTTGGAACCAAAAATAAAATATTGTACAGTAATTTTGATTTTGAAAAATTATATTCTGAAACGGTTAGCTATTTAAAAGCAAGTATTGAAGAATTTGAGGGTCGCGACAGTGGATGGACTTTTTTAAACCACTTGTACGTTGAGGTCAACCTCAATAAATACCAACCACTTAGTGGTTCTAGTTATATTCCTTTACCCAAATCTATTCAGGCAAAGAAAGCGTGTATAAATATATTAAACAAAGATGAGTATTGTTTTTTATGGTGCGTAACTGCAGCATTATATCCAGCTAAGAAACACCCTGAAAGAACTTCATCTTATCCTAACTTTAGAGAATTATTTGATATAAGGGGAATGACTTTTCCTGTATCGTTTCGCGATATTAAAATTTTCGAGAACAATAACCCGAATATAAAGTTTATAATATATGGTCTAAAAAAATGTAAAACTTTTGTAGGTCCTTTATATAAGTCGGACATTAACGAAAAATATAGCGGTAAAACTATACACTTACTATTTCTCGAAAATAACTACACTTCTCACTATTGTTTGATTAAAGATCCTTCTAGGCTCTTCAGAAGTCAAGTCACATCTCATCATAGCAGACTGTGTTTGTGTGAGTTATGTTTGATATTTTTCAATACTTCTGAAGAACTTAATAACCATTCATGTGGAGGTGTTGTTACTATTCTTCCTGATAAGGGTTCGATAATTAAATTTAAGAACTATGATCGTAAACAAAACGTGCCTTTTTGTATTTATGCAGATTTTGAGTCAATGTTAGAAACTAATCCTGAGGCCAACTGTTCCAGTGGGAACACAAATATTTTGCACCGTCATGTACCGGTTGCTTTCGGTTATTATGTAGTTTGTTCCGATAGCCCTAACTATAATCGGTACGTATCATATCGGGGACCTGATTGCGATAAGCAGTTTGTCAACTCAATATTTAAAGATGTGCTAAAAATATTTGAAATCATGAGTACTACAGTCCCAATGAAATTTTCAACCGAAGATAGATTTGATTTTGACAATGCAACTCATTGTCACATTTGCCAAAATTTAGTTTTTTCCGACAAAGTGCGTGACCATTGTCACCTAACTGGTCGTTATCGTGGCGCTGCACATCCATTTTGTAATTTGCAGTATAAGCGCCCTTCGTTTGTACCCATATTCTTTCATAACTTAGCTGGGTAAGACTGTCATTTATTTATAAAAGCTTTAGGTGAGGTTCCAGGTGATATAAAGATAATACCTAAAACTAAAGAAAATTATATCTCATTTACAAAGTTTGTACCAGTTGCAAATAACCAGTTTTTTCAACTTCGCTTTGTTGACTCTTTTAAGTTTTTGGGAAAAAGCTTAGACAAATTAGCAGATACCTTAAAACCAGAAATGTTTAAATATTTACGAAATCACTTCCCATCTCAGAATGAATTTCAGTTACTTACTCGCAAAGGTATTTATCCATATGAATATATGAACTCATGGGAACGGTACAGTGAAAAATCACTACCTCCAAAGAAATGCTTCTATAGTTTCCTAAACGATCAAGATATTTCACAAGATGATTATCAACATGCATATGCAATTTGGTCAACATTTAAAATCAAAGATTAGGGAAGTTATACAGATTTATATTTGAAAACTGACGTGCTTTTGTTGGCAGATATATTTGAAAATTTTAGACAAACTTGTAAGCTACACTATCAGTTAGACCCAGCTTTTTATTTAACTGCACCGGGCTTATCTTTTGATGCAATGTTATTAAAAACAGGCATTCAGTTGGAACTTATTGATGACTTGTCCATGGTACGCATGTTACAGAATGGTATTAGGGGAGGAGTATGCCTCTGCTCTCATAGATATGCTAAAGCAAATAACGCATACTTACCTGATTATGTACCTTCTGAGCCTGATTCCTACATCGCATATATTGATTGTAATAACTTGTATGGATACAGTATGTGTCAATATTTACCACTGTCTAATTTCAAGTTTCTTGATCAACAAGAGATTAATAAATTAGATATAACTACAATAGCACCTAATGCAGAATATGGTTACATACTAGAAGTGGATTTAGAATATCCTAAGCATTTGCATAACTTACACAATGATTTACCATTTTGTTCCGAGAAGTGTATTCCACCAGATGGAAAAACTTTCAAATTAGTTCCTAATTTATATGATAAATTTAAGTATATTATACATTACGTTCACTTACAAACTTGCTTAAAACATGGATTGATTTTAAAGAAAATTCATCGTGTGATTAGTTTTCGACAAAGCCCATATTTAAAACAATATATTGATTTAAACACTACACTAAGACAAAAAAGTTCATCTGTATTTGAACAGGATTTTTTTAAACTTTTGAACAACAGTGTCTTTGGTAAAACCTTAGAAAATAATGAGAAGACAGTTAATGTTCATTTAGTTACTCAGTGGCAGGACAGTAAAAATGTTACTAAAAAGAGGAAATGTGCACAAAAACTAATTGCTCGTCCAAATTTCAATAGTGCAACGGTTTTCACAAAAAATTTGGTTGCTGTGCAATTAAATCCTGATGAAATAGTTTTAGATAAACCAATATATATTGGTTTTACAGTACTAGAACTATCGAAAAGCCACATGTATGACTTTCATTACTCTGTTATACAACCTTTTTACAAAAATCGCGTACAGATGTGTTACACGGACACTGATAGCTTTGTATATCATATACGAACACATGATTTTTATGCGGACATAAAAAAACATTTTTTGTCTTACTTTGACACCAGTAACTTTAGTACAAATAATCAATACAAGTTGTCTATACAGAACAAAAAAGTTCCTGGGTTATTTAAGGACGAAATGGGGGGTAAAATCATAAGTGAATTTGTGGGACTTCGCTCAAAGTTATATTGTATTAAAACGGAGGATAGCACCATTAAAAAAGCAAAGGGTATTAAAAAAAATATTGTTCGTGACTTTAATGTTGTTGATTACAAAACCACACTTCACGAAGGTAATGTTGTTCATAAAACGAATGTCTTATTTAAATCAATAAAACATGAGTTGTTTACATGTTCTGTAAAAAAATAGCACTGTCTGGTAATGATGACAAAAGAGTAATTTCTAAAGATAAAATTGCCACTCGTGCGTGGGGCACAAAAGTATTTTTAATTTTTAACATAGTTAATAGACTTAAGCTAATTAGGTATATTTAAATAATTTCTTTGTTAGAAATGTGAAATAAACTAATTAAGAATAATTTCGTTTTGTTTTAATTTTATCATAAAATATCTAATGACTATTTTTAAAGCAGACCTAATTCATCATTCACATTACAACATGTTTGAAATTCATAAGAATTTCGCAACTATTAAGTAGGTACATAACAATAACATTATGCACGTGCAAATTATTGAATGGTTGAATTTCAAGTTCTAACTTGATCATCATACCAATACGTCATCATTCACGTTACAACATGTT